>JAQMYJ010000040.1:14738307-14750128 GCA_030014305.1 Clarias laeviceps | reverse complement strand
CAACTTGTAATATATTCATTTTGTAAGTATATTAACATGTGCTTTCTCAACATTTCAAAATTTTTATTTGAGGGGGCGCTGCCCCCTCTTGCCCCTCCGTAGAACCGGCCTTGGCTATTAGTCCAATTATTTGTGGAATATTAGCATTTCAGGGTCTGGGTCGTCTTCCAGAATACAATTCTCTTCCAGAATTTTGCATTCAGCAAAATTTGCTGCTTTTATAACTTATAATGCTCTACTTTACTTTTCCATTTAATGAAAAACTGGAAATCCTTGTCTATTCATTTATTCACTTACAGCATATTATTCAATAGCCTTTAACTTAGTCTTCACAAGGAAACTTATAGAAGGGATATAGTTATGGCTGTGAGTCTGGACAAACAGACAACTTCCAGAGTTAACTTCATCATTAGCCTATATCTAAGCCCAGGTCTTTGCTCATTGTCTTTGCTCTCACTTCCAATATGCCCATGGAGACAGAAGCTACAGAGGCCCCCCATGTTTGCGGTCTCCCGCTGTCTGCGACCAAGAGTTTAAAGTTTAAATCACGGCAGTTTGACAAGGATTTGCCTTGGCTGCTGTATCTAAGAGCTCTTTCAATTTGAAGTACATCCTTCTATAATCCCAAGGGAGTGTGGCCCTTTCACAGAAAAAATCTGCTACTCTTTCCCACTAAATGAGGAGTTTCTGCTCATGCTGTGGAGGGGTGGGTTCAAGAGTCATGATTAACACGGTAGAAGACCCTAAAATATTAATAGCATTAATAGCGTTTGGTGATAATTCTTTATTATTATAAGTCTCATAAATTTTACGCTTTCCAGGTTAAAGGTTAAATTACGCTATGAGGTTTTGTATAAAGTTATGTAAAAATACCCTGGAAAGTTGTCAGGCAATATATATCTAACACGCCCCTTTTAAGGCTTTGTTTCCTTTTTGTGTTACATTTACAACCTCTTGGAATGGCAGGAGGGAGAGGCTGTGCAGCACATGCATGCTGACCCATGCGTGGCCTGTAATTTGGTTCAGTGCCTTTCAGAGGGTGCGTTCAAGTTTCTAGTTAATCTCCAAAGACTGAAAGCTTTTGACTAAAAAAAAAAAACTGCTCCTGCTTAATGGTGCTTGTTGATTTATGGCAACTTACTGGAACGAACTCAAAATCCACACACGACTGTTGTTTAGTGTATTTGCCAGGAACTTTTCCTGAACTTCTCTCATGGCACCTTGCAGGTCTCAGAAGGTTAACTCTGCTGTCATTTCCATGGAGACGACCCGGGCCCTCCTCCCACTCCTCCTTCTCTTACTGAGTGTGTGCGCGCGCAGTTGTCATGGCAACCTTCGCCCGACCCCCAGAGTGTATCTGTCTTACAAAGGTGAGTATGGTTTCTGTTTACTACTGCATACATACTGAATAAGAGAATTTTTTTGTTTTCTCTTAATAAGTCGGATAAACATTTGAACAGCTCCCCTATTCCTCATATGCAATTTTGGGTTATATTGAAGCAGCTGTAGTGAATTAGCCAACTCTCCAGGAGATGGTTCAAGCAAGAGTGTGCGAGCATGATCTAAGAATGACTGCTCTCTTTGTTTCTGCTACTAATTATCGAAGGCATTTCATCTAGGACTTTTTTTTTTCTTTCATTAAACATACTCGAACGGACCGAATATATTGGATTTTCGGTTTAGAAAATTTTAGGGAAAGGTTCTTAATGGTGCGTCTGTGACAACTGTCATCGGTTGCTGAGTTTTGCAGCATGACAGCTTTTCGCCCCTCTATATTCACTACACGGTGCCTTCTCTCTCTCTCTCTCTCTCTCTCTCACACACACACACACACACACACACTCCTTGCCTATCGCTTTCTGTCCTTCTCTGGCAGAGTGTATCACCAGCATGCCTCATCGCCCAATTAATGCTCTAGAGAAGTGACTACCCATCATCCCCCCCTACATGTTGACGTGTCACTGTGGGGCACAAAGAGAGTCATGCAGAGAGAGGAGCGTTTGATGTTAAAAAGTCTCTCACAATGCCATTAGAATTTATCACTATAGGAGCTGCTTATACACAAAGAGATGGAGAATAATGGCGCAATTTACTTTGCTGAAAAGGTGTTTGTTCTGTACGATTAAGTGACATTTGTCACAGCTAAATACGGCCACATTTACACAAGCGCATGTAGCCTAAACATCTCACCCTGGCTTGGCAGCTAGTACAGTAGGTCAGATACTGGCATGAATGTGCTCTTAGTTCTTAGAAGCATTAACACACACACACACACACATATAGACACACACACACACACACACCCTCAGACAGCCAGGTCATTGTCTGTGTCTGGAGTGCATGAAGTCTTGATCAAAAATTTCTCTTCGACCAACACGCATATACACTGGCAGTCTTCATGGGGATTTAAATGCAGGACATGTTGGCACTGTGCCTGTGCACAGGTTCGATATGGTGTCCTGATCCCAGGACACTGGTCTTCACAAGTAACCATCAACCCAATGAAGACATAAACAAGGAATATGACAAAAAGACAGAATTTATAAAAGAAGACAGAGAGGTTAACAAAATGTGGGAAATCATGCTTAATGTTGTGAGAAGCAGAAGACACTGGAATAAGGAAAAGATAATGTGGGACAGCAGAATGGCAGAGAGGAATTCTAGAATAAATTGGATGGATGAATAAAAAAAGGTCGAAAGGTAGGGGACAATGTGCACAGAGAGAGAGAGAGAGAGAGAGAGGATGGGGAAACAGAGAAGATAAATATGGAAGAGAGAATCGTAGGAGGAAAGTGAAAAGAGAGGACTGATGAGCAGCCCAGAGGCATGAGAGATGGAGGTTGAGGTAGAAAGAAGGCCAGAGAATGTGTGTGTGTGTGAGTGTGTGTGTCTGTGTGTGTGTGTGCAACTGGGGAGTGTTTGTGTGCAGAAATGTGTGGAAAAGTTACAGAGATGTGTGTGGTTGTGTGCACACTTTGGCCCATAGTCATAAAAGTTTTGAGAAGATTTCAACACACCGAATGGATGTAAACGAGTGAGTGCTTGATTAATGAAACGGTCATACAGCATCAAAACAATCTCTGGTCTTAGCACAAATGGTGACTCAACCGTGTGGACACAAACTCTCACTAGTCTTTTATTATGCATGCAAATGACACACCCCAATTTACAGTTTCAAGCAAGTTTCCTCCAAGATCTGAGGGGGGAAAAAAGGATTTTGAAGAAGGGATTATATATACTTTAGTGAATTTGTGTTAGAGGTCTGTTTGTCTGAGTCAGATGCAAATAAAAGAACATTTATGCAAAGGTGCACGCTTTAAAAAAGCCATGTTAGGGCAGAATCTGATAGACAAATCAACCTCATCTGCAGGTAATAAAAATATTTATAATGAGGCTTTTATTTCATTTTTTAAATAGCTCACATTTAACTTAGGTCTGATTTAATGAATGGTTTCTCTCACTTTTCGGTCATTTGTAGACGTTCAGATGGGTCTCCAGTGTGCCCACTCCCTTGGGTTGTTTCTCAGCTCTGCTGTTCTCTGGAGGGGTGTGGCTCAGCAGTAGGCGATTCACGTAGACGCTGAATGTTTGAAATATGAATTATTATCATGAGAGGGAATTAAACTGGAGCATTAACATACTTACAGTAGGTTACAGTAGACACGTCCACCATCCTTGTTGGTGCAGGAGAACAAATCCTACTACAAAAATATACAATAAGCAGATAATCAAATACAAAAAAAAAATTAAACTATATGTTTCAGATCAACTAAGTTGTTTGCCATATTTATTGATATTACTCTACTTGCTATAATCTATATGAATAAAAGGAAGGTTTTGTCTGTACATTGGTCAGAACTCGCTCTTTCAATGATACCTTTACGTTTCATACATACATACCCGAGGATCAAAAACCAGTCTCAGAAAACTTTCAGTCTGTATGTCTGTCCAGCCAGATTTGTCACAGAATCACACAAAACTGGCTTTGGCAGGATTTAATGAAACTATTCCAGTCCTTCTGTATTTGCCTAAAGTTAAACCTGCGCCATAAATGAAATCAAAATGTCGAGTAGAAGGGAAATTATGAGCAGTTATGTCCCAAACTGCAAGGTTTGACAGGATACTGCACATGTTCGTCTTAAATCGACCACTTAACAGAATATAATGAAACTTTTGCAGTGCTTAGATATCTGTCTGTAGTTTAACCTGCACCATAAGTGAAATCACAATGTTGAGTAAAAGCGATGTTATGAACAGTTATGTGGCAAATTTAATAATCTACTTAAGCTAATAAGAAGCTACTTATTCAAATCAAATACTTGCACAAATAGATATTAATTAGAAACGCTGAATATTTTTACTGGGATTACTTAATATTTTTACTGCTAAAATAACAGCGCTGAAGTGGTATAAGTGAATCTTAACGTGCTGCAGTCGTTTTAAGACAAAGTGTAATCTTCATCCGAACTACTTTTTCGATTTCTCATTTGTGATTCACTCTCCGATTACAGAACAGGGATGTATTTGGTTGAAAAAGTACAACTTAGCGTAAACAAGGCGTAAGATACTCAACCTTACAACATTTTATTTCTTTGTGTTAATAAGTTAGGCACAGAGTTCTGCTGTGCAAAAAGACAGGCAGACATGTACAGGTTGAAGCCCTGTACATGGGCTTCAATCAGAAATAATATCACTGATTACATTAAAGCTGATCAGCTTCATTTTAGCTTTAACCTTTTAACTATTTCTACAAACTCTTTTCCAGTCAACGACAGGTACTAACCCTAGTCGTTAATGATACTGACTTTGATTTTGATGATTTAAGTGCAAATCGGACATTTTTAAGTTGCATGTTTGAGCAGATACATACACACAAAAAAAATTATGATTTTAGAAAATGGCCTTTTTTTAAAAATCATGTTTATCTATATACAACCTTGATGAATTAAAGGTTGCAGATGTATTTGCAGTGTTCTATGAGCTGTGTGTGGGTACGTGTGCGTGTGTGTGTGTGTGTGTGTGTGAGGTTAACTATGAACATGGTCTGAGTGGAGGTATTGTGTGCGAAGGTGACAGTGGAACAGATCCCTGTTCTGAGAAATGGGATAAGCTTGTGTCGTTGCCAGAGTATTATTAGCCTGTGTGGTTGCTGTGTTTAGCCGAGCACAGGGAAGCCCCCCAGAGCATGCAGGCACCTGACGCCTGCAACCTGCTCTGGTATGGCGCACACACACATGAAAACACACACATATGCAAAAACACACAAACAAACACACACACACACGCACACAAACGCACACGAACATACACATGCCAAGCTTCAGCTGGTGTCATCCAGCTTCAATCTGAATCAATGCGGGTATATTTGTAACCAAGTAACTAAGCAGTGTCAGAAACTTCCACTTGGGTTTATATATCCCTCCAACCCCCGTTGTCTTCTAATGGACAGATTGAGATATAGCAGGCCTGGTGTCTTTTCCTGGAATGAAGCCCTTTTCCCAGATTGCTTGACGCCACAGGACTGATAGTGACGCTCCCTTGGAAATGTGGGAAACAGTTTTGGAAAGTAGAAAGACATGCATATGCTCAATAACTGGAAAAACGAGCAGGATTAATAGCTGAGAGATCAGAAATAGCCTTATGGGAAACGTTTTTTTTTTTTTTTTGATGAATCTTTTAATGTCAGAACTCAAGTCATTACATTTACATTATGGCATTTGGCAGACATCTTTATCCAGAGGGACTAACATTTTTATCTCATTATTCATCTGAGCAGTTGAGGATTAAGGACCTAGCCCAAGGGCCCAACAGTGACCCCTGACCCCAAGTCTAGTACAGTAGTTTGGGATAGTGATAATGAATTAAAATGATTATTCTGCAGCACAGTTACTAAAGGAGCAATATGTTTAGATCTATATCATAGACACAGATGAAGTGTGACAATGTCCCTTAATGTTATGATCTTCCTTTCTGTGTAATATGTTTGGGTTTTGTTCTGCAGTTGCAGCGAGCCAATTCGAAGATTCCAACACATTGAGTGAAGTGTTTCTTGAACATATTGTGACCAGATTTCTGGATAGACAGCTTTGTTTCCATAATTGGGAATTTTAATACAAGGAGAGGGTGAAACAGTAATAATCTCGTTAGGTCAGTGCGATTGACCTGTTTTACATTGTTTCCCAAGAGAAACTCTGAGGAATTATACACAAATATAACCCTTTGCTATGGCCTTCTTGTAAAATATGCTTTGGGAGACACTGCCCTTTTAAAGTGAAGTATTTAGATGTATTTTATGGCATCAAACCCTGAGATTAGCCATTTTAAGATATTCCAAAATGTAAAATTACTACTCAAAGGACAAAATTGTTTAGAACTGTAGAGAATATAGACTTGTGTGGACTTTCATGGCATTTTATGGCAGGTTTCCAACTCTGCTGGCCAGCAGCCACGAAATCAACTCAGAGTGCTTACATTGTTTAAAATATTCTGGGTTAGTCTTAGATTGCTGATCGTCACTCCCTAAGGTCATGCTCAAATCTCAGAAAAGAATATGGAGTAAGAATACAGGTTCTAAAATATTGTTTGTAACTCTAAGAGGGAAATTGTAGGAATTACAGTATATGAGACCTAAGAGGCTAGTTAAATGGTTTCTTTTCCTGACTAACTTCTAACATGGTTGGTATTGCCTACAGTGAAACATCTGTAACGATGGGTCTGCAGCTGGAGTTTAGACTAGGATCAACTTAGCATTTACAAAAAGAAACATACAGACATAGACTGTTTTCTGCAGTTTTTAAACAGTCAGAATCTGCTTTCTGACCTGATTGAACTGTAGACAAAGCAGTGAACATACGCATTTACCGTTTCCTTCTTGTGGGTTTGCTTTATGAGGGTAGGATCATAAACCCATTTCTTAATAAATATTATATCATATATTCACTTGAAATGGTAATGATGAACTATTAATTGATTAATTGCCTTTAGAAGGCACACTGACAATGTGGTTAGCATTATGGCCCCGCACCTCCAGGATTGAGAGTTCGATTCTCACCTCAGGTCTGTGTGCATGGAGTTTGCATGTTCTTTTCTCCAGGTACTCCAATTCCTAATTCGGTATCCTAATGCAGATTAGGATAATTGGTGTTTCCAAATTGCCTGTAGTGTGTGCCCTGCGACCTTTTACAGGATAAGTGGTAGAGAGAATGATAGAGTAATTGCCATTGAAATGTATTAAGGAATAATGTTTGTTTTGCATGCAGTGGCAACCTTAACAACCCAGCTGTAATCTAACATTAGCTTAGCTATCCTCTTTACATGCTTAATAATAACCAGGGGTGAAAGAAGTTTTAAATTCTTACCAGCGTTATGTAGCAAAAAGACAAGAAGAATAGACAACTGAAGAAATGACAGTCCTGTAAATGTCATAATTTACTCCTTATGTCTCCACTTATTCTGCTATAGAACAGCCTCAGCTAAATAGCTATTTCAAGTTTGTATCCCAAATAACGATGGAAAGCTAGTGCACAATGTAGGGGTAGAATCCACACATCAAGTAGCACCCTTGATCAGGGATTAGAGATGGATTTGAGATTCAGCCTTGTGTTAAGAGCTAGTTAGCTGTGAACAAAGCAATGAGGTGAGTCATGAACGTGTCAGCGTGTTGGTAGAAGCTCGCGTTAATATTAACAAGCAATAATGAAATGTCGACTCAACATTTACGAACAAATTAGAAGCAATTCCTTCAGAGACAGTGTGTTATTTAAGATGACGTAACATTATCAGTTGTGTTTTCTTCCTCAAAGTGCTTCCTTTTTTGAAAATGTCCTTTTTTACTGCGTACCACCACTAAATCTTTTAGTGCTATGCAATACCAGATTGTACTGGCCGAGTTTTACCCATGTGTAACGGGTTTGATGCAGAGGCAGCACCACAGACACACTGACACAAGGCGAGGTCTTACGGAAAAAGGGTAATTTTATTTGGAAAAGCGGGAAAGGAAATGGTTTAAGGAGGGAGGACGGAAAAAGTAGAGCAAAAGTTATTAAGGTGTGCACGTGCGGGTCTGGAGGCAGTGTCCAGCTGGCATGCGGACATGAGGCTGGTGGGCAGAGTGGGCCCGCATGGACCCAAAAAAGAACATTTTTATATGACAGTCAGTATTGATACTGTGGCTGGCCACTAATAATTCGCAGGTAGCAGAGGGCTTTTTAATTCTGTGGAAACTGCCTTGCTCTGTAATTCATTCATTGTTTGTACTGTGGACAACCTATAATTTTTTTTATTGAAAAAAAATTGTTTTGGCCCCATATACAGTACTTTGACTTGCCTGTTTATTGACCCGTTTACCTAATAAATCCATTATTGAGAGATTTTGACGGGTGATCATCTATTGCTATGCGAAATTTATAGCAGTCCACAATAGAACTACTGCTGATCAGGTGTTATTTATATGGTGGATCATTCTTCAACACATCAACAGTCCTAAAGTAGTCAGTCCTAAAGTTGGTCCGTTTCCATGGCTGGTTGGCTGAAAACGTGTGTGAGACAAGTGGGCATTATTATCATCGATTGTGCACACCGATAGGCGTTCTTAATAAGTACAATGTAGTGCCCTAATGGAAGAGCCATTAAAACCTTGTGCTCTTGCCTAAAGTGCCAGCTTGCATAATAAGCTTTAATGGCTTACTTATCAAAAAAGCTTGATATAATTCATCCTGTGTTGCACATTATTAGAATGAACAATTTACTTTGCTTTAAACACTTTGTGTGTGTGCGCACCATGGGCTGTGTGAGGCAGGATAGTAAGAATTATAAAGATGCAGGTTAAAACTTGCGTGGTGTTTGCGCCCCAAATTACGATTACAAATTATAGATTTGAGTTATGGGACATAAATCCAGGTAATGAAAGAGCATGTGTGCTACATGGAATTATCCATAAACACCAAATGCTGTGTAAAAAAGAAGGTCTGCTTTACGCCTTGGAGCACATCCCTGCACCCTGCCCCAGAAATGAGTCACCTCCACCTGGCTATTTCAGTTCCAAGTGAAAAACATTTCCTATAATTATAGGGCCAAATACATTTTTGCCCTCAGGGATAAAATACACAGTCACTAATCTTAAACTCCTTATTCTTATCCATATACTTTATTTAAACTGTTATTCTCTTTGTGCTTAGGTTAAGTTCCTTAGGTACGAAAGGGTCTTGCTTTCTGAATGTCTGAACTTGTCCATAGAGAGAGAGAGAGAGAGAGAGAGAGAGTGGAAAATGTGACCACTTTTGTTCTCCATAAATGAATCACATTACACCAGCTTTTGGCCAGGATTTAACCCTGGCATAAGTTCGTAACAGACCCACACACACATGCCCACAGACACTAATACTCACCTTAGTCAGGGCCAGTTGGCAAATATTTCAATAATCAGATTCATAAACATGGCTCTCCCAAACTTTCACAGCTGTTATTTAATAAATATCTACCCTGAGAGATATGTAATATAAAATGCATATGATTTTCCACTGCCCATAGACAGGTAAACTACATTTAGTCTTGCTCCATCTGGTTCATTTCAGTTTATTTGAGGGCAGATCTGCTTTCTTTTTAGGCCAATTATGCTTCTATATATTCTTCGCCTGTCATGCTTTCACTCTTCGCCTATTTTCTTTCATCACACATCACGCGCTGGCACTCTGAATTGAACCGAAGTTTCTAAATGGCTGATGGATTACGCCAAATCAGCAGAAAAACAGTGCTCCCATGATGTCATCTCTTCCGTTGTGCTCATATGACTTGAAGTCTGCGTGAACACACACACTGACACGCACACACACATGCACACACATACACACACTTGTCTTTATATATTTGTGAGGACCTACAGTAAGTAGCTAAGTAATGTTATGTTTTCACTTAATTTTAACCCTTACATTAACCACGGTAACCAAAAGAAACCTTTTGGCTCCTTAAGTTTTTTAAATAAAATCTGCAGGTCTTGGTGAAGCAGGGATTGTATACCCACAAAAATCTTTTATATCTAGCAAGATATAAAACATTACTTTAGCAATTTAATGCTATATCATAGTGCTAAATAATACTACTCTTAGATCGAATCTTAACCATATTCTCAGCAAGGAAATGGTGAAATGCTTAAATGACTAAAGTGTGTGTCGGAATAGATCGGAAGTGTCATAAGAAGGCTCATGCTCTATGACTTATCTGAGTTCAGAGGTCACTGAACTTCAGCCAGTCTAGTAACATTTCCATTCCCTGGGGCTACATAAGAAGTCACATGCTTTGAACCTATTTGACTGTGTACGTAGCAGGCTAGGAGATTTCAAAACATGGATTAAAGGAACAAGGTCAGTCTGGTGGTCAAATACATGAAGTCAAATACATGAAAAAAAAGGAAAATGATTATGCATTTAAGAAAAGTTTGTACAAGTATAGGTGAACATTTTGCAGGTTAAATGAATACAACATGACTTGGGTTTCACTTTACAGTGGTGAAGGAATTACACATCACCAGAGTATGAAATGAACAGGTTTCAGTCACTCCCAAGGAAGACCTTGCATCATGTTCATCTTATTTTCTTCTAGTTACAGGTCTTTGTAAATACATACATAAATACAGTTTGGGCAGTTTGACGTGTTCTGTGCAGGCGGGAGCTTGACCTTCTGCCATTCCCTTATCCAAAGACAGTGGATTTTGTGGGTAAGGCCTGTTGGACAGGGATGAGAAGAGGGCTCTGAGAATAGCTCGATGCCGTCAGGAATGCCGGGAGTGCCAGTAAGATTGTGAACATGGCTGGAGGATCACCCATATAGCTGCCAGAGGGAGACACACACACACACACACACACACACGCACACACAATCAACACACTTCGCCTCCTAGTTAGATCACCAAGGAGAACATCAAAAACACACTCAAGGTTTTTAATGAATGTTATAATTTAAACGATATTAGTCCACATGGTGTATATTAATAAAGTATACAATGTTGAAGCAATATTATACAAGTGGCAATGTCCCAAGTCCCAAAGAGTTACAGTCGTGCTGATATCCAGCACAACAGCACAACCTTGAGTGTGATATTTCCTTCCAAAAACAACATCTGGCAGAACTAATTAATCGCAACTGGTGGAGCTGATGCCCGACAGTTAGTGTGATAAACAGAAGTGACAGTAGTTTTAAATTCTTATTCTGTGTAGCCAAAAGGTGAGGAGCCATTATCTATTATCATAGGAGCTCCATTGTCACCACTTTTGGAAAGCAGATTACTCAGTCGGAAGTAACTATTGTATAATTATAATTATAATCCTTTTTTAACTCTTTAAAACATTCTTTTAAACTTTTTGCTAGAGGACATTTTGAGTTTCTGTACGTTATTGAAAAACGTGTTGAACGTGTTGAACTTGTTTGAGCTGTCTCTACCTCTTGCTGTGTTAAACAAAATCTACTAGATGTTACTGTGTCTTATAACAGTATGCCTTTACATTTGTTAGTTAACATACCAAGCTAAATAAAACAGATCTACTGCCCAAAACATGATCATTTTTTTAATCCTATCCTTAAACATAGATTTCTCTGGAATATATTTGTGATAAACAGTTTCATGGTATTACGGTCTTTGTGACAGTACTCATCCTACAACCATGTTATATTAAATAACAGTACAGTGGAACCTTGGATTACGAGCAGAATTTGTTCCGGAAGTGGGCTCGTATTCCAAAACACTTGTAAATCAAATTAAAATTTCCCATAAGAAATAATGGAAACTCAAATTATTCGTTCCACAGCCCAAAAAATAAATACATAAAAA
>JAQMYJ010000040.1:14685411-14732668 GCA_030014305.1 Clarias laeviceps | reverse complement strand
CCTTTTATACTTCCTGGTTCGCGACCGTACTACTTCCGGGTCCTAGTGCCGGTCGCTTTGCGAGTGTGTATGACAGTTATCATCGATAATCATCCATAATTATCGAAATTAAAACAGAAAGACTTAAAATATTTCATTTTGAATTAAATAAAAAAATCACTATATTCTAGTGTTTTGAGATGCAGACAAGATAAGAAAAATAGCCACACACAATTTTATGATTAAAATTTATTCACCAGTAGGTGTTCAATTGCCAGATTTTGTTTAGTTATTAATACATTATTAGTAGATACATGATAATTTCATTAATACATGATAATTTCATTAATACATGAAAATAGTAGATACACTTTATTTAGTGACTTTAAGGGAAACAACTCACCTAAGCATAAAGAGGCTTGTCCTCAACACATCATTTAATGGCACAAGGACATCTTTCAGAAGGCCCAGTTTGACTCTGTAATGATGTTTTACCCTTTTCTTTTAACTGAACTATAATTTGTTAAGTCTCCAAACTCAGACTGACCAACAACCCAGCCTCTTTTTTTACTTACAGGATTAAAGATTGGTCTATTCCAATCTAAAAAAAGAAAACATTAACAATAATGGCAACAAATTTCATCGCAATACAAAAGTACCCACATTTACACACCCAATTGTGTAAAAGTCCAAGGCGTTAAAAAAATCATACATAACACAATGATTAAAACAGTTATAACCAAAATGTTCTTTACAGCTTTGATTCTAAAAGGATAATAAATCATTATTAGACACTCCTCTTTTGAAGAATCAGAGTTCCCCCACTTTTGAGTTACATGGAGAACAGTTGTTCTTAAAACATCTTCAGATGCACCTGAACACATCATCAGTGATGTAACCAGGGGTCCTCGGGCGTTTCGGGTCTTTCAACATCAGACACCCTCACCCAGGCGACCCAGCCACGGCTGATCAGACCGCGACTTGTGTTCAGGTAGCACTCGCTTGCCCCCATGGTGCTCATCTATGGATCCAGAGCCATCTCGAGGCTTTCTCGGCTGTGTCGGTGGTGTTCTTGATGTCCCTGCTCCTTGTTATTCCTACGATGCCCAACGCGGTAAAGGCTTTGTGGAGCGAACGCCCCACTAAACCTCTGCAGCCAACCTCGATGGGCATGCATCTCGCCTTCCAGCCCTGTGCTCTGCAGTCTGTGTCCAGCTGTTCATATTTGGTCATCTTTCTTTCGTGGGCTTCTCCCTAGCGGTCCTCCCATGTCAGCTCCATGATGATTACATTCTTGGTACTCTTTGAGACTAGAGTAATATCTGGCCTCATAGTTGAAGCTCCAATGTTGTAATGTTCATGGAAATGTATTATTACAGAATGTCATAATGTTTATAATAATAATAAAAAAGGTGCAGTTTCACATTGTTTTAGGGAGAAGCGCTTTAATGTATGCATTTGGTCCACAAGTCATTAATAGCTGAGAAAGTAACATTAGATTATGCATTATATTACAAATTGTATTTGTTTTTTTCCTTAGAATGATGATGGGGGTCAAAGATCACTGGTAAATAAGTGGACAACTTTCCTGAAGGCACGCCTGGTCTGTTCTGTTATTGGAACAGATGGAGTTGAGACATATTTTGATGAACTAAGTAAGTACAAGCCCAAGATTTATTTAGATTTAGCTTTTTTTCTCTCTCTTTGTTAAATGAGATGTGATGCTTTTTCTGGATCTACTGGAGTGACAGATTAATGGTTTATGTTCAGGGGATGTCTTCATTCAGCGAACTAATGATGAACGCAATCCCATGGTGTACGCACTGTTCTCCACTGCTGGGTAAGAACTGAGTGGGAATTTATTAACCCTTTTAAGTTGTTATGTAAATGTTTTAGACGTCCATATGTAAGACTAGAGGGAAATGGTGACAAGTGTCTGTCTGCTTTGTCTCTCTTGTCTTCTAGGTCTGTGTTTAAGGGTTCAGCAGTGTGTGTGTACTCCATGTCAGACATCCGAAATGTCTTTAACGGACCCTTTTCTCATAAACATGGTCACAATTACCAGTGGACACCATACACTGGAAAAATTCCTTACCCTCGCCCTGGGACGGTGAGTGAAAACACAGATAAAATAATCATACAAAGTGATCATGAATAGCGGATTGATTATAAGCCATGACAGGAGCTTATTTAACCACAAAATCCATTCATTCAAAATATTGGACGGTAATGGTACTGCAGTATTACATAGGGATGGGAATCACCAGGGACCACCCAATGCAATATTATCATGATACGTAGGTGGCAATTCGATCTGCACTGAGATTCTACAAGTATCCCAATTTTATAAATATACAGATTAAATATTATTATTATTATTATTATTATTATTATTATTATTTTAGATTTTGTTACAATTCTAAAGAAACTTTCTCCTACCACACAGGATGCTGTGGTGTCTGACAATGTGTGAATAGATTAGAGCCACCTGTAGGATTGTAGAGGAACGGCAACATTTTATCATGTCAAATGCAAACATATCAATAAAAAAAAAATAAGAATAATAAATATTGAATTTGGAGTTATACATGAATTGCAACACAGAAAAAATCAGGATGCATCACTGAATCAATTCTTTTCCCATCTTTGGTATAATATTTTATCCTATTTTTAAAGTTTTCCTCCTGGGAGAGGTTGTTGCTGGTTTTTTGGAATACATTGGTAAAGTGTGCTCTTCTTCTACTCTAATAATGTTCCTCAGTGCCCTGGAGGAACATTTACTCCTGGAGTCCACAGCACCAAAGCCTTCTCTGATGAAGCTGTCAACTTTGTGCGCGCTCACCCTCTTATGTACCATCCCATATATCCTACACACAAGCGCCCCCTGGTGGTCCGGACCGGCGTGGACTACCGCTTCACCACTATTGCTGTGGACATGGTGGATGCTGTGGATGGAAGATATGAGGTGCTTTTTTTGGGAACAGGTACATTTCTAATCAAATGTGTCTTTTTATGATGCTGGTGTATGCGAAAGATCTTATGAAAATATTTTTTTATTAATAATTTAAGGATGAACTCTCAGTCTCCCCCTTAGTTTTATTTGCTTTTCAACATTCTTAAAAATTTCTGAAGTGATGTTTCTGACTCGTTACTTGACAGATAGGGGAACAGTCCAAAAAGTGATTGTACTGCCAAAAGATATGAGCACGACAGAAGAACTCATTCTTGAAGAGGTGGAAATTTTTAAGGTAATTATAACATTAAATATTTTTAACTTTTTTAAATGAAAAGCTATGCTTTTCTAATAAAAATGTTAAGTGTGACCAATGAAACTCTAGAAAAGACAGCTGAATATCTATCACTTATGTGTTTCAGACACCAGCACCAGTGAAAACACTGAAAATTTCCTCTAAAAGGGTAAGATTTTTTTATAGTATAGTAGATAAATATACAATACAGTTCTTAGACTACAGATTTGGGACTAGTAGTCCTAAACCTTAATTTCATTTATCACCAATTAATAATTAATAATTTGATGAATTAATAATTTTCACTTATTTCTATTCCAAATATTTTTTTCAAACATTTTTAGATATTTTAATCATATATTATTAATTATTAATTATTAATTGATTATTATAACTATTATTTTAAGTATATAGATTTAGGGCATATGTACATGTTAATTATTACCAGCTATTAGTGACCACACTGTTGCAACACACATCACTTTACAGTATTTGTATTGTAAAATTATCTATTGATGATGGAATCTTGATTGCGAAATTTGGGTAACGCACTAGAGTAAAAAATTAACATTGATCATTATCTTGAAGGGGAAAAGGGTCAAGACAAAACAAGGAGCAAAAAAATTAAAAAAGGAAATCAGAGGTCACACAAGGTCAAAGCTACTGGCTTAGATGAACAAAACTGACTAAAGCAGAACGTAACGAGACTATAAGCTTTCGTTCTGTTATGGTTCACAGCAACAGCTGTATGTGTCTTCGGCACGAGGACTTACTCAGGTGTCTTTGCACCGGTGTCCTGCTTACGGTAAAGCCTGCTCAGACTGCTGCCTTGCCAGAGACCCCTACTGCGCCTGGGATGGTGAGAGCTGTTCTGCTTTCACCCCTGCCACCAAGAGGTCTGTCCCTTCCTCTGTACAGTACATGCACATGCTGTAATTATTTCAGCTCTCTACCTTTACTGTTTCAAAATTTTGTTTCCTTTTTTAACATAAAAAAGCACAGAAATTTTGTATTTTTAGTATGTATGTGTATGAATGTGTGAGTTATGGATAATGTCTGTGGATAATTCTTTAGGAGAAGCAGGAGGCAGGATATCAAACATGGCGACCCGTTACGCCAGTGCAGGGGCTTCAACTCTAAAGGTGAAAATTTTTTCACAGAAAGTAACAGCTCACACTTTGCTTCATGCTTTTTACATATTTTGAAAAGCAAGTAACTAAAAAAAATGCATACAATGTTTGACAGAGCTGATTATTAAGCCTTAAATTTGCTTTGCAAATCTGCAGAAATACAGCCAGGAGTAACATCAGCTACTTAAGCATAATTTTTATTTCTCAGTAGAGAAGCGCCTTAGGGAGACGGTGCAGTTTGGGGTCGAGGGCAGCAGCGCATTTCTGGAGTGCCAACCCAGATCTCCTCAGGCTACTTTGAAATGGTTCTATCAGAAAGATGGCAAGCGTAAAGCGGTAAGATTTCAAATCAGCACGCACAGAAACCTCTGGAAGGGTTTTCAGTCAGGAAAAGCAGGCATAAAGTGCAACACTGCCGTAGATACTGCACAAGGAAAAAGAGTTTGATGTACAGTACTAATTAAATAGGAAAACATACAGTACATGATTTTTTTCTAATTAACATAAAAATGGCATTCCTTAAAAAAATAGATGACATAATTTATACTATTATAATATTTTGTAGTATAATGTTATAATCCATCCATCCATTATCTATGCTGCTTATAATGTATAAGGTCATTGGGGCCTGAAGCCTATCCCAGGGAACACAGCGTACAAGGCAGTGTACACAAACACACACACACATGTCTCATTAGACTGTGGGCCGACCCTGGATGTGTGACTAACTACTAAACCAAAGCTATTATTGTTTATAGAGTTAAAGTTAATGCACAGGATTAAGTTTAGGTCAGATGCTTCACATTAGACATTCACAATTCACACACTAACATTCACAATGTTGTGCAGTCTTTGGGATATTGCAAGTTTGTAACGTAATGAATCCATAGCCATAGTGTATGTAGCTGGGGGTGAAAGGAATTAAAAATTATGCATGTTCTTGGGTGGAAGGGATGGAAAACTCTATCTCTCTCCTATCTACTGTACCACTGAAACATTTACCAGTCGTGGACTTTTGTATTGGAAATAAGGGCAAGTACAGGTTTGTGATGCAGCATGAGCTGGAAAATCTTGCAAGTTAAGGTTGTAATAAAATCTTATATATGAAGTATATCATCATGCAAGCCCTATCACTTGTATGTTCAACTTGTTTTTTGAAAATAAATGATTGCTTTAATAATTAAAATAATATATTATCCTTTAAAACTTGGTCATTTTACAGCTCACTCGTGAAAAAGATGTTCTGAAGACGGCTCACGGCATCCTGCTGAAATCTCTCAGCCAATCAGATGCCGGACTCTATCACTGCCAGGCCACAGAGAACAACTTCAAGCACACGATGGCCCGTGTGGCCCTGCGTATTCTCGACCGTGAGATCGTGGAGGCCCTGACGGCTCCAGACGGTCCCTCAGATCCTGAGCGCCAACATCAGCACGACATGCAACAGCACCCACCTCCTCCTCCACCCCCTCCTCAAACCCTGCCCCCTCCCCCCCAGATGCACCCACAGCCCGAGGTGACGCTTATCAACCAATACTGCCAGTCGTACTGGAAGCAGCCTCACAAGCCCAAGCGCACTAACCGCAGGCATACAGAGAAACAAGAGCCCGAGGAGCTGCAATTGCAGTGATGATGTTGAGGGGAAATACTCTTTTCTGCTACTTTTTGGTTGTGTTCTGTGCATTGTGTGAGCAGGCAGAATCACAAAAAAAAAAACTGTTCATATGCTTAATGTCATGTTCATCCCCTGGGGCCATGCACAATATCAAAAACCAATAGACTTATTTTATAAATTTGGAATTTTACACTGCATGTTGGATGTTGGGTAAGACGCATGGTGCTGTACCTTTAGTTCAGTTTTTCTTTGACTTTCTAAAGCTACATTATTGAGTGCAGTGCATTTTGAAGTAATTTACACCTACATTGTATCTACGCACTTTGATCTGCCTGGAGTAAAAAATAAATAAATAAAAAAAACATGATTCACACCAGCATTAAATATATAAAAATTTACCAGTTTTGTTTACCATCGACAAGTTAAAGAAGAATCAGTGTTCCATAAACATTGTAATTGTGTACATTTGCTACTTTGCAATGCTTGTATTTAAAGTTTGTTGTGTTAAGTCAGATGATTGTTAGTCCTCAGTGTGTGGAAAACAGCAGTGGAAAAAATGCTGTGCAGGACTTCTATATGATTCCACCCTTCTTACGGCACAGCCATCTGCTGAGTCATCTAAAAAAGTAGCCTTTGGGTCCTGTACTGGGATGTAATTATGACATGAATTATGCTGACCAATATTTACGTTATCAAGACCAAGGGTGATTTATAATCAGGATGTGTAATGGTAGATATGGCAGCGTTCCTTTTCCATCTTTGCTAGTACGTACTCTTGAGCTAGTCTGCATCAGACAAATCACAGCTGCAAATTTTGAGACTCAAGTGTCATGATATGTTTATTTTTAACAATGAATAACAATCAGTGTTTATAACCATTTATAGCGATAGCAAAAGTCCTTAGTGGCATCATCACCAAATAATTCAAGTAATTATTACTCTAAAAGATCTACTCCAATTTAGGAGACATTAATGAAAACTACTAGGATTTGGAGGTGGTTGTAGGTTGACCATTTTTCAACAGGAAGGATGGGATACATTTCAGCAAGATAGGTGTATGGACCAAAATCTTCTCCAGCCTCCAGTCATAATAATAATAATAACAATAATAATTTTAAAAAATAATAATAAATAATAATAATAATAATAATAGGGATTTACAAGGAAATGTAAAATAATGTAGAGAAAGCTGATAATGCTTTAAAAATAAAGCACTAGCTCACATACACAAAAAAAAGACTAAGATATGGCTAATTTTATGGCTTTGGTTTTTATTTGAATATGAGCACATATTTCTAAGGGCAGATAACAGTCTGCTAAGAATTGGTAACAATTTTTTTTTCTCCTGTAAAACAATGTTGTATACCGGGAAAGTAATGCAGGACAAGCGTGTAAGTCATATTTTGGTGGGAATTTCTGTAACTTATTATTGTTGCATCTTCCAGATCAGCGTATTTGAATTTTGTTATGAAAAATAGTAGCTCTTCAACTTTTTGCACCTTTTTGCATATCAGTGGTAGATGTTTTCTGTGGTCAGCTGTGGTCTTGTGCTTGTGTATAAAGGCAGTCCTTGTGTTTGGCTATGTGTATGATTACTACACATGTACATAGTGATAGGTATTTGAGTGTTGGTCAAGTTTTACTCTAACTCTAATCTATTTCTCTCTCTCTCTCTCTCTCTCTCTCTCCCCTTCCCTCCACACACACAACATATTTATTTTGAGAGTGTACATAATTATGGCCGTTGTGCTCTTTGGTGATGGAATATGACTGGGAAAAGCAGATTTTATTGTGTGTGCTCACTAACAGGACCAGAATATATAAACAAGCAAATATGTTTGTAGGAAAAAGGTGTAAGTTTTTTTCCCTGATAATAATTGGTGGTATAGTCTGTTCTGCAAACATGTTTTTCTTTCAGGATGATGAAATCCATAAGAAAAACATTTATATAAAGTTTAAATACAGATTAAACTAATAATAAAGATGAGTAAAAAAAAAATTACTTCAATTGACACACTGTTAAAATAAATTTTTATATGAAAAGTTTATGGGCGTAGACAAAATTCAAAACACCTCATGTATGTATGTATATTTAGACTGGAAAGTGCAGAGATTGTCTGAAGGCTGGCACGAAAGTCCAAGTCGTAATAGTTTCCAGTCATTTAAATGTTATTTTGGTGAGAGATATGGGCTTTTAGGGGAAATGTGGTCTGCAACACAGATGATGTTTGTTCTTCTGTAACTTTGCTCAAGTGGCTGCATATTACAATAATTCTCTTATGTATTCACTGTGTTTTTGTTAGTTTAAGTTAACGTGATCATTTGTAATAAATAATATTTTATTATGATTATATTGTGAGGTTGGAAATACTCATAGATGTTTTATAATCATAACAATAAACTGCTGTATTTGTTCTTATTTAACCTCTGGTTGTTGTTGAACATTTAGTTTTTTATTAAAGCTATTATGAAATATCAAGAAACTAGAATGACAAAAAACATAAAATTAAAAGTACTAGTGTACAAGGTTTGTTTTTAAACTCACAAATCTTCCATTTAAAAAGAGTGAGTTTGAATCTTTGCTAAATGCTTTTAATAAATATTTGAGAAAATATAGATATGACCAAATAAAGTACAAAACAAGGTTTTGGAGACATCAGAACAGCTTCGATGTGCATTGGAATTAATTCTACAAGTCTGTAACTGTAAATGTCTCTGAATCTCCACTTCTCTCCCATAGTGCTAGGTTGAAATTTGGTGACTGTGAAAGGCATATCATATGATTTATATAAATCTCATACTTAACAATCTATTCAGTGAGCTTTCATTCTCTGTGGATGCGGACTTTGTCATCCTGGAGGAGACCGTTTTCATTAGGATAGAAACATTTCATCATAGGTTGAAGGAAACAGGCAGAATAACTTCGTCTTGTTTTGCAGTGACCATTTGAAGGAAAAAAGTGGAAAAACCGTATCAATAAAACGCCTCTTACAGGAGTGCCATTGAGCTAAACTTTAGGGAAGAGCCAAAGTCACCAAAATTTTCTTTTGCATTAGTAACCTAAAGAAAGATGTATTTGGAAATAAAAATAGTAAATCAAACATAATGCTATTCTCACAGATTGCGCAATGAGTTTGCTTTTATTCAGGTTCAATAATGTGTATACTTGCTATCACCTCAACCCCTAAATGAATTACTTCAAATTGCTTGTGACCCATGACATCATTCCTCACCCCAGTGACAAAATGGTAAGACAGTAAATAGATTGAAAATTAGCTAAGAAATATGATTGACAAATGTAAACTTCATTATGTAATGCCTAAATTCTAGACCCTTTGTTTTTGATATTTTGTGACAAACAAAATATATTTAGCTAGTACTGCTTTCAACAGTTTTATGATCATGATCATGACAGGTTCTATAAAATCATGTTAGAAACCATTCATGAAGTACCTACAAACAGTTACTGAGACACCCACATATTTAAGGGTTAGAATTATTCACGTTTAACATCCGCTTCATTCAGCCCTAATAATATACACTAACATCATTCTACTTCTCCGCTGCTCACCTGCATCACAAAATAATATTAATTTAACCTACATGTACAGTACCCATGTACCCATGTTGTGTGTATGTGTGTGTGTGTGTGTGTGTGTGTGTGTGTGTGCCCGTGTGCAGGTGTCCTTGTGTCCATGTGCATACACAAGGGTATGTATGTGTACCAGAGATCCATATTGGCATTAGTCATCCCATTCATCATCATCCTCATCATCAACGCCATCATCTTCTTCATCATCTAAAAAGTTCCATTGAGATTAGACATAGTTATGATGTAGTTTATAGAGAAAACACAAACCCATACACAAATTCTCCTATATTTATGATGTTTTCATATTTACCTGAGGAATGAATAACTTTGCTTCTTTTCTGCATCACCATCATCAGAGCTCCAACAATACCCTCACTACCCTCATCTTGTGATTGAGGATGAGGATCAGCACTCTCCGTTACCTGATAATAACAGACAGTGAACTCAGCAATATTACATTTTCTAATAAGAGCAGGTGCATGAATGTGAGAAGAGCAAGAATATCAGACAAATACAGTACTGTGCAAAAGTCTTGAGCCACCCTAATGTCTTCATATTAAATTTAATTAAGTTATGTAGATTTAATTAAAGGAATCTGAACAAATATTTTAATGTGACAGGCTGTAAAGTGCCTTAAGATACAATGAAAAAATATGGGTTGTTTATGTAACAACATCAGCAGCAACCTCATTTCCCCTCTCGTCTGTTCCAAACACCAGATTCATCATCAGCAGTATACTAATCACCAGCCTGATTTCTCACTCAGGTGAGACATTCAGGTGAACATTCATCTGAAACTGGTCAGGCACAGGGACTGGACTGAAAATGAGAGTCAAAAAACTTGCCAAAAATGATAGCCAAAAAAGTCCTTCAGGAAGCCTTTAGAATTATTCATCAATACTAGATTAAACATATAAGAAAGTCTGGCTCTTTGGAAGCAAAATATGAAGAAATGAGGCACGGTTTAAGACTTTTACACAACAATGCATATACATTCTGATGTACTGTAAGAAACCTCATTATGGGCCATATTCAGAGTTGAGTTACGCACAAATACTAAGGAGCTTATATTGAAATTGAGCACATCAGTATTCAGACCTCAGACGTTACTATACATATAAGCGCTATTCAGCACTTATGTAAGAGTTACACACGCCCTTTATCCAGCACCTCTTTCTGACAATTTGACATATCCACAGTAGGTCACTGTGAAATTTTGGTTTCATGTATTAAAGAACTTCATTTGGAGACTATTAAAGGAGACAGCATCATAATCAGAGATGTTAATAAATGTAGGAATTAACTTGAAGTTACCCGTAACCCCTTTGAGCCCTTTCCTTAACTCAGCAGTGAATTACATTAAAAACATAATGTAAACCACTTCCTGTGAACAATTCAAGATTGCATGACCTCAACTGTGTCTTGCGGTGTGGTTTGTTGTGTGTATGATTAAGTGTCAGAGCATGCTAAATAAAGAGCTATTTTAAAAGCTGTCAAATCATGAGAATTTTGCAGCAATTCATAAAATCAACTGCTTGTGGCTAAAGGTGATGGTTTAAATATTATAGAAAAACACCATCTCAAAAAAGTCGTCCAGTCTCAGATGAGTACATGCACTGCCTTCACAACTTTCTTCATGTAAATATTGATCATAATTTTTTTACCTTTAGTTGCCAACTCTGAATACAGCCCTATGTTTTCGATTAACACTCTATCTTACAGTCTTTAGCTTGGTTCCCAGTCGTATCTGGTCCAACAAAGCACCTCTACCACCTCCTGAGCTTGAAGTAGGACTGACTGGGCTGCTGCTGTTGGAACTAAAGACAGGAGCTGGAGCTGGAGGGGGTGGAGGCGGAGGTGGAGGTGGAGGTGCTCCTCCTCCCTTTGGAGCACTGGGGGGAGGTGGTGGGGGAGCTGAGTGACCAGGTGGAGGAGGTGGTGGTCCACCTCTTCCAGTGGGAGGAGGAGGTGGAAGGGATCCGCGAATAGGACCTCTCACATTACGGGATGGAGGAGGAACTCGTGGGGGTTGGCCAGGGATAGGCGGAGGGCCCCGGTCACCACGAGGTGGAGGGGCTGCAGGTGCACCACCTGGGACTGGGGGGGCACTCCTAGATGGAGGACCCATTGCATCTGTGTGGACAGTAGAACTTTTGACATCTTCGCTAATGTAACGGAAGTGCTATTTATATAAACTGATTTAGATTCATCTAACAATAATACTGTACTTTGTTGCAGGAATATGTAATTTAAAAAAATAGTTATTTTAGTATCCATGAAGCCATAGCTCACCTTGCTTCCTCATCTCCTCTTTGACAGCATCGAGACCACCAGACTGCTCAATAAAGTCATAGATAAGTTTGGATGTCTCTTTGTCTGTCAGCTGGTCTTCACTAATACCAGCACAAGAAAACAGTTTTTTCAGGTCTGGATCCAGATTATTGGTCTAGAATAACAGAAAATAAACAGATATGTTACACATGAATCACTGTACAGTCCATCCTAATTGCACTTTTTTTGTATAGATTTTTAGGGTACTGGACTACAGATAGAAGGGATTGTGATTTCAACGGCTCTTGAGCAAGGCCCTTAACACTCTACTGTTTAATGATATGAATTAGATAAATGTAAGTCATTCTGAATAAGAGTGTCTGGCAAATGCCATAAATGTATCTTTCTGAGAACTTCAGTAATGCTGTCTAAAACTAGTACAAAATATCTTTGTTATTAACCTTGTTTCTTTGATTAGCAGCTAAATTAACTTAATTAATCTTAATTAGATTTTCCTCACTTAAGAAAAATAGGAGTTTAAAGTGAAAATAGTTGTTTCTTACATCAAAACCGGTGTTTGGATCCCATCCTACATGTGTGACATGCCTGGAATTAAGGAAAAAGCAAACGTTAGTTAATAAAATTATGAAAGTTATTGCATCACATATTTGTACAAACTTACTTAAAACCACTGGGTGCTCCAATATCTGCCTTGGTAAGTCGAGGGCCCTTCTTCTTGCCCTTCTTGTCCTTTTTTAGTATGTTGCCTAAGGAAGCAGGTGCAGGGACAGGGACACTTGGAGATCGATATCGAGAGGCCAAAATGTCTGGGTTTTGGATATCTATTGTGGCCATGCCACCTGACAGCATCCCTGGACCTGAAAATGGAATAAACCAATATCTTAAACCAGAATGTAGTTGTGGTTTAACACAGTGACACACAGAGCATCTTTAGCATTATTCAACAGAAAAATCTTTACATGCAGCAACAAATTTAAAGACACAAGTCATATACATAGTACTGACCATTTGTTGGTGGTGTGGGTGGCAGTGCTCGTTTTTCTGAGGACCAAAAAAAAGAAAAGAAAGTTAACTTATGTTCTTCCAAACATGAAAGTTGAGAAGTGGCATTTGACAAAAGTAAATGTTAATAAGCACTTACCGTCACTTGAAGGAAACTGTCTTTTTTCTATTAAGAAAAAAAATTGGTGAAGGCTGGTGAGGTGCAAATGTAATGAAGGCTCTGGTTTACATTTTTTCCTAATTCACTAAAGAAAGAGTTTCTACACTGGGCATTCATAATATGTACCGATTACATAAATAGTTAAGCAATACTGGAGAGTTTTTGTGAAATTATATAATAGCTTTCATATAAAATAAGACTTACACAATAGACGTATGTACATAACATAATGACCTTTTGAATCTGAAATAACATCATGTTGATGTAGTATTGACAAATACTATACCGTTTAAGTGTTTATTATATTTAGGAGATGTACTTACTGCTCACTTTACTTACTTTCTGGAGAAGCATAAAATTGGCTAACTTAAATTAAAGACCAGTTCTAATTTTATTGTATAAATAGCCCCAAATGGGGAAAGGTTCTGTCAAAGGGTTCTGTGTCTTATACTCATCAACAGCCTGACATTATTCAAAAGGCAGCCGTGCAGACATATTTTTTGTAATGGTTTTCATGTCAGGCTTTTTCTAATTATAACAGCATTTGTGTCACTTTGTTGCTACTTTCGATTATGATAATAAATCAGTTACATCCAAGCCAAGCAAAAACCCAGATTCTGATTGTTCACTTAGAAAGCTTCAAGTGTAACAAACACAAATTGTCTCTAGTTCTGACTTAAACGGGGTGCTTCATCAATCATAACAGTAAAAATGCTAGCTCACCATGCACAATTACAGAAGCTATATTTAAGAGGTTTTTTTTATGTCATGACTAGTGAGATTACATGACATCTGGTTTTAATATATATAACCCTGCAAGAAGATGCATCTGGTTTGGCAAGGAATTAAAAAAAAATTCTACGTTTGGTTGAGATTTTGCCTTCATTGTGGAGTCTAAAACCAATGCCTTGCTTTAAAAGAACAATCTCAGCTATGAAGGTGGCATATTCTCAGTTCCTGTAACCAACTTTCATTTGAGCAGCAACAAAGCTGTGTATTTTTGAAAGAGAAACCACTTTTTCATGTTCTGTTCATGTTGCACAGATTCTGTGTTTTGATACATTTATCTAATCTTTTACTACACAGATAATAAAAGCTTGGTATTGGTACCTGTATTAAAAATCGTCGGCACGCGTTTAAATCGAAACCACTGCCTAAGCTTAATGCGCTCAGCCAAAAGCAGCTGTATTACATGATTTCAGCCACACTAACCTGAAGTCTATTGAAGCAAACCTGATCCCCAGCTTTTCTGTAGACGTGCAGTTTTTTTTTCTCTGCTGATGTTTACAAACTGTGATGGCTATAAATGTGACGTGTGCACCAGTCATGTAGCGGAATTTGACATAATTCAATTCAAGTTAAAAAAAAAAAAAAAAGGCATAGATGACAACTTTTGAAGTGTATATAAATTTTTGGGGGCTCTCTGTATATACAGTACTGTATATCCAGGACAGTAAGCTCAGTTTCAGATATACTTTCGAACAGCATGTGACTATACAGCATGGCAACAAAACGCGTAGCAATAATGTATACTACAATTTGTTATTTCTTTCTGTGGTTGGGGCAAATGTGGTGTTTTACACAGGCTAAGTTTGATTTGTACATTGGGACCATTGGGCCACTGTGCCATTTTTTTATTTTTTATATTTGGATACAACACCCGCTGCCTGTTCAGTATAGACAAAGCTTACAATTTATATGCTCACAATGAAGAATCTGATTGATAAGTACAATATATACTGTACATGTTGTATGAAAGTACTCATATTTTATGCTTGTATTGCAAAAGTACAACTGAGGAACACTGTAAACTGTGTATACTGTATGCTACAGACAGGTGCAAACCAACCGAAAACAAAATTAAATACTACAGTTTAGCTTCA
The DNA here is from genome assembly GCA_030014305.1 of Clarias laeviceps. Taxonomy (NCBI): domain Eukaryota; kingdom Metazoa; phylum Chordata; class Actinopteri; order Siluriformes; family Clariidae; genus Clarias; species Clarias laeviceps. Next base: position 14,717,767 of record JAQMYJ010000040.1, on the reverse strand, counting down.
CTTACACCAACTACCGGAATTTCCCAGAATTACCCATCATAATAAATAGAGTATGTAGCTGATGAATAGTGTACATAATAGTGTTGCTGTTTGACCTTGGCGACTGGATCTCTGGTTGATCTTTTCCTCTAATGTGATTCTGAACAGCTCCGATTCCTTATCATTTGCAAAGTTTAGACCCACTTGGCAATCCTGAAACATACAGATATATATTGTTCCTTAAATATATGAGTATTTTCTCAGGTTAAATTGAATTAAATGATTGTGTGCATTTTCAGGTGTAAAAATGCATAATTACACTATTAAACATTTTTGTTCCTCCATATTAATTGTTATTTCTAATTGAGAAAATGCCTATTATTGCTTCCTTAAGCAGGACAATGGTATTTTAAATTCTACCTCTTTTCATTGGAAAAACTGACAAATTTGCATCTTTGCACCATTCATTTAAAGGAGGCTATATAGCTGAAGGGGAAAAATTATTGATAATTGTTCGATGCCTTGAATATACTGTAATGAGCATGCCTGGGAGATCAAAATGGTTCTCAATGGTTGCATTCCTGATGGGTTTCCAAGGGCATTTTGCCAAGTTTCCCTGCTATCATTATGTTTGGGACAACAGGGACACCAAGGCGCATTACCATAAGGTAAGACTGGCCACAGCTGACCGAGTTTGCAGTGGGGAACAGTGTCAAGTGGGAACCATTGGTGGACCCCTAAAAGGTCCCTGACATACTTTTCCGAGACGCTTGGAAAAGATGTCATAAAGGTTTGGGTTTCATGGGCAGTCAAAAAGCTGAAAACTATGTGGAGCTGGTTGAAACTCTGGAATAGAACTTGTCACAATGAGTAATGGATTCTTGATGCTCATATTCATCAATTCAAGAAGAAAACACAAGTGTGTTCTCAGAAGAGCAAGAATTAGGATATAAACATGATTGAGTAAGAATATTCATATATCAAATATAAACTAAAAAAGCCACTTCTAAATGGTTTGCCATATAATAATATATAAAAGGTTTTTAACTGTAGTATAAATGCAGGTGAATTCTGATTTTGAAGGTTTTTTTGTTTTTTTTGTTCTGGCTTTATGTGATGGAGCAGATGCAAATGTAGCCATTTCCCATTGAAAATAGATCAATTTAAATAAATGTCATGGTCACAAAAGTAGTTTTGAGGAAAAGGATAGATTTAAATAGAGTAAGTGTACAAAAAATACACTTACTACCCAGTAATCAACACTGATACATAGTGTTGTTAATATCCATGTATTCATCTTCTATATGGCTTATCCTGTACAGGGTCATTGGGGGCCTGAGGGCCTGGACATGAGGCAGGGTACACCCTGGACAAGATGCCAATCCATCGCAGGGCGCACACACCCACCCACCCACACACACACACACACACACACACACACACACACTACAGGCAGTTTGGGAATGGCTATTAACCTAATCTTTGTGACTTTGGACTGTGGGAAGAAACTGAAGTACATGGAGGACACTCCCAGACCCGAGATGGGGATCAAACCCTTGACCCTGGAGGTGCTGCAGTGCAAACCATTGTGCAACCATGCTGTCATGTTATTAATATACATACATGCAATATATACTGTATATATAATATTTATATATACTTTTTATTTAATTTATATATATTTTTTATGTAAACAAAAAACATGTTTAGATAAAACTTACTGTATGCTTAGGCTCAACATCTCACTCATTGCATTTATTGTTTAGTCTTTAAATACATCATTTCATTTATATATCATTTTGTCATTTTTAATGCTGTGAAGTCTGGAGACCATTGATGATGGAAAGTAAACACTGATAGTAAAGAAAAACAGTCATATGTTTGCTTCTTTTAAAGTTACTTTAAAAAATTTAAAAGTATGGTGTATTTATAAAGTAATTAATGAATTCTTACATCTGCTGGGAAACTGTGGAAAAACTGCTTTGGACTGGAGTATGTCATCTGATTATATAACTCTTGCTCCCATATCATTCTCCCCTCCTAAAATATGCAAACATATATAAACACACTTACATAACCATGTGTAAACATTCATCACATTTAATATTCTTATTATTACAACATTATCCTTAAAAGCTGTAAATATCCCCTGTAGGTAAGAATCATTTAAACTAAAATATATGGTAGATATTTGAAGATGAGACCTTGATATCATAAAGGCGGATGAAGTATGAACGGCGTGGGTTGTCCTTGACAAAACAGACCACTCCAGTATGCTGTAAACTCCAGTGGGCTGGACTGTGGGGAAGGGCCATATAGAGTTGCACAACAGCAGTGGCCAGAGCCTACATGCACATACAGAAGAATACAAATGTAGAAAGATAGAGCATTGATAAACACATAAACTATTCACAAATATGAAAGAAACTAATGCATGTTAACGGATTCTCTCTGCCACAACAGGAAGTGGCCTCAAGCAGCACTTCCTGTCATTCGATTCAGTACTTTTTTCTCATATTCACAGGTGTACAAACAAGCTTGGAATAATTTAGCCACATATCAGTGATATATTCTAACGATGTCCAGCCAAGAGTCCTATTTTCCCCTTTCATGTAGAACACATCATAAGGAAAAAGTGAATGATCAGGTTTTACAACATAGGGCCTGTATACTGTAGTTTAATCAGTTTGATGTGTTATATACAACATGGTAACAGAATACCTACTAAGAAAATGAACATGTGAAGCTTTAAGCCTCAGAGCTGTAGTTACATTTTATAATCATTAGCAGTAGCATGTGCTGTCTTTCTGTAGATAACAAAAAAACCTTTGAGTACTTTTCCAGGTGTCTAGGTGCACCCAGGCACACTATTAATTTAGATTATTTACATTCATCTTAGTTTTTATCTTAGTCCACAGCTACCTCTATCCACCTTAAGGTTAGATTGACAAATTTTGTAAACCGTGTCACTCACCACGCATCTCCGGCCCAGAAGGTCCACCAGACGCTCATTCTCCTGGATGCTGAGGAGGGAGCTGGGCACATTCTCCTGCCCCTTAGACTTCCCTTTGCTCATCTCTTCTCACTGTGGGAACAAAATCAGACCGTACAGTAGTGCCCTGACTTGGTTCACGTTGGCTGCAATATAATTTTTTTATTTGCTTGACATGGGCGAGAGGTTGGGGAACTGGGACTTCCGCGTTCTGTGATATGATGTCAGTCTCAGTGAACAGGAAGAGCAACCACAGTGTGTATGGTCTCAAGCTTTAGCTGAAACAAGGAACTACACACTCAAGTAATCTGCAGAGTGAATCATGTTTATGTCTATCTCAGCTAGATTGCTATATAAAATCCACAATGGCAACATTGTGCATGTTTTCCCACAATGCCAAACTTGTAAAGGCACTTTTGTGGGAAACTGTGTCTGGTGACTGTTCGGGCATTTAGGCCACCAGAATCTTTGTAGCACTTTTCTGCAGTTCCTGTGTGCTTTGAGGAGTTTTGTGTTCACTGCTCTGCTCAGGAAGTCTTAACACAACTAATCTGATGCCTTATACACCTTGGGTGATCGATTCGGAAAGACTTTTTTCTTGGCCTGTTAGTTTCGGTACAAACTCTGATGCCGTCTAGAGAGAGTTGTTTTTACACTGGGATCATGTAACATTTTAATTACACACTCTTGACTTCTAATTATGGTATTTCAGATCTAAAATGTTTACATTGAATGAATTTATGTGTTTCACAGCAATGGGGGGAAAAGGCCTGCAATCACAAACTTTCTTATTTCTTACATGTAAATGGCTTATTGATTTCTCACACTTTATTATAATGGGCTATTTGATAAGCTCAACTAAGTTAATTTCAGTGAATGCTCATGCCATAACTTTCCCAAAGCAAACAAACACACACACACAAAATTCAATTCATACAGAGTTCATCTTTATTGAAAACTGTAAGCAAGTCAACAGCGAATGAAGTAAACAAAAACAAAGAATAGTTGATGAAGTAACTTCATCAGCAGTAAAGTATCTTTGGTATCACTGGATATCCTGACAAACGGCTGTGTCACTTTGTTACACATTAGCACCATCTTCTTTAAACTTGCAGAGAGGATGCAGAGCTGCTAAAATAACATGAAGAACAACAGTACTAGCCATGAATAGCAGTATTTACTCAGCGATGTTTTGCATTTGGGGCACAAAACAAGAAACAGTTTTAAGTTACATGACTTTATGAGGAATTTCATTCCACAGAAATGCTGCCAAGACTAACAAGGTAAGCTAGTCTGCATGTTAAAGGTAAAATTGTCAAGTTCACAGGTTGTAAACTGTTACGTTCACATTGCCACGCCATGTTGTAACGGCCACGCCAGCTACGCCAAAGCTCAACTGTAAACCGAGTATAAAATAGTCTTACCCACTTTACTACTACAGAGGTACGGGTGTGCTGATTGTAGGAGATATTAGGTCAATGTTTCATCAGCTTAAAATGCCAAGTGGGGTGTCCAAGAGATCATTTATAAAGGGGAAATATTCCCTAAACGTTATCCTGAAAACATATGAGGGCACTGAATCCATTAAATAGTTGGCAACTTTGTTTCATCTTAAAAGTAAATATTCAAAACTATATATGTGGATATATGTGAAACATGTATAATAGTCTGTTTTTTAAAAGCCATATTTTGCAAACACTGTTTCACAGTGACCTCTAGACTTAGAGGAAAAAAGTCTAAATGCATAGGTTAGGAATTTTGAATGAAAAGTGAAAAAAAAAATTGCCGCGTTTCCTGCGTATTATTTTACTTTAAAAACTTTGTAGAGATTTTATCTGTGGCCCAGAAAAGAAATCAGCCTAAAATAAAAGGCCACAGTAGAAGTGCTAATAAATACATTCTCATACAATTGATGACACATTAGCTCTGAATTAATAGGTTTCACTCAATGGTTGTGGAAAAAATAGAGATGGAGCCTTTGCTGTAATTCTACTGATGGAATGATGTTTTCTTTCAGCATTGAGTCCCATTACAGAGATTCTAATCTGCTGTACCTTTGTTATTCAGATGAAGTGTCATCCTACATAAACAAAAAGCTGTTTTGAAAAGTCAATTGAAATCAGTATTTCAATGTCACTTTCTAATTATTCTGTGAACAAGGTTTACATCATGTTTTAATACCGGAACATAATGTTTTTTGTTGTTGTTTTGAGGTTGGTTGTTTGTTTCAGTTATAAAGCCAGTTGTACTTGCCACTTTGAATACTGTAAATAGGTAGAAGAATAGCTAGTGTGCCTATTTTTTTTTTTTTTGCTAAAACTGTTTTTATGAATATCATATTGTGGCTTTTACACAATGAACTTGATGTGTGTTTTTGACAGTTTCAATATTTAGCTTTTACGGTTTGTGACTTTAAAAAAAATGTTTAACCTTTTACCAAAACCAGACTATGATGGAGAAATTTGTATAAAGTTTTCTCCTAAAAGTGAAATGTAGCAGATCAACAGAATTAACGGCATGCATGGCATAAATCTATTTGCCCTAAATCCAAGAGTCAACAAAAGTTCTAAAGGTATTGCGGTATAAAACATGGATATCTTTCCTGTTTACATTGTAGGGAGAAAACAAACCAAGACATCTGCTTTTTGGGATTCTCTCATACAGATGTTGCAAAAGAACTTTTGGAATTTTGCATCTGTAAGCAGTAACCTAACTGACATCTATCACTAATGCCATTTGTCATTTGATTGTCAAAACAAATGACTCCATTCAGGATCTTGAAGGACGCTGCCTCAGAGGGGCGTGATGTCATCATGTTCGGCCAAGATCCTCCACCACAAACACTCCCTTATTTAATTTGAAATATGGTGGGAAGCAGGTCCAACCCTCACTCGGTAAGGGAAGCGACCAGAGATGAGATGGGCCCAGCCTATCAGTGATTTTTGTTTATTTTGTTTTGTTGTTTGTTTGCTGGTTCTTGCTCTTCTCTAAGGCTTCAAAACCAGGTTTAAGAGAAGAGGACAGCTCAGTGGTGTTCTGCTGAGCAGGCATACTGGACCCCTTGTGTTTGTGGTTGGGAGTTAGTGTCCCCCACCACTGCGGTTCTCCCCATTGATCCAGTCCAGGGCTATGAAGGTTAAACTCATCGTCATGAAGATGAAACCCAGGGCTGTGAAGCAAATAGCCTGAAGGGGGAAAAAGATGGCATATGGACAGTTCTCAAAAACTTGTCACTAAAATCCATTTAAAAAGGTTTGTTCTTATTCTTTAATAATTTAGCTCACCTGAATTTTTGGTCTTGAGCGCAATGGCTCCTGGTCTGTCGGGATAATGCGGATATAGAATAAACCCGGGAGGATAAAGATCAAGCTTGGTGCAGAGGTGGCGCCTGAAGATAAGGAAACACAGCATTTTCAACATTCATGGCAGAATATTTCACATGGGCACTGCACTGATTTAATTTTATTCAAAGCTAAAGAAGAAGAAGAAGAAGAAGAAGAAGAAGAATTTTTTGACAGAGCCTAAATTTTCATTGTCTCATCTGTTGCAGATAGAAGGATGTAGTTTATTACTCTCCATGGGGAAATTTCTACATACCAATGATGCCAAAGATGTCTCGAATGTTGGGTACAAAGATGACAAGAAAATTGACAGCAATGAGGAGGCAAACAGCAATAGAGATGTGACGAGCCCAGTGAAAAGGCTTCTCGGGGAAAATCAGCTGCAGTAGAGCTCGCCGAATCTGCATGAAATTTACACTGATTTTAGCATCACTGTTCACATGTTAATATTCATCATGAGTTAATCACTGAACTTACACACTGAAACAGAAGTTTGAATTGATTAAAAAAAAGTTGACACAGACATTAAAAAAATTTACATTTATTATGCCTTATACTGTACTGTACTGTAATTGAGCATTGTAGCTCAATTCTGGGTCATGGGTAAAAAGTTGTTGTAACAGCAGAGCTCTGACAATAGTTCTGGTAGCAAGGTTTACTGTATATTAATGCACTCGGTCTTAGACTACTTTCTACAGGCAACCTTCCGCAACCCTAAAAAAACACTTGTGCTGAAGCTTTGTATCAAACAGAGTGCTTTATTGCACAGTGATGCTAAACCTGTTTTTACCATCTGCAGACTGTTGTTGATTTATTGCAAGTAAAGTGAATAACAGTGTGCAAATAGCAATAAATCTTATATAAATAGAGTATTCTTACTGGAAAGAGCACCACAGGCACGGTCAGTGTAACAGCCACCAGTACAGCGAGTCTCACACACAGGATCAGTATATCCAGGGGGTCGACTTTACTGTAGGTGTGCAGCAGCTCTGTCTCTGTACTTGCTGTTCAAATAAACAGATAAAAAAAAGTTTACATACAAGTAAGTAAACAAGTAAGTGACAAGTTCTGTGAAAAGTAAGTCACATAAAAAATTTTGACCAAAACATACTGGAAATACAGTATGTGTAACCTCCTGGGAAATCTTTTCATATGGTGAAATAAATACAAAATTACAGGTTTCCTTAAACTGAAATATGTTCCCCTTCTGCCTGTGTCAACCTCAAGTAATGTTAGGGTTAAGTCTGAAGCCAGAGAAAACTGGCATTTAGTGATACTTTTATTTTAACCAAAGCATGAAATTGACTGTGTGAGGAAATAAAACTAAGATAGCAAGGTTTTAGGCTGTTTTTATCACATTATTTCAAGGGTGTTACACTAAAATATATGTATGGGTTCTCCAAAACACATTTTCCAGGCCAGCACACAATTAACAAAATGGCTGATCATTTTTTTATGAATAATGCACTTCACAAATAAATATAAGGTATGGCGAGTTCAGATATAAAAATCTTACCATAAAAAGTGAGGTATCCAAAAATGGCGGTCAGCAGGTACATTACAAACATGCTTAGGATTGATACATTGGCGATGGCTTGCATCCGTCGCTTAGTGGGGCTGTTAAAGAAACAGAAGAAATTAAAATTTATATCCAAAATAAAGAGTCAATGTGAATAACTTCTTTATGAAACCGTTATCATATTCCTGCAACTAATCTGCAACTTGACTTACATGACTTACATGGCTAATATTTGAAATTCTGTATTTTTATATGCTTATTTGCACTGTGGACTCCTAAACATACTTGCGCAATTCTGTGTAGATAGGCAGCACTTCAGGGTGGCAGACAAATGCAAAGGCCAAAATTGGAACTGTATAGGCTGTCTGCAAGACATATAGAAAAACACAAAAGACAGTTGGCAATCTTCCCAGGAGAGGACATACTAGCACATTCACCCAAATTCAGACTGTGAAATGCAGAGAAATACAAAAAACACAAGCACTACATCTCAGACCCTACAGGTCACACTGAGCATGTTAAACGTTCAAGTCCATCTTAGTACAATTAGAAGAAGACTGAACAAGTATGGATTGTTTGGAAGGGTTATCAAGAGAAAACCTCTTCTGTCTAAAAACAAACATGAAAGCACAACTAAAAATAACTAAACTACACTTGAAAAAAAATCAAAACTTCTGGAACAATGTCCTATGGACAGATGAGCCCAAAGTGAGGTTGTATATTAATAACCAGTATCATGGTTGTCGAAAACCAAACAGCATTCCAGCAGAAATACTGTCAAGCAAGGCAGTGGAGGGATAAAGATTTGGGGCTTGTCTTTGCAGCAACAGGACAATGTTCTGTTGAGCAAAAGCAGACTAATAAACCTAAATCAGAATGGCTGAAAAATAAAAGGTTTTGGAACGGCCAAGCCAAAGTCCAGACCTCAACCCAATTGAAATGCGTCAATGAAATGAAGCAATGCTGTAATGCAGATTTGGGTAAAATTTCGATGTGAGAGATTGATAAAGTCAAATGTAAAGTCAAGGAAACAATTCCTTCCAGTTATTGCTGCTAAAGATGGAACTACAAGTTATTTAATCACGGTGTACTTAGTATTGCCCACATGTTTGTTTTTTGCTTATTTTTTTTTTTACTAACTTTTGAACATGACTGTATAACTATATATATATAATATATATATATATAACTCCTTTAAAAATAAAAAAGTTTTACTTCTTCTATTTCTGGCTTTGTGTGCAGCCATGTTGATTTGACATCACTTTGTGATGCATGTTTTTCATTTTCTTATGAAATGCTTCCCATTTACTGTGTATAAAAAGCATAGTTCACTTGTCCCAAAAATAGTAACCGCACCATCATCAGTAGTAATTAGTGCAAATATTTTTTTTAATCTTTAAATATCCCTTATTTTAAAAACCCATTATTTGCATAATTGTGGCACAGTGGCGTAATGGTTAGCACTATTTCCTTACACCTCCAGGGTTCAGGTTCAATTCCCACCTTGGGGTCTGTGTGCATGGAGTTTACATATTCTGAAAAATAAAAGTACTTAGTGGGTTTTCTCTGGGTACTCCTTTTTCCTCCCACAGTCCAAAGACTTGCAGATTAGGCTAACTGGTGTTCCCAAATTGCCTGTAGTGTATGTGTTTTCAATTAGAAAATAATGTGCTCAGAGAAACATGACTGTATTATGAGTTCAGGAAATTATGGCTAGTTCATAATTATGTATCAAATTTTATACTTAATTTTTTTTTACTTTCCTAAAAATGTTTACAGCCTGCCTTTTTTTCATACCGTTCCAACCCTACTAGATAGCCTCTGACCTTGGATAGATGTAACATGATTATATCCTCCCCTAACAGATGTAAAGGTTTCACTGTTTCACTGACCTGCTGGTTGATAGTAAAGAACTCGGCGTGACAATTTTCTTCTACTGAAATTAAACTGTTGTTGCTTGTGGTGTTATTGAAATCCTCCAGAGGACAGGAAATATTGAACTTCTTATAGATGACCTAGATCAGGATGACACAAATAAGGAAGAAAAAAAAGAAAGAGGAAGAATGATTGGTAACAAAAAACCTGAGTAACAGTGAAACTAAAGTAAGGTAAACTCTCTAATCAGATCATTTAAAATTCTTGTAGTAGTTAAATTGTGGCTAACCACTCAATCAATTTCTGCACAATTATGCTTCAGTTATAAATATGATGAGGTAAAGTACTGTATATAGGTATAAATTAATCCTGTGAAAGAAACATGATGTTTGTGTCCTATTTAATACTTACAGAGATAAGGAAGAAAACCATGCATGTCAATGAGAAGCCACTGGTGTAGCCCAAGTACCCTATAGACACACATGCAACAACTTCACATTAACTGTACTGAACTTCACTCTGTGTGCTTATATATTTCTATTACAATGCTGATGATATTTTCTCGTTCTGCTATAGTGTGATTAGATACTTTTCAAAGGACTATTATGAAATTATTATTATTTCTCTACTTTTCTATTTCTCATCTCAATGTTTGATTTAGGGTTTTTATTCCTCTCAAAAGACATATTAAAAAAAGATGTAAAATATTCAGTCAATGCAATAAAAAAAGTCTGTAATATATAATACGAGTTTTGACTTGAACACCCCTTGTACATTTACATACAGTTTGATTTATTAAAAAATCAAAACCTTATACAGTACTATTAATTTTTTTCTATATGATTTCCATATGTTGACATTTCATTGTCAGATGGCAATATTTGTTTATGTTTGGATAAATATATAGTGTATTCTTCCACATGAAGATGCTACATATATCTTTATTTGTTTGTTTTTATCTGTGCAAAATATTTATGCAGTCATATTTCAGCTTTCACAAAATTCTTTCATGTGAAATCCACAGGCAAGTAAAAATAATTCTCGCCGTTGCATTTCAGGTTTCCTGGAGGTAACGTTCAGAGTTTTACCCTGCATGGTTTACCATAATTACCAAGCAAACAATTTACTGTTCCACAGCCAGTTGCACCATCTGATGGTAATTTTGGACGTAATACAGGGGGTAAAACATATGTTACTGCAAACCATACACTGTGTGCAGTGTGGTGTAAAATTTCAGCTGCACCACAAAGACTGAAGGCACGTTATGTGTATCATGGAAACTGAACATCAAAAAACTTTGTGTGTGAGTGATGTATTTCACCATCAAAAGCAAATCAGAAAAAAATATACACTATAAACAGGATATGCAACAATCATGGCAGGTATGCAGGGAAGAGGATAATGTTTTTCTGTCTTGGTGTAACTTTACTTCAAACAAATTCTCTCCCTCAAGTCTCCTGTATTTGTATTTGCATTTGATCTGCTTGGGCTCTCGTATAACAAAGACATTTTAACAACCCAGAGGAATGAAAGACAGCGAAAAGGTAACAATTCGAATTTGAAAGCATCTGAATAATTAGTGAAGAACATTTTACATATATGTTGTGCTGTACCATGTCGATCATATCAATTTTACCTATGACATTTTACATTTACATGTGTTTACATTTTCATTTACGGTATGAAGAAGTGCTTTGTGGTCAGGGACTAAGGTTACTGTCATTCTAAAAACCCTTGTGGGGAGGTTAATACAATGTACAAAACAAGGATTTTTTATTTTTATTTTATAATGGGTCTAACTGAGCAGTGCTAGATCATCTGGGGAAGTATGTGATTTAGTGCTTTAATGTGTTGGTCTATTTTGAAGGCAAGCTGCAGGAAGACAATGGACTGAAAGTGGAAAAGGAGTGGTGAAGGAGAACTTAGGGATGTTCACAATAAGTTATTCATCTATATTCTGTATTGGTTGTAGGGGTCAAATTCTCCTGATTTTGTAAAGGTGAGGTGAGGAAAAAAGGAGGGTTGGTTATGGTTATTCAGGATTTCTTTCAGGCTGTTTGCAGTGACAGATAGTGAGAACTGAGCAGGCAACAGTACTGGACTACTGAATTAATAAATTTTAATCTCACTTGTTACTTCATATAAACGTGTCCTTAAATAAAAGGTTTTAGATGTGTGTGTGTGTGTGTGTGTGTGTGTGTGTGTGTGTGTGTGTGTGTGTGTGTGTGTTAACAGAAGACTTACCAAGCTGTCTCATCAGAGCTAGTGGAAGAATAATACAGATTGAAACAATGATGATCAAATAGTTGCCATTTAGGTACCACTGTCTGGATAAAAAAAAAAAAAAAGGTTATTTACAACTGTTCATACTACAACATGTCAAGCAATAGAACACTAACATTTAGCACTTTCTGAACCTTACTAATTCTGAAGAGCTGCTGATTAATTCACTTAACTAACTACAAGTCACTGCAGTTACTAAATAATATACAACACTTAAACATAAATAAGTCGGCATGGTGGCGTAGTGGTTAGCACTGTCGCCTCCAGGTCCTGGGTTCAATTTCCTAATGAATTTTATGTGATCAAAAACATTTTGTTTTCAGGGCCATTAGCATAATTAAATTTGCAAAATTATATAATCTGTTACAGCGTGTGTTTATTGTAAATACAATGTGATAAATGAAAGACACTTGTACCACTGTTGTAATGACAACAACAAATAAATATCAGGATCATGGTCACGACCAGGACAATCTTCAGCTACATTAATTTTTGAGCCATAATAAGTCAGTTTTGCATCTTACCCACTGCTCTGATGAAGACCCAAGAAGGTTTGAATGACCAAAGGTAACTCATATTTCACAATGAAGAGATAGCTTGACATTGCTTTAAAAAAACATAGGCAGATAAGGAGAGATTTAAAAAACAGTAATTATAAAAAAAAATGCAATCTGCTTTAATACACGTAATTACAGGATTTAGAAGATTTGAACATTATTTATAATATCTGTCTGTATCACTGGGAGCTATGGTTCTCAAAGTGGGGTCTCTTAAGCACAGCCAAGTGTCCTAAATGTTTGTTACCATTATCAAAGTTATTATATTTTGTATAATTATTCTGATGCATTGAGTTCTATTTCACAAAATATAAACAAGCAAGAACGTATTATATTTAGTTCTTGTAATTATTAGGCTAGTTTGACTGCCATTGAATATTTTAAACCTCAAAAAACTCACAAACAAATAAAAAAAATATATATAAATACGTATATGATTTACCTTAAACCTAAAAAGAATTGTAGATAAAGGTATTCATTTTAAAATATATGATTAATCCTTTTGCATAACATCCCCACCTGGGTACTGTAAGCCACTGTCCTGCCCAGTTTGTCAATATATTTTTCGACAGAAACACTGCACCAGAACACTTCATAATGTACACCTTCACCAAGGTGCAAATTGATTTAGTTTGCTACAATAGCTTGTCATTGACTTATCAAAACTGTCAATGACATTTTAATTTTTTTAGAGGCAGATGTCTACAATCTTCTCTGCCAGAACTGGAATGAGTATAGGGAAGGACGTAATGGAATATGACAAATCACAACAGCATTCCACATGAGAAGTGGTGTGTGCCCTTTTAACATGCCTCATGTATTGAGCATACTGCAGGCAAGCGTCTGAAAGAGTCTGAAAAGTAACCATGGTAAGATCTAGCAAAGGAAACATAAAGTTGATTTATGTTGCAGGGGTTGTCAAGTTTATTTTGATATCGTGTGGTTGAAAAATATTTTCTTAGTCATCATTTTGGCTGTGCTTTCTTTTATGGCCTGGGTATGAAGCATTTCATGGCTTAATCCGTGGACCTGGCTTAGCATCTGAACTCATAACCACTCTGGTTTTCTAACTTACCCCCGATGTTGTGCATTGTTATGACAACAGCTGCCAATATTTTTCCCAGGTGACCGAATGCTCTTTTGCCAAGCTGTTCGTAAGCACGAATACCTGTGTGCAGACAGAAATAGTCAGCGAACTGACAAAGCTTGAGGCAAAGCAAAGTTTAAGACATGACAAGTGCACTTTTATAATATTATCGCCTTGACTTACCCACAACTCCAGCACTTGTCAGAAGGAGATGGATAGAATAGGAAGAAAGAATAGCAATGCATATCAACAGGAACCTGTAAAAAATGTTTGGGACAGAATACAAATTAGTGCACTGTACTGTAGTGTGTGTATTTGGATATGCTTCCCGTTATGCCAAAATTTGGCACGTGACTCTAGTGTGTGTGTGTGTGTGTGTGTGTGTGTGTGTGTGAGAGAGAGAGAGATGACAGCACTTTTTCCAACAGGCAGTCCTATAAACCTTGCCAACTATGCAGCTATATTTAATGTTGCAGTTTGATTTGAGAACCTTGTATTTCTTCATTATCACTGCTCACCAGTTAAACACACAAACCTCCCATTTTACAGTGAGCTGTTTATTTTGCAACATATGAGAACACTGCAGGTTCCTGCTATTAGTAGTAGACTTGTCTAGAAAATCTTTATTATGGATTGAGTGTGCACTACAAGGTGTTATTGAAAAGTTCTAGCCTACTGTAATATTTTATATCTTTGAACACTTTATGTCCCTCATTATGAAATTATCTTGGGGAAAATATACAAATGCTTCTTCTAAAAGCTGGTTAGACAGCACACAGACTTTAGTAATCCTTGTGAAATTCAAAGGAATTTAACAGTATTTTGCAACATGTAGTGATACTGTGCTGAAGCAAGAGTGCACTGTGGTGAAGTGTGCATACTCACAGGAACAGGATTATGCCGGTGTTGGACATGGCATATGACAGTCCCAGGATTCCACTGCCCATGATTGCATTGCTGAGGTTAAACACAGACATTCCAAATGAGGTCTTCCCATGAAACTGCAAAGACAATACACTTACAATTCAAAACATGCAGATTACATTTCTATAGCGTATAAATGCATATAAATATACTGGACTGAGGATAGCTCTCTCTCGCCCCCTCTCTCTCTTTTACTTACGTCTGTAAACTGAGGGTTTTTTCCCCCGTCACTCTTGTGTGGTAAAAATGTTTCTTGCTCTGCTGTGATCCTGCATATTTAGAAAGGTGAAAAAAAAAACATAAAAGAGAAGATAAACCATATGCATAAACCTTAAAGAGAAGATAAACCATATGCATTATTTTATCATTAAGGTAAGCGCTAAATATTTTGCTTCCAATCTACTAAATTCTTCTTTTTTGATGAAAGGATGTATTTAAATGTTATTCAATCTGGAATAATTTATTTTTATTCCTTTTTATAAAAGGATACAGACAGTAGCACTGCGTTACTTTGCTGGTGTTGATCGTTATGTGATCATTTCAACACTGCTACAGTTCTACTAGATATGACCCTTAAATGTTGTGTTATTTAAAGTTTTCCAACAAGCAGGCTATGATCAAATAAATAGTACACGTACCCATCTTCCAGAGGCTGAAAATCCTCCAGAGGCTGATGGTGTCCATTTGATAGTTTCTGAAGTTCCATTTTTTAATAAGCTTTTGTTTATTATTAAAGAGAAATGAAATACAGTAAGCCTAACTAAAGCTGGTTTGAAAAAAAAAGTCTTTAGTGTTGATCTGAAAGACAAAAAAGCATTACAGGAAACATTTAGCTTTTCTTTCTTTCTTTTACCCAAGATATTTTTAACATCTACAAAAACACATTCAACATAATTAATAAAATTATTTATGTACCATTTTGGAAAAATTTACATAGTTGATTAATGACATTCTTTTTATTTTTATCGTGTCTGTCTACCAAGTTAAATGCAAAGGACTGGATGAGTTCTCAAGCTGGAGGCAGTTGGAGTAAAAACATGAGCTCCATGTGGCTTCATTCCCACTCTCCACAATTTGATTGGTTGATCAGAGCTCATGTTTCAGGAGAGGATCTCAGCCTGGGTTACAGCCAATTTTTCATTCCTAATAATTTCCATACACTTGCCGGGCTTAATGTTCTTTTTTTGCAGGGAATATGCATCTTTTCCAGGATGACCATAAAAAAGTTTAATTTTTAGTGAAGGTGATGAAAACACACCGTCCCTGTGCTGAATAAAGTAATATTTGTACTCTCTCTGTGGTGGTCAGATGTTGTGAAAAGCTGTGGGAAAACTCAACACAGCACATCACTGTTCAATATGAAATTCATACTTAGACTCAACCTACTGTTTTTTCCTTGTGCTCGAATTGGCTACGTGGCTCAGAAGCCAAAAGTTTGGAGGTTGGCCAGACAAGCCTGCCAGCTGTAACTCCCACACACTTTTCTGATCTCTGCCTAGTAGACTGAGGTCTAGTACATTTAATAAGTTTTGCTTCAGTGCCTTTCCACACTTGACCAGTCACATACTTGTTTTTCCATATACAAGCATACTGTACATGTAAACATACAAATGGGTGACAAATTTATGAAAAATAACATGAAGTGTGTTAATAAAGTGTTTGGTCGTCCTAAGGCATTAGAACAGCATTGACTGCATTGACTTAGATTCTACAAGTCTCTAGAACAATATAAGACGAATTAAAACTTTTCTTCAAAAAGATTGACTCAGTTAGTGGTTGGTAAATATTTTGGTTGAAGACTGCTGTCTCACATCTTCTATTTCTCATATAGCACATATTGAAATATACTATAAGTATTCTGGTTTGAGAGTAAACATGAAATCCATAGCAAATTTTTTGCTTCCATTGTTTACTAATTAAACCCCTCCATGAGCTCTTGTGTCCTGTGCATGAAAAAGATATATATCATGCTAAGCCACCACTGTCATTAGGCTAGAAATGTTTAGGATTAAATCATCAACCAGAATAACTTTGTACTGGTTTACAGTAACCCTTTCCTCTATGTAGACAAGTGGACAAAAACGTGCCAGCAAAATGCCTTCACAACAACACAGAGATTTTTGCTGCTATTTTTTTCAGCTGTCTGTATGAGCTTCATGTTACTATTTCCAACATATCAACGAGGGAAGGAGATCCTCTTCACTTGCTCTTTAATGGTCAATAATATTACGCCTAGAATGCCTAGAACATTCAATAGCAACGAGTCAAAATACTAATAAAGTTGGGTTACAAGTTGGGTTACAAATCTATCATGTGTTTAATGAAGGTAAATATTTCATGAGAATTCCAATTGCAATGTTAGGAACAGGTTCAGGCACAGAAATGTTATGCTCCATGACTCACAGACAATAGACCATATATATTGATAGATAAATAGATAGAGGTACCAATCCATTTCAGTGTACTCACATACACACACACATGCACTACGGGCAATGTGGGAACACCAATTAGCCTAATCTGCATGTCTTTGGTTTGTGGGAGAAAACCCGAAGGAAACCCACCAAGCACCGCGAGAACATGCACTCCACTCACACAGACCCGGGGCAGGAATCGAACCTGGACCCTGGATGTGCAAGAATAAAGCTTTAGTAATGTTTAGTGTGTATTACATATACTACCACACAACAGCATGTTCACTTTTTTTCTATGTGATTTTATTTAGTCATTAACAAACATATGACATGCCTTGTGTGTGTGTTTCTTGGGTTTCCCATTATCGTTGGTTAGCCACTGTTTTTTCTCTCTTTGTTTTAATCTTTTTCCAGTTAGCTTTGCCTTGGATTTGACTGAGATTGACACTAGGCTTACCTGTCTTTCCTTATTATGTAGGCTACATGGACAAAAATTTTGTTACAACTCTAGATGAAGCACTATGAGCAAAACCTACCTTAAAGGCCAGCTAACACCATGATAAGTGTTTACAAATGAGTGGTATGATGATTTTAAATGCTGCTATACAATTCTTAAAAGAAACACCAGAAACTATAGACACAAAACCTGGCCTTGGTCAGTTTATCTGGCTGCACAAGTTTGTGATATTTATTAGGGACCTACCCCCATGTATCCCCAATTTCTACCCCTCAACAAGTCCTTGCTGCCAAACAAAATATCTTACTATGCATTTTCTCAGCTAATTTAATTACAGGGGGCAGATGAATATATGAAAGAAAAGTAAACATCAGAGAATCTATGTCTCAGACAGACCAAAATAATATAAGCAACAAAAGACAGACAAATCTGAACCTGTCCTTCCTTGTTTGGCCTTTAATGCACCTCATGCTTTCAGGTACCCAGCATAACTGGGTATAAAATTGTAAATCACTGGAAATTAAGTCATTCTTATCTGATTGATTCCATTACATAGACATTCACAGACACCATAATAATCACAAGCTGAAAATCTACTACACACAAAAAAGGCTTTTCTCTTGACACCCATGAGTGTACATCAGACTATTTTTGTATGTCCCTACTTAGTGACACATGATACAGCCAGCTCTTGGAAGTGTTAGAAAATCCTTGCTGTATCGAGCCATGTATTCTGTTACCCTGTCACACACAAAGGTGTAAAATCAGTACTCAAGCACTCATTGCCCTGAAATATCAGGATTTTACAGATTTACATTGACTGAGCATAAACAACAACTCAGTTACCCGTGCACTGCAACTAAATATTTTGTCCAGCAAGAATTCACTCTGAAGAAAAAGGATTTCCCTTACCAATTCATGAACATTCTGTGATGAAAGCACAAACAGATTTCACTATACATTGAATATCAGGGGATATTCTCTTGTGAGAAAAAGAGTTATGACTACAATTATATCATTTGTTACCAGCAGATAGCCATTAGAACTCAATCTTTTTTTTTTTTTTATCTCAACAGTGCTTTGTCCATTTTTTTTAGATATTCACTGATCATATTCACTATTTGTGAACATTATTCACTGTTAGTTAAATAAGTAATAGTTTTTGTTAACTATATTATTAATTATAATATGGTGAATTTGCTAATTCATTAAACTTTTATGGATTATGTAGGGTTTATCCTTTCAGCAGAGGCAATCAGTGTAAATACAAGTAAAACATAACCTGACCAGGAGGAGGATCTGTTCAAACGATGAGACATATTTTGCACAATCGCCAGGGGTAAAATTAGTTTTAAATTCTTGCCTGTACTAGTACTACAGCCTTCTTCGTTTCATGCATCCTGGAAAAAACTGTTTCAATATATTAATACCTGAACGGAGTAGAAAAAAATTAGGAAGAACATTTGAAAAACATTTTATATTGCAAAAGATTTGTTTTTATGGTAAAGGCTTTAACTGGCTTATGTGAAAATTGACAAAACTTTTATTTTTATTATTATTGAATATTGCGGACGTAAAGAAGGATGCACATGCTCAGTCTCATACTATTTATAAACAATCCCTGTTTGTCATCTCACACAGAGCTTGTCTGAGCCACTGTCTATGTTTTTGGAATGATACCGAATTTAATGAACCATAGCAACTTATTCTGGCAACAAACATCTGCTTTGCAAAAACTCACAGTACTAGATATTAGTCAGCTACAACGCTTTGATGGAAGTTTGCCATCATGTTAACTAGCAGTAGTGAATGCTATGTTACTGTGACTGTTTTTGGAAGACAGCTGCTCTCCACACCTTAAAGTAAAGCACAAAGACACTGAATCTTTTAGTGGTATACAGTTCTGGATTGTACAAGCCTACACTAACCCATGGCCATATTTATATTGTAAATTAGCCATGATCAACAATATGACTCAATCTAGGGGGGCTGAACAAATAGAGTGACTACAAAGAGCACACAATCCTTTTATAGACCTTTTGTTCATTGTTACTATCGAAAATATCAAGTTAGATAAGTATTTCAACCCATAGCATGCTCATCGAGTATCATTCATTCATGTTACACCTACAAACCTAAAACTGAAAAAAACTCTCTATAACACCTCCCAACTATGGACACTAGATCCAATTTCCGAACGCTTATTGTGTCATCATGTTAAAAAAAAAACTGATGCGTAGAAGTGTGTGTACACAGAAGTGAAGCAAACTCACCAGATCACTTTCAAAATTATACATGCTATAGCTAGCTTTAAATGTAATGTAATGACAATACCAATTCTGCATGCATTGTGTCTACCCATTTTAGGTACTTAATATAATTAGATCCTTAATATAATCCTTGAATATAATCAAATTCTAATATATAATATATTCTAATATAATATCTAATATATTATAAACTAATATAATGGTTACAAATGTCATGTTGAGTCATGTTGAGTTATATTCTATTGTAATGCTGTACCGGGCTTGTTTTGCAGCATTTTCCAGTTTCTGTTGATTTCCCTTACCTTTAGCCTAATCTTGTCAATGTGAGTTCTCAGTTCTCCCAAAGTGCGTTATTAACTTGGCTGATAATGGACACTTAACTTTTGCTCCTTGAAATATATCATTGTTATGGTAAAAGTGTTTCAGGTCATTGGTCTGCTGAAACATAAGCTGAGGTGTTTTGAAACTAGTGGTAGCCATATATGCACATGCCAAACAGGTGCAGTGAGTTTGTTTTAGCATTTTTTTCTCATTTCTTCATACTAAAACAGTTTAATCTAGGTCACAACTCTTACTTGTCCTGCTTTATTGTTATTGGCATGTAATTGAGGTTTATATTTAGAGACAATAGCTACAAATTCTTGACGAATATAACATATACAGCTACAAAAATGTTACACACTTAAAATAACAAAGCAGAAATGCACAATGGGCCAAAAAACAACTAAGCAGCCATTTGGCCCCCTGTCTTGGCCCCCCTGGAGTGTTTTGAAAAAGGCTGTGTTCTATATGGACCACCTACAGTATGTCTTTTGAGGGAAGCCGTATTTCAAATCTACTGAGCTAAGGTAAAAAAAAAATTTTAAAAAGCCAAAATAGCATAAGTTGTTTTACTTTCAAGTTACCTACAGAGTGTGTGCTTGGTAGCTTTCCAAAATATCTGGAATATATATTAGTCCTGCAAGTTGGATTGTATTTACAGAACAAGGGACCATTGAAACTTAAACTGTTTCTGAACCAAAAAAAAAGAAAAAGAAAGAAAATCACTCAAAATCTCATGGAAATATCTGTCATTAATCTCAACATATGCCAACCACAAAATGTCTCTTCCGTTCACTAAGAGGAGGAGCAAAGTGAAAGGAGGAGTGAAAGGAAAGGAAAAAACTTTTCTGATGCAAGACTACCGTTGTTTTCTCACCCCTCCTCCCAGTGCCTCACAGATCAAGACCAAAAAAAAACCAGTCCAGACCCATGATCCCTTGAGGCAACTTACTCCTTTTTCTTTTCACAGTCTGTAAGTCACTGGGCATCACAGGACCTTGCAGCCCCACAAATAAGTTAACAATGAGCTGTAACAATGTCTGACTGAAATCAGCATGCTATTTGCTTAACCTTCTTAACACTCAGTTTAAATGTTTAGGGCTTTGATAGACACACTGGGGCGTTAGACTTGATGGAAGAATGGGGGTGCGGTAACACTGATAAGAGATAATTACATAATCACTACAAACCGTCTTCCATGTGCTTAAAGCTGCATGCATATGTAACTGTTGTTAAGAGCCACAATGTTTATGTTCAGCTTTGTTGACTTGAGCAGACATTATTTTTGCCAGCACTTTAAGTCGTAAGGGGAGGTGCTTCCTTTGTATATGATATGCTCCACGCTACACACTCCACACTTGCTGCTCAAGTTAAACAACTCTGAGCTCTCCACCCATTTCACTAACATTCCTTGGTCTTTTTTTTTTTTTCCTTTCCTCATCTCACTAGTTCTTCTTAGAATCTCATGCTTCCTTTGTCACGCAAACACAAGCTTCACAGGAACACTCTAATGAATGGCAATCCAAAGGTCTTTAATTCTACACATATTTTTTTTTGTCATGTCAGGATCCAAACGTATTGGGCGTGCCTGTACTTGAAAAATTGTACCCAAGCGATACTAAAATTTTTCTCTTGTCTAAATCACATGGCCCCAGATATATATATGCTTTAGATAACTCATGAACATGGCCTCTAAAATTAGAGTATGTGGGCATGTTTCCATGAAACTATAATGAATGGCTTGTAGTTAACTGGAGTTTTTATAAAGAAGCAAACAAACAAATAAGTCTTTTTCATTTGGTCTAATCATGTGACTGATCAGCACGAGTTGTACTAAGGGCATTCAAGACATTATTACTGATCGCAAGATGACTTGTGTATTGGCACCTCATATTCCTTTTCCATCCCTTGAACTTCCTCAGACACAACCTAGGAGGTTGGATTTGACCAGGACATCCGCTCTGTGTAACTGAGGAAGCCACTTGATGTGAACCAATTGTGCAGGCTACATCTTTAGGGTGAGCTTTATTCCCTCAGAGGCAACAAAATAAATTAGCCACATTCCTTTCAGTTTCCACTTGATAGTGATTTCCCCTGATAAGAGAGGCTTTCTAAGACAACTTTGAGGATGTATGCTGTGCTCTTAATACATAAATGGTAACTTACTATACGTAGTAAATCCACTAAGCACGACACACACCTCAGTGATGTTTTGGTTTGCTAAAACAACATGAAGCTCTGTTAATGGTTTTTCCACATGGGCTCTACAAATGTGGGTGCTACTCAGTACAGTGTTTTTGTTTGAGGCTTGTAGTTATACCCCAAATGAAAATTATAATTCACTGTTTCATTCCATCAATTTATTCACATTTAAATATCTGTTACTGACACCAACGCCTTATCACTTTTCACAGCGATATTTAAACTTAACTAAAGGTTATTCAGTTCAGCCATATACGCCAACAGTAAATAAAATACTCTGCATTAAAATCTGTTAGATTTTAGACTTTTTTCATGATTTTTTAAAGACCCCTTTACATTAGTAGTACTAAGTGTGTTCTTTATTCCTGAAGTTATTCAAAATAGTTCAAAAAGTGCAGTGAATATATGTGAGGTAAAGAGCGCAAGAAGGAAATTATTGATTTTGACATGAATATTTGAGGACCACATAAAGCTATGGAGGACTGTCTGAAGGGACAAAAAAAAAATCTGTCCTTTACTGTGTTGTAGGTCTCTTAAGCTTTCTTCTCCCTTGCCTGCAAAACACATTAGCAAATGTGACAAACGCAACCAGTCAGAATGTAGTTCGCAGGATTTATTACTTTTCGACTTTCAAGATTGCAGGAGGAAACAAGAATGTAATTAAATTAGACAGACATTTTTATTATACTCCACTTTTTTTTGAAAATGACTGATTTAATCTTGTGTTCTGATCTAGAGTTTTTAATGCCAAGATATCTCAGTGATCTGCGTAAATTAAAATGCATTATCAAAAATATCCATCACTTTCTATAGATTCTGTATGTTTCGAGTTTCCACATATTCTGTAATTTGTATTTTGATTTTTTTTTTCCCCCTGCTCTTTTTAACAATCAGGAAAGGAGGGTTTTGTGTCTCTTTCTACTTCTAGTTTCTACTATTACATCAGAGAGATTAGACAGTCAAGAGATCATCAGAAAACAGTCTGCTGACAGATGATAACAGTTTTAAATGGTATACATGTGCACGTAAAATTCCAAGCCCTTCCTTTCAAGAACAGAAGGTTGTTTTATGGCACATGCACCCTGGCAAATTAGTTGTAAAATCAAAGCCTCTTACCTTTCTAATTACCTTTTAAAGTTGCAGTTGAGCTTTTTCTCAAAGGTTTTCTTGGTTGGAATCTTTGTTGTTAAGTCTAGTTGGGAAGAAACAAAAAGAAAAGACACTACAGTTCCAGTGAAGGGAGCAAGTAAGCAGAGGGAGAAAGCACACGTGTGGAGGAGGAAAAGAGCTGAAAGGCAGGGCTGTTCACAACTACAATCTCAAATTTCATGTGATGTCACACATACTACTGAAGTCACTTCTAGAGCAAGTTTAAACAGGACGCTTTTTTCTTTTCACATGTCTGGACTCACCATACTGTACTCACAATGCTAAATCATGTTAAAATGAGTTGCATTTCAATAAAGATGATATATATATATATATATATATATATATTAATTATTATTATTTTTTTATTAGAAAATGAAACCTATGCATCAATTGTATCCAATCTTAGGGTTTCTTTCTTTCTTTTTATAGTGTATCATTTACTTGAATTATATACCGTATATACTAATGTTTCTTTCCAATATCTTATAGTGCTGTTAGAGACAAAACAAAGGCATTATTGACAGAATTCTTCATTTGTGGCACAGATTATTTAACACATTAAATAACAACAAAAAACATACTGTATCTTTACATATTTTTTGGTATTTGTCTGTTTGCCCTCCTTTTAAAATTGAAGCAGTCTGTTAATGTTGAGTACTTCCCATGACATTTTAAAACATAGTGCTAAATAGAGATAATCTCTGACTGGAATCTTGGGTGCAGTTCGTTTTTCCTCGCCCATCCACCTACACATGTAAGAAACACGTTAAGTGTTATGTGTTACGTGCATTAAGTACACATGTTTTAAACTTAATATAAACCTATTTTTTGGTGTGAGTGAGAAAGAAATGGGTACTTTGTAGCTACTCATTTATTTCTTGTTTAGTTTTTCCTCCATTCAGTATTCATGTTAGGTTTGATCCTGGTTTTACTCATTACATTAAAGTTGTATAGTAGTAAGCTATGATTTTTTTATGTGTGGTTTAGTTTTATATAAACTAGATGATTGATAGGTGTGTGCACTGTATAGTTATATGGACATTTAAATAAAACGATGCCTAACATAAATTAATGTGAAATGAAAGCAGTATTGTTTCTTCTAGGTTGCTTTTGGTTGGGGCAGTGGTGGTCTTTGAGGGAGGTCTGCTCCAGGGGCGCTGTGTCATGGCTGACCCTGTGCTCTGACTTCCTAAGCAGCTACTATATATATGGGAAGAAATGCATTTCACTGTGCTGTGATGTATATAACATAACAGATAATGTCCTAACTAACTAAATCAAGGTTAAAAAAAAAAACAGCTGGAAATTTGTTTTAGATTTGTTTTTCATTTATAGATGTGTAAATTATGAATTATATATAATGTATTTAGATTGTAATATATCAAGAAAAGACAATACATAAGCAAGTTTGTATCATTTGCATAATGTTCACTAAATGTTCTATCGAATATGATTTCCTTTATGGCCCTGCATGATAAATACAGAAGCATCTGATTTCAGCAAAACTTAGACATAATAAAGTTTTTGCATATTATATAAGCATAAGGTTCTTTTTGAATATTCAGGATTTCACAGTTTTAAATAATAAAGGTAAAAGTGTTATGGTTAGGAGTCTTTAGATAACTAATGTGTTGATAAGCCGTTAATGGGAGAATTAGTTCAAGTATAATGCACTAATGTAAAAGGTTGTAAAAAGGTTTATAAACGTATACCCTAAAATATGACTGTATGGTAACTTATTTAATTGGTGTAATATTATTTTAGTAATAAATAATTTTATCAATATCTTTTACTCGCTTTCCGCGTATTGTTTCGTTAGAATTAAACATGACTTTAGCTATTTAAATATAAAAATAAATAAATAAATAAATAACCGCGCACGTGCTAAAGCGTCATTTTGAGTCATGAGATTTGAACCCCAAGGCATTGTGGGAAGGCGTGTTTCGCTATCGTATTTTTCGAAATAAAGACCAATCTATTGCTGTCGCGACAAAACCTCATATCCCATAGTGCATTTGGGCGGGCACTCCTTGCATATGACTTCCTCCTCTCTTTCAGCAAAAAAAAAAAAAAAACTGAGCGCAAAAGCTTGTATTTTTTGTCCTGTCATTTTCTTCTAGAATATCGAGCGTCGCATTAAACATCTCAGAAATTTATATTTTGCAAACTGATGATGGGAATTCAGTGGTTGTGGGTTGTTATTGCGCGTTATTTATCTTAAGTTAGCAGCCGTGCTACCAATGAGCCGCGATGCTAATGCCTGTTAGGTCTAAGCGAGAACACACAGCCTTATGATAGTCATCTGGTTGAATGTGTTGGGGGTTCTGGTACTGATTTTGCAGCTTTATTTTAATAGATTTCAGTGATGGAAGAAGTTGACAGGATTTTAATCCATTCTCTGAGACAGGCTGGCACGTAAGTTCTGAAGATGTGAACTGTGATTTGTTTTCCAACCTGATCCTAGATCACTGACCTGCAGCTACACACGCCATTTAAGTTTAGTCTCGTGATCCATTAAATCTTTAACTTATTTCTGGGTTGAACTGCATGTTTGATGTGCAGATAGGAAGTGCTGATTGTAACTTTCTTGTGTAGATTTTATCGTTTGTCTTGTGAGTTAACTCTTATTGCTTCATACAAGAAGGAAACATCCCCCTCCCCCCTTCTTTAGTGTAAATTGCTTGAAATGATTGGGTAATCTAGGTATCTGTCAGTCTGCTTTAATGTCTGAGCATGCATGTTTGTGCAGAACCCTTGAATCCTTCTACTTACTTTCAGTATCTCTGTCTTTCTAAATGGCTTAATATTACCTGGTAAATCCTGTTTGTCTTTTCTCTGTCCTGTAGTGAGATAGATGAAGATGTGCAGAGTATTAAGCAGTTCTCCAGTGAGCTCATAGTGCAGGCGGTGGTGAGATGTTTGCGTGTGATTGACCCGGCCGTGGGCAATGGACTCTCTCCTACGCTCCCGCCTGGCATGTCTGCCCGTTTCAGGGTGGGCATGAGCTTGACTCAAGCCTGCCAGGTAAAAAAAAAAAAAAAGGAGTAAAAAAAGAGTGACTTTTCTGTTTTAATCTAGATTAAAGGTAAAAGTTCATGTGATATGGGCAAACATATTATAGTGTTCTTCTTTTTCTATAATTTATTAGAAAATCCGATTGAATAGGACATAAAAATACACTTGGGACAAATTATTTTTGAATTAACATACACTATAAGGCCAAAGGTTTGTGGACACCTGGAACTGTCCCAAACCTTGCCAGAAAGTTGGAAGCACAGCGACTGTATAGAATGTCATTGTATGTTGTACAGTAGCCTTACCATTTCATTTTACTGGAACCAAGAGAGCAAAACATGTTCCAGCATTGCAGCGCCCCCGTGACCTGGTTTGCCAAGTTTGAAGTGGAAGAACTTGAGTGCGGAGTTCTGACTCTTGCAGAGTTTTGATCTCCACCTCACTTTGGGATAAACTGGAATGCTGACTGTGCACCAGGCCTCCTCACAAGACATTAGTGCCAGATTTCACTAATGCTTTTGTCACTGAATGAACACAGAAATCCCCACAGCTAAAATATGGTGAAAATATTTCCATAAAAGTGGCAAGGTGTGAAATAATCTGAGCTAGGATATTCAAAACGCACACTTGGTGGTTACATACTTTTGGCCATATTATGTATTTTTTTTATATTTATTTATTTATTTAAATCATTAGACCATTTTAGGCAATATATTCTGTGGGTTTGTGCAGTGATAACTGGGCTTATACAGGATAGCTTCCAACCATGTTCTCAAAACCAGATTTCAAGTAAATGTAAACAGTGAATTTTGTTAATATATAAATGTGTCTAAATGTAACATTTTCAGTTTGGGGGAGGGGGTTCGGTGGCCCAATTGCATAGCGTTCATAAATAAAAGCAGAATAAACTTTAGTATTCTGGTATCTGAAGACAGCTTATATTTATACACACTCACACTTAAATCTTATTGAAAAGCTTCAGATTAATAAAAGGTATTTCTGCTGGCTGTCTGTTCGTAGGATTTGGGCTATAAGGGGGAGATTGGCTACCAGACGTTTCTATACAGTAATGAGCCAGAGATCCGCTCATTACTCATGTTCCTGGTGGAGAAGCTGCCCAGAGAGAGCGCAGAGGTGTCTGACCAACCAGCAGGTACAAACCAGAACGGATTATCATTGTGCGGGATATCGTACAGACAAAAGTGAACACGATCAGCAGGAGTTACAAAATTACACCTTATTTTAGTAATAGAATATTCATTCAGAATGTTTTCATAAGTAGTGCAACTTGTTCTGCAAAACCAAGCTTAATTATTTTTATATATTATTTTTTTTTAATTATTGCCACCCTCACAACTCGTTTTCTGTGAGGCCTCTGCTATAGAGAATAACAAGGGCTTGTGAAACAAAAATTTTTTTATGGAAAATGGTTTCAAGTGGGCTCAAATCTGGATCCTGAGATGGTCATTAAAAAACATTCATCTTCTGCAAAAACGGCCCCAGAGCTCCAGTGGGAATCAGATGCTTTTTCTTATATACGCTGGGAAGGTCAAAATTCTCTGATTATTTATTTATTTATTTATTTATTTATTTATTAAGAATTACTTCTGAAGCACTGGGCCATCATTTTATCAAGCTAGATGAAAATAAATGTCTTCATTCATGTATTTTGTAGGCACTCAAACACACAGTAAATAAGTTATTAATGTTAATAAATTAAAGTTAATAATTTTTTTGATTGATTGATTTGACATGGATAAATGCAGTTTTAGAATCACATTACCCAGTCATTTTTAAATAGATTCTTTATTTTACTTGCGCACGCACATGAAATGAAGCTTGTGTGAAATGCAGTTGTTTATTTGATAGATTCCATTTCTCTGTGCCATTTAGTGCATTCAGCTCTCTGTAGGCTTTACTTTTTATGGTATTTTGTTGGTGTTCCTAAATGCAAATGAGCTGTGACTTCTATTGGTGAATTTTTCATTCATCAACATGCGAACATTAGTAGGATGAAACTCACTCATTTTCTATAACCCTTATCCTGTGAAAGGTCATGGGGGGGCTAAAGCATGTCCCAGGGAACGCGAGGCACAAGGCAGGGAACACGCTGGATGTGGTGCCAATCTATCACGGCACAGGCGTGTATATAGATATATTAAAATTTTGGAAACACCAATAAGCCTACAATGTATGTATTTTGACCATGGCGAGGGAAACAGGAGTACCTGAAGGAAACCCTGCAAGTATGGGAGAAGATGCACACCTATGCATGCAAAACAGGGGCAAGATTGAAGCCCGAAACCATGAACGTTTAAGGCAACAGAGCTTACTATTAAGCCACTGTGAGACCTGGCAGATCATCACTATCAACATTTCGGAAAGTGTTTTGGTTTAATTTGGGTTATGCCAACATTTACACACAGGTTTAGTAAAAGATTGATAAAAGAGGTCTGTTGTATATAAAATATATTATATACAGTCTTTTTTTGCAGATCCTATTGAATGCTGCCAATAATTCTAGAGTTTTGTACATTTTGTTAGGAAGGGTTAGAATTTTTTAGTTTCAACCTTTGTCCAGTTCTGCTAGAATAGTAGTAATGATTGTACAGTTTAGTGCAAAAGTTTGTGAACCCATACTTTCTGCATGCAATTTTTTTCAGTGTACAATATGAATCCGAACCAACAAAAGAAAGCCGTGTATAACATCTGCTAGCATTTGAACCAAGCTCTCAGGAAGTATAAAACGCCATGTTTAAGGACCAAATTTACAGCTTTCTGACCAATTACCACTAAATAAATTTAGTACTTCTGTATGTTAAGTCTCTGTGTCATAACATTGTCCTAAAGACTATACAAACCTTTGCACTCAAATGTGTGTGTCTTTTGGAAAATGTCCAAAATCAACTCCATTCATCAAGGTAATATGCTTTATATAACTGTGGTTTTGATGCTGTTTTTAGTTTAATAATACCCTATTGTTTGAGTTATGTCCACAATTCAAAGAGAATTCATTTTGGTTTATTATTTTTCACTAAACCCAAATACAATACAGTTTTGTAAAGCTGTACAATTTATAGCTATAGCTTCAAAGCCCTACATCACAGGCACAGTGGTGGGAGTTACCAGATTTTTCCTGATCATTTAATGCATGCTGTGTCTTGGTATTAGGAAGACTTGCTTTCCTGGAATGACTAAATAGAAACATCCACCTGCTTCATGCTTTCTTTGTTTCTTGACACATTGCTTGTCTCGTAGGGAAGTCGGCTCTTCTGCAGAAAGCCATTGCAGCTCAGATTAAATCTCAGCTGGCATTGCCTTGGCTCCCACCATCCCTCAGACTGTCCCTGCACCACAAAACCCAGGTACAACATGACCACTGTGGATGGGCTGCAGTGTTTACATTTATATGACTGTTTTGAATGCTTTATGAATGCATTATTTTTAAATCAGTCCTTTTCAGGCTGTCCTTTAAATAAAGATGTGTCTTAACTATGTTGATGGACATTCATCTAACTTGCTTTAGTATAACAATTGTAATGATGGGTCCTCAGAGTCCTGGTCCATGTCACAGGTTCCATTCCCAGCCACTGAGTCTCCCATACTCACTGAAAGTTCCTGCCAAGAAACAGTCTAAAGGTATGCTCGTCCCCTTTTTTCTGTGCTTATAAGTTACTAGACAATATTCACTGGGAAAGTGCTTTTCTAATACAAGCACAGGTGGAACGCCCTCTGTGTGAGGAATGACCAAAATGTTTCATCAGACAGACAAAAATATACTGTAGGAAAACTCAATGACCTTTGTATATAACTGAATCGAGTTTTGTAAACATTGCCACTGTAGCAGATATATTGGACAGCCTTCTCAGAAGAGCAAAGAACCTAAATCTGCAATGGGATGTTCAAAAAGGGCATATGGGCTGTGAGGGTCAGGTATTTACACACATTCGGCAGACCTGTACAGTGCAAATGTCCTGAGACTTTTCTTTATATAAATTATATTATATGGATAAAATTAAAGAAATGGGAATAAATGTTTTACTGTGACGCACTGAAAAGTGCCAAATGATTTAAAAATTGGTTGTTTATGTAACAACCTCAGCAAAAATTTCCCTTCTCGTCTGTTCCAACCACTTAGCATTCAGGATCACCAGTCTACTAATCACCAGCCTGATCATCTGTCATCATCTGCACCTGTTCCTCACTGGTTCATGCTTTAAGATAGATGTTTTCTAGTCTTACATGAGTCATAGGTCACTGTGCGAGTTAACAACAAAAAAAAAACTTTTCTCTGGGACTGGACTGAAAATAAGAGGCAAAAAAGAGTACAACTTGCCAAAAATGAGAGCCAAAAAAAGTCCTTCAGGAAGCCTTGAGAACTATTCCTCAAGACTGCATTTAAAAAATAATAATTAAAAAAAAAAAAAAGAAAGTCTGGCTCTTTGAAAGCAAAATATGAAGAAATAAGTCCTGGCTCAAGACTTTTGCAAAGTACTGCACATCAAAAATGTGTACACTGGATTATCAAGACTATCAATGTGTACAATAGCTGTCCATGGACCTTAGTGATGTACAATTAGGGCCCTGATATGTACAGACACAAAGCTTGATTTAAACAATGATTGACCAATCGATTCAAACAAAACTCCCGCATTAACAATGTCTTGGAATACTCTGGGCTGTCACATAAATAATTTGAAGAAAAGCACACAGGCGCTCACCGCTCGATCCACTCTAAATTAGAAACACTCAGCTTTTATTCAGTGGACTAAATGTTCTTGGGCCACATGCTTACGATAACAGGGTAAAAGATATAGAAGGGCAACGTTAGGGAGTGTACAGACATGGCAAAGAAATGTAAATTAAAGACAGTCTAGTTTCTTTTGAAAATTTATTTAAACTGTATTTTGGTCTGAGAAAAATCATATTTTAATCATATTTTGGCAGTTGTCATTTGTTCAGTCAATAGCGATATGACAAATATGAGCACAGGATTTTATATAACTAGTTCTTTACAAATTTTTATTGAATACCTCTGCTCTAATAATTATATAAATGTCTCTCAGAGATGAAAGAGTATTGGAGAGAGTATTTGCTGCCTGTGACCTCTCAGCCCTCTCAAGCTGCCTCAGTGCCTGCCTCCCTGCTGGAGAACCATGTTTCAGAGCTCAGTGCAGCACAGGAGTGGGAGAACGAGTGGAACAGCCAAGGCCTTCTCTCCAGGCTCACTCCTGAGGTACACTCCTAAATCACTATAGACACAGGGACATAACAGAGCTGCACGCCAAGTCTGTGATGTCATCTAGACCAAAGAACATTTTACTTTTTTTTTATTAGCAGAAGTTGAATACACTTCCTTCTTTTAATGAATAAGTATAGTGTATACTACTACATATTGTGCAAAAGTTTGAGCACCCCTTGATAAATAACAAATTTTAAATAAATAAAAAATAAAAACATTATTATGGCACTGTTCAAAAGTTTGGGCACCCTACATAATCAGTACTTACAGTACAGTTCTCCAAACATGCCTTTGCTCATTGTGGCCAAAGAGTTCTATTTTAACTTCATCAGTCTACAGCACTTGTTTCCAAAAAGCATCAGGCTTCTGTAGATGTTATGTTGCATACTTCTGATGTTGGATTTTATGATGGGGATGCAGGTAAGGTTTTCTCCTGCTGACTCTTCCATGAAGGTGTCTGTGCAAGCATCGCTGCACAGTGGAACGGTGCACCACCACTCCTGAGTTTGCTAAATCTTCCTGCAGGTTTTTCTGAAGTCAAATGGGGGTTTTGATTTGTTTTCCTGACCAACATATGAGCAGATCTCTCTGAGAGTTTTCTTGGTCTTCCAAATCTCATTTTGACCTCCACAGTTCCCCTGAACTGCTTTCTCTTAATTACATTTCTTACTGTGGAAACTGCAAGCTGACAACGCTTTGCTATCTTCTTGTAGCCTTCTCCTGCAT
>JAQMYJ010000040.1:14666426-14678412 GCA_030014305.1 Clarias laeviceps | reverse complement strand
AGTAGCAGACACATCTCACAATTAACTGTTCAAAGGAGATTAATGCATTTTTTGGACGCCTTCAGCATTCCTTTACAGTGTAGAAAGAAATAAAAGTCAGGAACGATCATGGAGTTAGAAAGTGACCCCAAGCTTTTGAATGATTGTGATTTTTTTTTTAAACTTTTTTTTCTTAAATGCCAATACAATTAATTTTTTTATACATTTATAATTGCTGCTCTTTCACTCAAAAGTAATTTTTTGAGCTTTCTTACAACTTTGACACCTTTAAAATGCTTATATACTTATTCTGTGCTTAATGGTTCTTTTCCTGAGAATCTTAAAATAACCCTGAACTTTGGTTCATTTCTGGGGATAGTGTTAAATTTGTTCTTGTTCCTGCCGCTTTACTTATGGCATAGTGGTAAAAACAGAGATAAACATGTTTAGGAGGTTCACAGTGCTGTTTCCCTCACATTAACGTTAGATTCAGCATTCAGGTCTTCTCGAGCTTGACTGCTAACCCACCTCTCTGCTGACATTTCACAATTCTTGTTGGTTTCCAGCCTGTTTTCAGCCTACAAACAACCCACTTGTCTGTGCTATGGCAGCTATTTCTGTACCTGAAAAATCAACAAGTTATAATCATAGCCGATATTTAGGAGCCATTTGTGCTTCTTTTAAATGCCATTAGTCTAAAAAACTGACAGAGTGAGGTAGTAAGGAATGAAAATACACCATTTCACAGTGGTCATCAGACAGTTTCGTCATACAGAATTTAAAGTTTGCAATTATCTTAGATCATTTAATATGGAAGTCACATAAAGGACAGACAAAGTGCATTTCTCTTTCTCATTTCTACAGGAGTATCGCTCGAGGAAAAGAATGCGGCTTCAGAAGCGAATAGAGGAACAGCTGAGGGCAGCTGCCCAGCTTCGACCCGACACACACAACACCACACGTTCAACCTCTGATCTTTCTGAACTGTTAAGCTCCTTCGCAGGGGCTACAACAGGAGGCGATGTCTTGACCAAAGGCACACGCTTCACCCACTCTGAGAAATTCACCTTTACACAGGTATATGTCTGCTTGTGCAGCTAATATTCAACAAAAACCTTCCTAGACAGTAAATTCCCATAATCCCTTTTTAAAAATGGGATACATAACATTGCTGGCTTTATCTATCTGTTAAAGCAAAGACTTTTTTTCCTTTAAGACAGGATACTTTTTTTGTAAACTTCATTCAGGCATACCCAAGCCTGTGACACAGAGAACCATGGTATGCACATCATATTTCCTATTATTATGATATTCTACAGTGACTATCAAGTGGAGTATGATATGCATGCACGGAGGCAAAAGGTCAGGATTCCGGTCTGCTGTTTTCATTCAAGTCACATGACCACCTATCAGATATATATCCGATCTATAACCACATATGAAAGTGGATCAGGTCCAATCTGAAAAACATTTGATTGTTCAGACAGCCATAGAAAAATCAGATCTGTGTCACTTCAGGCTGGTAATGTGAATGTGGCCTAATGCTTTTTATGACCATTCAGAGGATACCTAATTTCAGCATTGTAGTATTTCTAACCAGTCTGATTTTTTTATGATACAATTCTCCGTCCCAAGATTATGAAAAGTAACACAATTGGGCAGAAATTCACTTCATCTGGCAACACGACTCTCAGCTTTTACACCACTATTACCTAACCTATCGAGACATCTGGTTGGCCCACAATATGTACTATGTCAACAGGATGTATGCTTGTGCATAAATGCGACTGCCAACCTTTTATATTGCAGTAAGATGGATGGAAAGTAGTTCATGTCTGAAGTACCCTTCAAGACATTTTTTGTATCTCAGTGTGTAAAATTCTATCTACAACCTCTTTTAAAGAATAAACCAAGAATACATAAACTCACCTGGCTTGGTTGTAAGTAAAAATAGACAGTTTAGGATACAGTAGGTGTCTGGTGAGTTTGCTTTGGCTGTATCCTGTAACTTTTTATTACATATATGCAGTATATACAGGTTTTTAAAAATGTTAGCAAACTACATTTGTTCGGGAATAACCATTTACAGCTACCTGTTGGTTTTAGTGATCTTGGAAATCAAAACTTTGATATTGTTTTAAAAAAAGAAAGCTGATAACAGCTTACCGTCAGTATTTTCTGTTCATCTTGATTTTTAAGAGTTTTAACACTAGCCAAAGGATTTACCTCAGTAACTCTATGCCAGATCGCAAGTGTGTTAGATATACATTTTCAGTGCACTGTAGGAAAGCGTTTAAATTAGACATTGTCTTTAGGTTCTTAGGTCTAGCAAAGGCCCAGTCTGTGACTGTTAAGTTACATGTTTTTTTTGTTGTTGTTTTCTTTTTCTTTTTTTTTCAGAAGGTGTAATTTATTCACCACAGAATTAATCATGAGGTGGACACATGACAGGCTAACTATATTGAGCATTTAGAAAAGTGTAAATAAAACAGTAAGAATCCAAATTGGTGATCATTAAATGCCACACGTTTCACAGAGTTCAAATCAACCCAAAATAAAATCGACATAGTTGCACAATGCACTAACTTTTTCATTTTATTTTGACAACAGAGCTTGGTTGAGTGTCAGAGTTGCCTTTAATGTGACAAATGTGACTTTAATGTGACATTTGAAATATTTCCTATAGAAATGCATAATGACCATTAGTGTAACAAATAGTAACGGTGTACCATTTCCTTATCATGCCACACTGCCTTTCTCCACCTAGTGGTTATACAAGATCACACACGAGGTGTTATTATTTTCAGGAACCTGAGAAAGCCGCTCAACAGATGGCAGCAGCAGCAAGTGCACTTCCTAGCTCCCACCAGTCAGAGGAGGACCTAAAGGCCCAGCAGGAGGCAGAACTCTCCACTCTCCAGCAGCAACTACAGCAGCTTTCTGTCCAAATGGAGGAGGTGGGCGGGGACATAAGGCAGCTCACAGTGTCTATTCACCAGGTAATGACTGCTGCTTGTTCTGAATGATGTCCCCAAATGGAAAATCGGTCCTGCAATTATATGCAGTGTACTCCAACTAAAGTTATCCAACTGAGCTTTGCACTTTCTATGTAAGAATTCATGTGTGAATGCTGTTTTTTTTATTTTTTATTAGCAAGAGTGGTATCACTTTTTAACACATTATAAATAATTGGCTTAATAAAATACACAGGGCTTTCGAGTCAAACCCGGGCTTGTGATGAAAGTTCTTGTGAATGAAGACATTAAACATATATGTAAACACTTAAGGAAGATTTAAAGCTGAGTGCAGTGATGAGACTCTTAGCCACAGGAAAACTATGGAATGGCGCCAATGACAATCCCAGACGAGGTGGTACATTCAGCGGGTAAAACACCTGATCCTTTAAAATCGATGGACTACTTGTCACCAACTTGTGGGAGAGACTCATCTTTCTGTGGGAACTGTGCACACAATCATTCGCAAACACCACTTACACATTACAGGAACTCATCTGGGAGTTATGCCACATCCCCTGTACAGTCCTGACTTCACTCCAAGTGATTTTATCCCATGAGGCTAGTGTTTTAGATGTGAAGCAGTCCAATCTTGACTCTGGCATACTGAGAAAACTTTATGCCTTGAATGGTATCCAAGGACTAGTGAAACGCTGGGATATGTGCATTAGTGTAGCAGGTGATTATATAGAGAAATAAATGTAGCTTTTACTTTCATAACTTTGTTCTGTTTTTCTGCACAATCAAAAGTCCCAGTTTGACTTGAATGCCCCCACATATCAGTGTTTTATTAATGAAAATAAATAAATAAAACTATATAAAGACCTTTTTATAAGAAGAAGAGTAGAACATGAAAACTCAACTCAAAAATGCAATGTTTGCAAGGAGTACCTGAAAGTCATATGTTTATATGAATTTGGTTTGTAGGTGTCAGATGAACTGAAACAGAGAGAGGTGCGTAATACAGAGAAGGAGAACACCGTCAGGGTTAAAAAACAAACCATCGACCTCCTACCGGATGCCGAGAACAACCTGATTAAATTACAGGTATGAGGACCATCCTTAACAACCATGCTCTCTAATCCAAACTTTAGTGAAAATATCCTGCATTCACAATGTGTGTTTCAGAGCCTTGTCGAGGCGAGCTCGAAGCGAGTGGTTCATTTGGCCTCACAGTGGGAGAAACACAGAGCACCACTTATTGATGAACACCGCCGGCTCAAAGAGCTCTGCAGTAACCGAGAGGTGCAGCCACTTTATATATAATCCTTGTCATCCTTTCCTACAGTGTTAAGAACATATTACTTAAATTCTTACGGTATTGATTAAAACCAGACAACAGGAAATACATATTTAGCATGTTGTAATCAATCGTTTTACTGCAGGTAATTTTAGCACGTTTTCGTGTCAGTTTTTTTACATAAATATTATAAGCACAGAAAAAGCTTTACTGGATGATGCCAGCTCAATAATTAAACATGTTACCATACTACACTGGCTCATACTCTGTCCCAATTCGTAACCTGCCACAGATTTTAGGATGAACATTATTGGAATTGTTTTCTCATCCCATAACCACAAGCTTCATATCTGACTTTCTGCTCCTGCCTCCCTGAGAGTAAAAATTTGCTGAGATTTTTCAGTTCTGATTTACTTCTTTGACCAAAATAATGCAGGGCAGCTTCTCTTTTTAATTTTTGCTTACTTTATTTTCTCTAGACATGGATCATACTGACTATGATTATCAATTTCAGTGTTCCTGCAACTCAACTCAAATGATTTACTGTTTATTCAGATACTGCATATATTTTGAAGAAATGTTTGTTTAACCATTAAGCAATCTCAAACGAGAGGGAGTGCTGTTGTGCTGGTCATCAGCACGGCTTTGATGTGGTCGTAGGCACAAGTGCGCAGTCAAAGAGTGCCAAAGGCATCAAAGCAGTGCTGATAACCACTATTATTTACTTGTTTATTTAATTTGGCTCCACCAACACATACCCTTTTCCGACTGGTGGAACTAACTAACTGCAATTGGTGGAGCAGGCAACAGACAGTGATTGACAGTTAATTAAATGGGGAGAAAGTAGTTTTAAATTCTTACCGGTACTATGTAGCGTAAGAGGTGAGAAGAATAAAGCATGTAGGTGGTGGACATTCCAGTAAATCTCATAAGTTTCTCTTAATATTTCCACTTATTCTGCTTATATCATCTCTGTTAACTTCCAGGTTCCAGGGTCAAATCTCAAATAGCGTTAAGTGGAAAGCTAGTGCGCTATGGTGTATAATCACTTGTTCAACACATCAAGTAGTGTGGCTGTGTAATTAATTGAATTTCGATTATGATTATTGTTTCTCAACAATTATGAAAACAGGGTAATCGAGATTATGCCGCATTCCGTTCATTTTGTTTGATCAATCCAGCACATCCATTTGCTTTACAGCAATGCGTTCTCGCTTCTTCCTCACTCACACTTTGAGTTTAGCCAAAGATTCTACACAGCAAGATAGTTCACTTGCAAGCAAAGCTATTAGCATCCTGTCACCTGTCAGTTTGATTACCACAGAAGAAGAGGATGAGGCAAAAGAACAAATCGTAATAGGCAATTTTATTAGCTTGTGCTCGCAAATGTGCTATTGTATTTTATGGAATGTGTCTGTGTATATCTATCTATCTATCTATCTATGGTTTTATATGTATGATGTCAATAAATGCATGTTCCACAATCAATTAATATTTTTTTAAATAATTGTGATCTCAGTATCGATCAAAATAATCATGATTATAATTTTTGACATAATCCATCCATGCCATCCATTATCACCATACCTGTAATGCCCCTCGTCCAATCAGATTGCTTGGTCGTAACTGACTTAATTAATAACATAATTACTATTATTTAAATCTGTTATTAGATGGAGTCTTCGAGAAAGTTATCTGAAATCAAGGACCTTCATGATAAAATTCGACAGTCTGCTGAAGAGGCTAAAAAGAAGGAGAGCCTATATAAGCAGCTGGTAAGTGAGACAAAATGTTGTATGTTAAAGAAAAATTGTCTAATTTGTCTTCGTTTTTACCTGTCTTTTACATTATTTTTTCTGCACTACTGATGCAGATAACAGAGTACGAGACTTTGCCTAAAGATGTTGCCCGCTCAGCCTACACTATGAGGATCCTGGAAATAGTCGGCAACATTAAGAAACAGAAGGAGGAAATAACAAAGGTTTTTATTTATTAATTATTCAGTCCCTGTGTAATACTGTTAAATTGCAGGAGTTTGAACTGTGGTCTTGCTTGTGCATGGCAGATTTTGTCAGACACTAAGGACCTGCAGAAAGAGATTAACGGACTTACCGGAAAACTTGACAGAACGTTTGCAGTAACAGATGAACTGGTTTTTAAGGTAAGTGCTCAGTGACTGAGTAACTGAAATATTTCAGGTGGAAGAAAGCTCATTTAATTTGTGTTTCTGTTTTTATATTACAGGATGCCAAGAAAGATGAATCTGTTCGTAAATCTTATAAATACCTGGCTGCCCTTCATGAGGTAAAGGCACACTGAACGCCTATGGTCATCAACACAAGAATGAAACACAGTAACAATAAAAGAAAAAACAAAAACTAAACAGTAGCTATATTATGTTGATTATATATTTACTGGTCAGTATATTAAAACAACTGGTTATTCAACTCAATGCAATTATCTAATTAGCCAATCATGTGGCAGCACAGAGCCCATGATCCTAAAAAGGCAACATTTGTTTTCAAACTTTATTCACTAACTTTGTCATTTTGCGAACACAATGGAATTGCAGTTTGCTTCCTCTTAAGCCCACTGTAACTTCAGATTCCTGTCTTTGGCTCGCAAGATTGAAACCTAGTATGGTTTTCGTCTGTTTCCAACACATTTTGATGTGTTGTATGTTCTTAGATGTTTTTCTTCTCACCCTTGTTTAAAGTTACTATAGCCTCCTTATCAGCTCACACCAGTCTAGCCATTCTCCACTGCCCTGTCTCATCCAAAGGTGCTTTCCTCTGCATAACTGCTTATTCCATTTTTTTTTTTGCAAATTATAAATATACTGTTGCATGTGAAAATCCTGAAAGTTTCTGGAATTTGTAAACCAGCCTATTGACATGGTCATGGACAAAGTCACTGAGAACACATTTTACCCCATTCAGATTTTTTCACCTATATTTACATAACGTAATGCATTTGGCTGCCACCTGATTGGCTGGTTGGATAATTGTGTCAGTGACCATGAGTACAAGTGTTCCCAATAAAGTGGATGGTGCGTGTATATAATCACTGTAATCATTATCCAGCATATCAAAGTGTAATGAATGGTTTTGGGATCAGAACTGAAAATAAGAGACTGCTTATGGTTACTATTGTCCAGTAATTACAGTATATATTTGCACAAAGTTAACTGCGCCGTCTTGTGAATTTCTTTTTTTATTATTATTATTTTATATTTTTTTTAACTAACTTTAATTTCTCTCAGAACTGCACCCAGCTTATCCAGACTATTGAAGATACAGGCAGCATCATGAGAGAGATTAGAGATCTGGAGGAACAGGTTCGTAAACTTTTACTTTTTAGAAGGAGTGTTTTGCGTTTATTACCCGGTCACTTCTTTAATCCTTCTGTGAGCTGGAATTTTTTTGTCATTAAGTAAATCAAATATGATTAGAATTACGCTATCCTCTACACCAGGAATATTTATGACTGAACAAATGGTGAAAATAGTTTCCTCTCCATGCCATTAACAATTAGTTCATGACTTTAGCTACAAAATGGCTGTTAGAAATACCTATATTGCTATACATTGATCGTCTCCCTTATGCCACCAAAACAGCCTTAGAATATTGAGTCATGGACTTCACAACACCTCTGAAAGTGTGCTGCTGTATCTGGAACCAAGACATTACCAGCTGATTTTTTATGTTGTGTAAATTGCAAGGTGGAACTTCCATCCACTTCTCACATATGCTTGAGTGGTTGAGATCTGGGGAATTT
This sequence comes from Clarias laeviceps, assembly GCA_030014305.1. Classification (NCBI taxonomy): domain Eukaryota; kingdom Metazoa; phylum Chordata; class Actinopteri; order Siluriformes; family Clariidae; genus Clarias; species Clarias laeviceps. The sequence goes on along the minus strand of JAQMYJ010000040.1, from coordinate 14,670,402 downwards.
GAAGTCAACACCTTGAACTCTGGTTCAAACAATTCCTGAACAGTTTTTGACTTGTGGCAGGGCACATTATGTTGCTGAAAGAGGCCACTGCCATAGGGGATACCATTGCTCTGAAGGGGTTTACTTGATCTGCAACAAAGTATAGGTAGCTGGTACGTGTCATAACCATGAATGCCAAAATCCAAGGTTTTCTAGCAGATGATTGCCCAGAGCATCACACTGCCTCTGCCAGCTTCCCTTCTTTTAATTGTGCATCATGGTACTATCCATACCAAGGTATGCACTCTCTACACTCATCAGTGAGCCTTGGGCACCCTGTCACCCTGTTGCTCTTCCTTGGACCACATTTGGCAGGTACTAACCACTGCATACTACGAACACCCCACAAGACCTGCCAGTGGTTATCTAGCCATAACAATTCTTATGCTTGCTCAATTTTCCTGCTTCAAAACTTCGATTTCAACTGACTGGCACTTGATACCTAATATATACCATACCTCGAGAGGTATAATGTGATGAAATTTTGTAAAAACTATTCTTATTCCCAATGAACTGTTTGGCAATACGTAATTTAGATAAATGCATGACAAGCAGTAATAGAGGATCACCTTCTAAGAGTCATTGATGACAACATTTTTTTCCCCATGAATTGATCAAGACTGCTTTATCTTTAATCAAGTGCTTGCTTTGATTATGGGAATACTTTGCTGAATCTGCAACTCGAATGTAGTTATATGATTCACTAGAAATAAATTGATTAGAGATATTTAGTTTTGCATTCATTGGTATCATTCTTTTCAATATGCAGTCAAAACAAGGAAAACAATAATGGTTTATAAGAATTGTATAACCTTTGACCTCTTGTTCCTCCTTTCGTTAGATTGAGACTGAAAATGGTAAAAAGACCGTCAGCAACCTGGAGAAGATTCTGGAAGACTACAGGGCTATTCGACAAGAAAACTCTGTCCTAGCTGCTAAGATAAGAGAAGGCTAACTCAAATGGAGAAGTGTTTACTGGGACAATACAGACACTATGATCGGCTCTAACGGTAAAGCTAGTGTCACTCCATCTCCAAGCTCATGAGCCATCCGTGATCTCAATTAATTCCAACCCAAGCGCCTACAAAGCCGCTTTCGGCTGGAGATGTGGACACAATACTCTTTTGTATCAAAACGACAGAAATTTAGTTTGTTGTGAAAATGTTGGCACCATTTGAATGTATTCTGGTCTTCTGCTTTTCCCCTCATTTGGCCTTGGTTCCAGCGGTTCAAGGAGTATCGGTACATATGCTTTGCCTGTAAATACAAACTGACGACTTTATTAACTGTGACCCCTGATTTTGTACTATTCAAAATTGCCAATGAGCACTGGAATATTAAAGAGATATGGTTCAACTTTGGAAATTATGGATTAATTTAAAAAAAAAAAAGATTTTCAGGGGGTGCATCTTATGTAGCATTTATGCTATATAAGGTCTTCGGTAACTTCTATGTAGTGTCTTGCCCATGCAATATACCATAGGAATTTGCAAGAAGTGACCTAAAATTAGAGTGTTTGTTTCTAATCTACAGCAATCATGCGAGTCGTATAGTTAAGTAGTGTATCATTGTCTTTAACTGTTAAGAACCCAGAACACTGATTATTTAATACATCTAAAAAAATGAATTGGGAAAATTAAGTAATCAATCAAGTATTATCTCAAAATGTCCCATGTAGATAGAGCCAGTCTGTAATTTGTTTGATTTTAGAGATACCACAAACAACCCATGGTTGCCAATTTCATTTTAATCAATGTGTCTTATGTGGATACTTAGTTGAGTCAAACCAATAAATGTCCATGTTTCTTGTACTGCGAATTTTCTGCATTATATGAGACAGTAAATATAAATAACCTGCCCCTGCTGAAAGTTCCAAATAATGTGCAAAAATTTAGTAAATGTAATTTTTTTTCACAAAGGAATGGTTAGAAAATACAACTTTTTTTATACCATTGTAGGATTCTTACAAGTGATTTGATTAAAAAGAATGCAAAAAGAAATATTATTACTCACTCGTCGTCATTACCGCTTAATCCTGTATTCAGGGTCGCGGGGGGGCCTGGAGCCTATTCCAGGAGAAATAGGGCACAAGGCAGGGTACACTCTGGACAGGGTGTCAATGATGGGGAAGAAATATTAAAATGTTCTAAAAAAATTCTGTACTTTTTGCATACTGATATAATAATACATACATTAACACATCACAAGTGTTTTGTATTTCTTCTCAATATATTTATCGTATAAGGTTTTTGTATCTCTATGAGAAATATTGGAAAAAATATTGACCCTTTTAGTCCAGGACTAGTGTGTAGACAGTGTGCATGGGGACACGTTCATCAGCTGGACTGATAATCGATGAGAGACAGATAACAGAGATTAGGATGCAGACAGGAAGCATTTGCTTAATCCTTATCCGTTCCTTTAAACTAAAGTTTAAAGACAAAAAAACTTAGATAGTTTGTCATAGAAAAAAAATTATGTATCCATTACTACATTGCAACCAATGTGATACCCATTTTTGTTTTTAGTTACAGTTTACATCCTGTAAGGAGGCTATAGAGGTTAAATTGGTTGAAATAATTTTATTTGATCACAATTACACAGATATCTGCTCACAATGTTGTGAGTGGAAGCTATAGTATAGACCCAGAGTCAGTCATTAGAGATGGCTAATAAAAGAGAGCGAACAGGCATTTCTCTTGAAGATTTTTTCCTCCTTAGAATGAAGTGGCATCAATTTTGGATTTTTCTATGAGGTAAATTAGGCTATGTGCATATTATATACAATAAATATTTTTTCTCTGGCTAAGAATGTGAAGAATTAATCAAAAAAGACGATTGGCGGAGGGAGATTTGGGAATAGAGCTGGATGAAAAACTATGAAGTGAGCTGTGCAGAGATGGGCTTACATCTATAGTACTCAGAATTCAAGGTACAGACTACTTTTCACATCAGCTTTACATCACCCCCTTTAAATTACAGAAGTATAACTAAAATCTCTCACTTTTCTGCTTCAGATGTGGCTTAGAAGAACGGATATTCCTTCATTCTATGTGGTCTTACCACAAAGTACATGATTTTTGGCAGAAAGTATATAAGATCTTAGCACAAATCCACAGAATAAATTTTCCGATAGATTCTCAAATATGCCTACTGGGCAACTTTACCAACTTTAGTTATGGCAGTAGTGCAGTTAAGCTTACAGAAATCAACTAGAGAAAGTTACATATTAGCTGAAAAATAAGAGTAAAAATAATTTCAATGTCATCATAATGTTTTACCACATTATAGCATATTAGATGAACTTCTACACAGGCGCCCATACCACTAACTTTCAATTGTTACTTGTTGTATCTGTACATACAATTGTGTTCAAACTAATAGCAGTGTGTTGAAAAAAGTGAGTAAAGCTCCATATCCATATAATAGCTTTTAATTAAAAAAAAATGCACACAAATGCATTGGACACCCTGCACGTTCTATTCTGAATCACAACATGAAGAAAAATGCTAGTGAAGACTTTTTCTTCATGTTGTGATTCAGAATAGAATCTATGGAACTTTCTCTTAGTTTACAGAAAGTGAAGAAAAACAAATATTAGTCTGTTCAAAAAAATAGCAGTGCCATCATTCATCTTTACAAAGTGATGAATTTACCATTTAAACAAAAATGCTTGAAGTTTAATCTTCCTTGTGCATCTCTGAACTAATATTTAGTTGTATTGCCATGCTTTCTGAGAACTGCTTCACATCTGTGACAATTGTACTACACACCACAATTACTCTTCATTTCTTGGTTTTGCCTCAGAAACAGCATTTTTATTGTCAAACCTCAACTTTTCTATTGGATTAGGGGCTGGAGATTGGGCTGGCCACTCCATAACGTCAATCTTGTTGGTCTGGAACCAAGATGCTGCTTGCTTACTGGTGTGTCTGGG
>JAQMYJ010000040.1:14651455-14666326 GCA_030014305.1 Clarias laeviceps | reverse complement strand
TTGCTGATAGCTTGGCTTCACATAGCCGTCTTCTAATAGTAACAGTACTCACAGGTAACTTTAGGTGTTCTTTGACCATGCTGGAACTGATCATCGGCTGAGTCTTTGCCAATTTTGTTACTCTTTGATTTATTCGATTTCCATTTTCTTCCACATCTTTCTGGTTTAGATCTCCATTTTAAAGCATTTGATATCATTTTAGCAGAGCAGCCTATCATTTTCTGCAATTACAATTACAGCATATATATATATATATATATATATATATATATTTATGCTGTAATTGTTACCAAGCAAGTAATTTCAGTACAGTTCTTTTTTCTAATTTAATTTACTGAATTCATACAGTATGCTTTGTTGTTTGGGGAAAAAAATCCCTTTTAAAGTCATTAAGTTTATGTAACCTTGGGACAAGTTTTTTTTTGACGGCTATGCATCTATTTTCTATTCAATGTCTGTTACTCTTATATAACGTATACTAAATTTTTCATATTCATAAAATAATTTTCTATATACCATTTAGCCATTTTTGTTGAATTGGAATAATTGTCAAATTCAACAGATTTAATTCATATTCAGATTTCCATAAAGCACCATGAAGTTCTTACACCCAAACACACACAAAAGATTATGATAATTTCACTAAAAAGCATTACTAAATATTACAAATTCATACAAGTTTGTGGACTTTAAATGCAAGTTCAAGGATTAATGCAGGAATATAATCACAATTGGGCCTGTGATACTAACAGAATCTTTTTGATCACCTTTCAATTACTTTTTATTCAAAATGCATTTTCAGAAACTATTTTTGCCTTTTTATCTTTGTCTTACTTCGGATAATAGGTCATTTACTTTCAAATATGGCCCCACTTTAGATCATGGTTCATTTAGATTAACTCTCAAGCAAATATTAGATGGTTGTATGTGAGGGGGAAAAAAGGAATCTTGCATGCTTCATTTCTTGCAGAAGTACAGTAATCTCATGGGTAGCAGTTTCTGAATTGATTCATTACTCCACGCTTGTAAATATCTCTGCATGCAGCTCATGGAAGCTTTCAGTAATTTTAATGACCACACACCGATATTACTTTGTATAACAGACAAAGACGTACAATGTTGTTTTTATTTTCTTCACATTTAACTCACTTTCTCATGTTCTCATTACTCTAGCATATCACCCAGCATGTATAAAGGTTCAGTTGTGGGAACATTTGTGTACTGTTATAATTTGCATGAAATAAGTCAAGAAATTGACAATACTTACACATCAGTAAATTGTTTTTTGCCACTTCCAGTTAATCATTCCTGAAAACCTAGCTAAAACATTCCATTTTAACACTGAACAATAAGCTGTTTACCACCTGTGTTTTTTGTTTTATAAAACCTTATTAACTAAGTTCTAATTCACCAGTGAAACCACAAAATAGAAATACAGTTAAATGAGAACAGAACACAATTTTTGACAGGAGTGTTTTTTATGCAAATAAGAACTGTAAGAAATAATAAAGGTAAATGAGATATACACAGAAAGCCACTTTCTTTCTTTTTTTTTTTTAAACTTGCTGTATCAAATATTCCATTTACAGAAAATATGCAGATAGAATGTTGGTATTCTGCCTTCAGCTAAAAAAAATGCTGATTCTCATCTTACATAAAGCTCTGGTGAGTTAAGTCCAAAGGAATGTAGCAATCAATTTGGGTCTGAAGAACAGGCGATCAATATTCTGCTCTAAATTCTACATTGCATCCCTTTACTGTATTGAATTAAACACAAACACACAAATATGCGCCAGAGAGACTAAAGCACCTATGCACAAGGGGAAGACATTAATTAGCACTGACAGGATAACCCTGATGTACATATGGACATGACTTCCAGTTAGTCAGGTAGATTTTTCTTAAGACAGCAAAAAAGAAACCTGAAATTCTGGCAAATCTAATAAAAGAGTGTTACATTTGCTCAAAGCAAATGATTCCAGATGAATAATTTTATTTTAAAAAGTTCAAGAACGCTTTGTATACAGCGTCCTTATCACAGTGTCTTGCTCTAGCTACACTTCATTGTGTTGAAGTTACATTTAGAAGCTTTGGACACAGAAAACAAGACAGTACATATCTATCTATGTATGTAAATAGAAATTAAAAAGTCTCTGCTTCAGAGAAATAACGAACATCTGTTGCTCAAATAGTTTGTGTCAAACTCTTGAATAAAAACATGTCTTCATCCAAAGATGATATGTTTGCCAGGGAGAGCAAATTCCAGAATCAGCTAACTTTGTAAGCTGTAGGTGTTTGACTGGAATTTCTCACGTTGACCCTGTGACTCAGACACCATGTCACAGTCCAGATGTATCTAATTTTCAAAACAGGTTTTATTTCTTTTTTTTTTATACAAATTAGTCAACACAGGTTATTGTTTCAGATCTTTTGTGACACAGTGTAAGGTACATAATGTGTAATTTCTTTGTCTTTTACATTAATGATATTTCATACAGTGTTATGAACTCATTTGCCATGCATTTTCACATTTTGTAATTTTCAAATCTACACCTGCATGGTTGACTGGTACTAAATTATAATGGAAAATGTGAGTGTACTTTCCTTTCACATTTTCACTCTTTCATCAGTGATTAACAATTTGCACAACTAAAAAAAGTTGCAGGTACATACAATTCTTTGCTTAAAGGGGTCCTGATAAGCAACTAACATGCCTGAATGTTGACAACAGTTATCTTTTCATGCTTAACTGTTAGACAAATAAGACATGGATAAGTCTAAAATGGTTAGAATCTGTTTTATAGTTGCAACTAACATTGCCACGTTTAATTAATACTTTGGGCCCTGAACATATGAGAGACAGAGAATAAACACAGATTTCATCACTTTATAAACTAATATATTTTATCCAGAAGGTATTCTCTGATCTGATGAGCTGCCTTAATAATGTACAAAAATACATGTGTTTGGATGAGCCACAAGAGACAAGCTGCTACAGAAGCAACAATGATGTTTTAATAACTGGAATCACTGATTCATGGCAGGTTATTTTTATATACAGATCAGCTCTGTTTCATTAAAATACTCTGTTTAGCACACTAACAAACTTTGCTGTGTCTGTGGTCCACCAATTGTTGTTTATTTTTTTTGGTTATTACCTAGTAGCCTGGAATAATATTAGAATAATACTGCAGCAAAGTAAATTACATTTATGTGTGATATGCCTTCAGCATTTCATTCAAACCCAGTGATTGCTTTTTTACTAAGGAAAACGTAAGACATGATTTGCATTTCAGTTTGGAACCTTTTTACTGATGTAAAGGGATACCGTATTCAGATTGCAGTTCTTGCTTTTCAATCAAAAATAAAAAGGCATAGTAAAATGTAATGCATTTATTTCTCAAGATGGATAATACACACTATATACTGTACAAACAATGCATTCAACATTTAAATATGTATTCGGCTTGTATTAACCTCCCAATCACAACAAATGTAGCTATATTCGTATGTATTAAAACATAATTGAAATCTATATTTAATTACAACAATTTGTATAGTATAACACATTCCCCCAAAATACTTTTGTTAAAATAAAAATAAAGCTGGACGTTTTTTAATGATTTTTATACGGCATGGTTATCACCTAAAGTTTTTATATTATTATTATTATTTTAAATAGCAGTTACGTGCTTTGTACCCACGCCGCATACATTTGAATAAATCAATGGCTGGCGATACTTTATGTATGAAAACTAAAAATTTATCTTTTAGATGTATGCCTGGAATTTATTTCCTACATTTACAGTCCCCTATAGAATTTTGTTTCTTTCAATTCATGAACACGTAAAAATTTTATAGGGACAAAATCTTCTAAAATAAGCTCAATATATCTTTTAGACTGACTGTTTTTCACTGCAGTTGTTAAAGGAACGTAATGTATGTTTTGCTTTTCAGTGTGACACACTGTCGACATGTCACTAATGTTGCATTCCATTTTCCTGATCATAAAGGATGTTACTGAAAAGATTAGAAAGGTCGTAAATGTATTTGAGGGATGCAACCATTATAATTGCACTCATTGATTATTAAATTACATTTGTTTTGAACATAAACGCTTGATCAAAAATGTGGATGTAAAAATAGATTAGATCAGTTTCCTTGGCAAATCAATGAGGTGTCAGTGTTGTGCGCTTTGCCAGAGATGATCAGTTTGATCGGTTAAGCGAGATGATTTGTTTGACTTTGTTAATCTATTAGTTTAAAATAATAGATTAGCTGGGGCACTGGCTCTCAAACCATTGTTCCCTCTGAAAATTGGCGAACACGTTGATTCTGGTTTTGTCGACTCTTAACTGCCCTTTTTTTAAAGTGCTTCTGATCGAATTTTTGCTCGAGGCTATGTCGTTATTAGGGTCATCCTGCCCCAACAACTCAACTGACACGACTTTTTCCTTATTTCACATATTTCGCAGCATGACTGCGTTTCTATCTTGCACCGAATCTGCCCTAGGAACTAAACAGGAACAGCAAGAACCCACCGATAACAAAACAGACAAAAGCATACGTGCTCGTCACGTAGCACATGTAGGCTGGAGCAACTGTCACTCATGCCGAGGCCTGACCAATCGTCTCGCGTGAAATGTGGCTCAAGTTACTACATCTGCCACGTATTGGTTGAACTGGCACACAAACACATTTTCCTCTGGGAAACAAGCCCTTACTCATCGAAAAAGCATTCTCCACAGCCAGTGGCCGAGTACAATGTCAATAATAGTCTGGCCTTCACGGGATTGGCTAATAACTCCAAGGTAACGCCTCTTTTTTTATCTTTTCGGGCGCAGCTGCTGCCTGGGTGTACACAGTGTACTGTACAAAAAACAGAGCAGCACAGAGCAGCGTGATAAACAAGCCAAGCAGTCGAGGGGAGCGCCACAGTTCGTCACGAAAATGTCTCGAAGAAGACTGTTAAATGTCAGCTACGATTTGTGGCAGAAAGCCAGTAGTGCTAGATTAAAAAACCCAGTCGCTTTCTGCGCAAGCTTAGCAACGAGTTCGACCCAAAACGAACAGAAATGCTGCAAAGATGGACAAAAGTGTGCAACAAACACAGTGACCGCGCAGCACAGACACCACCATGGCAGTGGGAAAGCGAAGACCGAGGAATCTTTCACTAAATCTGGGAGATCGTTTTCTTCGACCGCCCCACAGATCGACCAGAAAACTTACTTATTGGCGAGATACAACGAAATGAAGCGCCTGGTGCACGGTAAGTCTGAGGAAAGTCCTTTAATGCACGAGGTTTTTGCTAGCGCACGTTTAGGGCAAAGCGGAATTAAAGAGTCTGTGTGTCGACTTTGTCATTCCGCTTTACTGATAATTACTGTTATTATACACGGCTGAACCATAGGGCGTGTTGTGTTTTTTAAAACAACATTTTTATTGTCAGTCATTGTTATATACCTGACAGCCATTTGCCCTTCCAGACTAAATATTTCCCAATCTGTAAAAGGGCTCTGCAAACAAATAAGCTACCAGAAACGGCCTTACTTTGTTTATTACTAAAAAGTAAACTTGAGGTCAGGGGCGTAACTTCGCCTGAGTGCCAATATCAGAGAATATCTTATCACGTTTGGTTTATTTACATGTGTGAAACATATCCCACTTCCATACAGCGTAGTTTATTTATGATAAGAACAAAAACACAGATGCATGTTTGACCACAGGAGACCTTGGTCTTATCCTACTTATGAGAATTGGAGAAGTGCTGCCATGTGTGCAATATTAGCCTGATATGTTTATACCTAACATGCTCATGTATTTTTTATTTATTTTTTATTTTTTTAACTTCAGATTTGATTCCTCCTGGAGTGTGTAGCCTTCTTAACCCCTCCACCATCTATGCCAACAACGAGGTGAACTTGGATGAGGTGGACATCTATGGTTTTGATTATGATTACACCCTGGCACTCTACTCAAATACTCTTGATGAGATGATCTACAACAAAGCCAGAGAGTTCCTCATAGAGCACTACAAGGTGTGTAGTCTGTTTTCTCTAATACTGTGATTATAGAAATGTCAAAGTGAATGCAGTCAAGTCCTTAAAAAGTTTAGAAAAAAAGTCATCTGAACAGATCTTATTTATGATTGAAATTTTATGGTTTAAAAAAAAAACTGCCTTTACATTTTATATGTATGTCTTAAAATAACAGGTTTCAAGATTGTAAATTTCTACCTCTTATAAAAAGTAAAGGAGTTTCTGAACTCCCACAGTTCCACGTATAAATTCTTTACAGTTGCTGTCATGGTAATTGTATCATAATTAACTTTGTACTGACTTTAGCAAATCATAGCATAATGACATTTGAATCTTTTTTTCTTATGCAGTATCCTCAAGGTATCAGCAAATACAGATATATCCCCAACTTCGCAATTCGAGGCCTACATTATGATATCCAGAAGGTATACGCACACACACTAAATTAAACATCTCTATACATATGTACCAGTCACTAATAAATAGTTTTTTTTTTTTTTCTTTTTTTTTTCTTTTTCCACCATAGGGACTGCTGATGAAAATAGATGCTTTCCATTACATTCAGCTAGGCACTGTGTATAGGTAAGTCATCTTGTGATATTTCTATAATATTTTATTAGCTCAGTGAAATGGGGGATGTGTTAGTGTTCATTTTGTTGGATTGCCTACCAACTGTCTGACCTCCAATAACAACATTGCAACAAATTGCTTTTGCTGATTGGCGCTGATCTATTTTAAATTAGCTTGCTTATTCATTTTCAAATGCTCTTTAAAAAAAATGACAGTATTTTTTTTCTAAGATTTTTAATCTAAATACTATAAATCTAAGATTATTTATACACCATGTACATATTGTCTGGCCACTGCAAAAGAATGAGCCAAGAGGTTTTTTTTGAAAGGTAAAACATGTCCATGATACCATGCACTTAATTATTTATTTTATTATTATTTTTTAAACATTTTGACTTTAACCATTTAAACGCAAGTTTAAATAAAATTCAGATCCCTAATTGAGACCTTTTCCTCAAAGGGGTCTGAAGCCTGTTCCAGATGATGAGGTCATGCAGTTGTATGGAGGCTCTAATCACATCCCTCTCCACCAAGTCAGCGGCTTCTATGGAAAGGTTACTGTTCTTTTTCGTCTGTTACCAAATTTTAAAAGATATTGTGGTTCGTGAGGTATTTATTGAGGATATTTGCACATCCCAATCATTAAGAACATTTGTTGTTTACTAAATTCACTTTTCATCAATTCATGTAATGCAAAGCAGTGTATTTTTTTTCTATTTGTTTCCATTCAATGGTAGTAGTTAATTGTAATAAATCCTGTTACTCTGGAAAAAAAATAGGGTGGTCTTTGTTGTTCACACAGTATGATTTGGCTCCAGTTTCTTTGTAATGCAATTGTTTTGTGTGTGCATTTCTCAGGGACCCAGGATGAAGCAGTTCATGGACGTGTTTTCCATCCCAGAGATGACACTTTTGGCTTCTGTTAATGACTATTTTATCTCCAATGACATAGAATATGACCCCGAGCACCTCTACAAAGATGTGTCAGTAAGTGTGCTCAACAAAAGTCAGCAAACTATCTATACTGTGTATAAAGTTTATATGGCAGTTGTGGGATTTTAAAATCTAGAGACAAGTTTGGGTCCAATTCGTTTATGTGCAACATTTAAGTGGTGTTGTCTTTGGACATATGCAGTGAAATGTAAATATTTATTCAATAAAAATATTAAATATCTATCAAAAGCATATAACTTGGGGGGGCTTTAAATAATTTCCTTTATAGTTAGATTAAGATTTACACCTTTTTAAAATGTGTATGTTATTTATTTTGGTAGTTTTGTTAAATACATTTTTAAATGTTTTTGGAATGTCTGTCATTTCTGGACGACTTTCTGACGAAACCCCCATTTGTTCCGTCATGTGAAACCACACCTCGTGCAGAATTTGGTTCCAGGCTGATTGTTTTGTTGCTGCTCAGTTCTAAGCTAGAGCTTGATGAAGTCTTTTCTTTGTACTTTTCCCATCCCCCCTGACTTTCTGAAGGGCTTGCCTATGCTCCCACTGAGCAGCCGCGAGCAGAAACAAGTTGTGCTGAATTATCCTCACCCTCATCCTGTTTATTCACTGACATGAAAAAAATAAATAGAGACCAAATTATTTACTGTAAACCCATGTCTTTTTGACCAGCTCAGCCAGGTCATGACTCTGTTGGGGATCTTGACAATCATAAACTTCTTTGTCATTTGCATGTCTAGGCGTGCTTAATAACTGGAAGAAGGAAACAAATAATAGTCATGCTAGCGGCAATTTTTTTTTATTTTATTTTATTTTATTTTTTTTTACATTTTATCATACTTGGTGTCTGTTTACGGTTTGCATGTCTGTCTGACTCCGGTATACCACTCCAGTTAGCTATAGTAACCACAAAATCTACATTTTCAGCAGTTACAGCCCAAAAGTATGTTGCTATCTCTTAATCTGTACATGTTGAAAAGAAGGTTTCAACCATGGCATGTTTGCACTATACATACAAGTCTGGAACACACTGTTCTGTCCACGCCTAACTGGCTGTGCGTCAGAAGTTGGTTTGAAGCACTTCTTGGTTTTGGGGAAAACATATTGAGGATTCCAGAGATGGGGAAAATGCTGTTTAATCCATGTTATTTACTCAGGACCCAAGACTGTGGCAGTTTGATTGTCCGACTGTTACCATCTGAAGCATTTTGTCATGACTGACTATTGTTTTCACAGGAAGCTGTTGGTATGGTGCATATCAAGGGGTACATGTACAAGTGGGTCATGCAAGATTTAGGTAAGAGTTCAATGTTTTCAGTAATTGCTGATTCATGTTTTTTTAACACATGGCTTTGTGCGTTTATACTTCTGCTTACGTCATACTGATGTGAAATATAAACAAATTGTGGCTTAAGCAGACACAGAATTTCCTGTGTTGCATGCAGTGTTTTTGCTTTTTGAAAATAGGCTCTACCATTTTGTCATATTCTATGGTACATTCAGTTTCTTCTATGTAGATGTGATCAATAAAAGGAAAACAGAAAATTATGCCTTACAGAATCTAATAATAAATGAATGTTGCTTTATTTTTTAAGGTTATAACGAGTTATATTTAGTATTTTTAAAGCAGATAACAAATTAACTATGTTGACAAACAAAAATAACATTTAGACACATTATTAACGGAGATGTCTTTATGGAGATGTAATGTTGTTTTGTAAACCCCACCAATAAGTAGTTGGGCCGAATCCCAAATAATTTCCTGTTAACCAACTACAAAATGGCATTGTACTCTATGTAGTGCAGCCATTAGTTCAACCCCATGGAAATGGAAGTCAGCACAAAATGTAACTCAAAATGCTGAAAATACAAAATTTATTCCTTGATGTATTGTACTAACGTGAGAGGGGGAAACTTTATTGAAACTATTACAAACAGATGCACGGGGAAAGCCCTTCTTCAAGGGCAAGTCTTCAGGACAAAAAGTGCAAGTAGTGTGCAAAAAAAAAATAAAAATCACGAAGGAGAAATTATGAAATCTTGTATCCTGGAGCTCTTAATGTAACTCATACACCATTATATGGAATGTTTTGGACTATAATTAATGAAGTGAAGAATTTATATTTCAGAGTTATCATAAATAAAAAATGATAGAGTTTAAAAAAATATATTTTTGAGTTCTTGTGCTACAAAAATGAGCATATGTAATTAAATGTCACGCAGAAATATTAACACATTTTTATACTGTGTGTTTACCTTTTATTGTCAATTGTATGGTGCTAGAATAATGTGCCGTGCTTAATGAGGGAGCCAGTTAATATTTCAGATAGTAAAAAATAAATTACAATATTATATTTTGTTATATCAGAAACATATTTATTAGCTAGAGCCATACTGAGGTGTGAATACATGCTGTTGCTAACTGTTATTTATGCTCTTTGTCATGCTTACATCCCATGCTATATATGAGTAGCATTAACAAAATTTTGTACCAAAGCCGATTCCTATTCTCTGTTGGTAGCTCTATATATAGAATTAAAATTTCCTTCCTGGAAGTTCGCCTCATCACCTAATGTTACCACCACCACATGGGGGGAAACTGGCACAGGAAGATTTTATTTATTCCAACAAGAGAAAAATTATCTATAGAATGGGTTATCAAAGGTTTAACACAACCCCTCTCATTCTGAAGAAAAATTCATTCCAATTGGGCCTGATCGGGTCAGACGGTCTTCATTAGTGTTTACGTTGTGAATTGTTATTTTGATAGGGCCATCATTTCCAATATTAGAGACAATATTGAACACACCCATTTACTCGGTGGATGCTCATAATATTGAAGCCTAAAAGTAAGTGGGTTTATTGTTCTTGAGCAACGAAAAACACGGCTTTCTGTAGGAAGACACCTTAACATTTCTAGACAGTTAGTTGCAGAGCAGTGAACTAAAGCTGTATCATTTCCGCTGTAGGGAAAGTCTTCTGGATAGGGGAGTTTGTGTTTTGTGGTTTTTTTAGTTATGCAAGGTTTTTAGTCTTAATTTTAGTAGAAAGAGAAAAAAGGGAAGCTGGTGGGAAAACAAACCTGTTTTGTGGCAGCTTATGTGTTTACTACTGTCTTTTATTACATACAAAACAGTAGTAATAACTTTAGTATGATATCTTATTAGAGTATATGTTATTAAATTGTGCATGCGTCTTTTGAAAATCTTTCCTGATGCATTAGGATGTGACATGCTAGTTGGCTGATGTTTACCTAGTTGGCATTAGAGCAGTAAATGGCAGATTAAGCTCACAGCTAGCTGCACAGAAATAAATACACAGGGAGGGAGCAATCTCAATTTTTGTATCTTAAGTGTTTTTTTTTTTTTATTATTATTAGTTTTCCTCCATGTTAGTAAATGCTATAATGATTTTCTTTTTATTTAATTATTTAGCTGATAATAATGTATTTGTGTTTCCAGACATGAAATATAGCTTTGCTATCGCGATCTGTATCACAAAGTGTCCCTCCTGTGCTAATGGGTTTTGTCTTTCTGTGTACCAAGCACACCATGTAGCCATTCTTATCTTTCAACATTTACAAACATTCACCGACTACTGCTCCTGAATCATAATTTGGAATGGCTACTGTTTGGACAAGCACAATTTTCCTTTACTGAGATTTATTTCCTTTTGTTTTTCTCTATGCAGAGAAATATATCCTCAGAGGAGATGAGACCTACGCAGTGCTGCATCGACTTGCCAGCCACGGGAAAAAGCTTTTCCTTATTACCAATAGCCCCTTCAGCTTTGTGTAAGTTTTCTCTTTCGGAATTATGACTGTGCTTCTTTTGTAGTCTCCTGTGTTTGTGATGCAGCATGTGCAGACAAGACGGTGTGTCTCCAAGCAATATCAAGCAGGCACAGTTGGTAGAGCTAAGGTATTTGCTTATGCCTATTTTGCTTAAACCGTTTCAGAGACAAAGGCATGAAGCACATGGTGGGAAAAGACTGGAGGGACTTCTTCGATGTTGTTATTGTTCAAGCTGAGAAGCCACACTTTTTCAATGACTGCGTGAAGTAAGTTAACAGACTGAGAGGTGACCAGTGACATCAGTGACCAATGTGTGAAGTGTCATTGTGAACATGTGCTGTGTAATTTGAGTAATTGCTTTGTTCTCTATCTGTAAGACCTTTCAGAAGACTGGACAGTAATGGTGTCCTCCAATGGGACAAGATCAAGCGTTTGGACAAAGGGCAGGTTTACAAACAGGTATGCTACTGGTAAAAATATTTTTGTTGGAACATGTTTTAAAGCCATGCAGTTTGTGTGAACCAGCCTTTTGTTGACTTGGTGTTATTCATCAAACATGGTATTAGCCAATCCCTGGCAGTCCACAGTGTGTTAAACTGCCAAATCACGTAGGCTTGTGCCGTTGAGAGTTCATCATCTGTGACTAATTGAAACCAGAAATTATTCATGCAAAGAAAGTCAAGATGTTCTATTTTATTCTAGTTAAAAATCTAGTTTACTGTTCCATATTGATTATGTTTAAACGTAAGCTTGACTAATGAATATGATTTGGAAAAAATCCTATTTGCAACTCTGGTTATAGTGTAAATCCACTTTAGCAGAGTTACTGGTGTCTCAGTTGTGCACGTAATCCTTTGAATAACCTGAAATAAAAGGCCTTTGGGGGCTGGTGATCCAAAATACTGCCCTTTGATGACTTGCTGTGTGACCTTTTCTTGCTCCCTGCTAGTAGGTCTTGCTTTGTTGTAAACTGCCATGTCTTGCCAGATTCTTCAGCTAACAGTTACTAAAGGCCTATTAGAACATTCTGATACCAAGTGAATATAAATGCATATTAGGTGCAATTAGTTAATGTTTTTACAAGCCAGGGCGCCCTGTCACCCTTCTTCTAAGCTCTTTAAGGAGAATATCTGAATTCCTTTTATGGATGGGATTTAATAGACTGGCCTGACACCAGAGCCCAGCACCCTTTGAACTGTGAGCTTTTATTGGTGTCTTGGTCAGAGCCAGTAAACAGCGGCTTGCTGCGTCATCAGCAGAGTGGTCTGGTAGAGTAGTTACCACACCAGTTCTAATTCCTAATTATGCAGTATAATAAATCAATGTGTCAAACTCTCAATAAATCAGACTCTCAAAGCCAGACTCATTATTTGCAGTCCACTGTGTAGAACACTTAAATATTTGTTTTGCCTCTTTTTTTCAGGGAAACCTTGTTGATTTTCTGAAACTGACAGGGTGGCGTGGATCCAGAGTGCTTTATTTTGGGGACCATCTTTACAGCGACTTGGCAGTGAGTCATTGTGACTTGTATTTGCTTCGACTGCATAGCAAGTGTGCATGTGTTTAGTGTTCCATGACCCAGTTTCCTTTTTTATCTAACTGCTGGTCATCATTATCTGACCTGATTTATACAGTTGAAGTCAGGTGAATTCATACACCTTATCTAAATACATTTTAACAAATTTTTCCACAATTCCCAATATTTAATCCTAGTAAACATGTTTTGTCTTAATCAGTTAAGATGACATCTCAGAATAATAGCAGACAGATTCATTTTAGCTTTTATTTCTTTATTCACATTCCCAGTGTCACAGAAGTTAACATACACTTAGTTAATATTTGGTAAAAATTGCCTTTCAGTTATTTAAATTGGGTAAAACATTTTGGGTAGCATTAGGGGAGTCTTTCACAAGTTTCTTACAATAAGTTGCTGGAATCTTATCCCATTTCTCCTCACAGGACTGGTGTAAATGAGTTAGGTTTGTAGCCCTTCTTGCTCGCACATGCTTTTTCAGTCAAGCTAAATTATTAGGCCACTCCAATACTTCAACTTTGTTGTCCTTAAGGCATAATGCCACAACTTTAGAAATATGGCTGGAGTCATTGTCCATTAGGAAAACACATTTTTGATCAATCTTTGTCTTCCTGGCAGTCCTAAAATGTCGCTTCAAAATATACACATAATCTTCCTTCCTCATGACACCATGTACTTTGTGAAATGCACCAGTCCCTCCTGTTCTGGGATTGATTTGTACTTTTCATATCAAAGTACATTTATTACTAGGAGACAGAATCCGTCTCCTTCCTGAGCGATGATGGCTGTGTGGTCCCATGGTGTTTATACTTGCGTAATATTGTTTGTATAGCTAAAAGTGGTACCTCCCCCCCCCCCCCTCTTGGTGCTTGATTTCTTTGGATTTACCCATGCTGTCAAACAAAGAGGCATTAGAATACTGTACATCCAGAAAGCAAGTTAATAATAATAATGCACTTTATTAAAATACAGTAGAAAAACCAATAGGGTAAGATTCCAATTAAATTCAATATTAATAAGTGTATTTTAAGACAGGATTTAAAGCTGGAAAAAGCATCAATATTTCAGATGATCTGAGGCAGGGAGTTCCAGAGGCAGGGAGCAGGATGGCTGAAGGCTCTAGACCCCATGGTAGTTAGATGGGCGGTGGGTGTATTGAGTTGAATAGCTAAAGAGGATTTGAGAGTCCAAGAGAATGAGTGGATATAATTAAATGAGGAATCTGTTAAATTAAATGATGTCAATTAGCCTGTCATCTTCTTTAGAAGCTTCTAAAATCATGACACAATTTTCTGGAATTATCCAAGCTGTTTAAAGGCACGTTCAGATGGGTGTATGTAAACTTTTAACCGACTCAAATTGTGATTATTGATAATTGTACTATTGTTTGTATTGAATTGTTGGTTTACTTGTTATGCATAAAGTTGTCCTAATTGAGTTGCCAAAACTTTTGCATAAAATCTGATTTAATGACTTAAACCTAAGTGTATGCAAACTCCTGACTTCAACTGTAGATCCTCCACTAACATCTAGTAAGGTCTAAAAAACAAAATTGTATCCGTGGTAATATTAAATGACCTGCATGTAGGACTTGATGCTGCGCCATGGCTGGAGGACTGGTGCAATTGTTCCTGAGCTGGAGGTGGAGACAAAGGTGGTGAACACTGAGCAGTATGCACAGAGTCTTACCTGGCTTCAGGCTCTCACCGGCCTTCTGGAGCGTATGCAGGTACAAACTGCACTACAATCAAAACATGTTCTTGATGCTGTTATGCTGCGTGTCATAATTCATAATGATGTAAAACACTAACCATATCCAACTCCATATCAGGTTAGCAGTGTAATTCATTGCAGTAGCAGAAAGTGATTGGTTTTAAATATTTATTTTTAAATGGATGTTGTCTATAGAACAAATTAATGAGCACTTGGTTTTTATTTTTTGGGGGGGGGGGGGGGGGGGGGGGGGGGGGGGGGGGGGGGGG
>JAQMYJ010000040.1:14607856-14632571 GCA_030014305.1 Clarias laeviceps | reverse complement strand
GACGCCTAGTTGGTACGACAGGGTCACAGACCATTTTCTTGAAAAGGAACGTAGGGCAGAATTTACTTTTAAATAAACAGACAATTTTATGATGTAGGCCGAAAATGAGCTTCCCCTATTTGACAGACCTGTAGCCGCCACTGGTGGTAATATCCTGGGGGTGTTTCTCTGCTGCTGTGACTGGAGCTCTGGTCAGGATAGAGTGGAAATGGTTGAAGCTAAATTCAGTTAAATTCTTGAGAAGAATTTGCTGCCAGAAAGCTATCAGTGGCAAGATCGTCTTCCTTCCATCATGACAATGATCCAAAGCACATAGCAAAACTGACCACACACTGTTTGAAGGAGAAAAATGTCCTTGCACCACATGGCCTAGTCAGAGCCCAGACATAAAACCCATTGAAAATCTATTCAATGACTTGAATACTGCAGTCCACAGATGGTCACCATCAAATTTAACTCAACTTGAGCATTTTGTGATAAGTGTTAAAGAAGCCTTTAATTGTCACATGCATATTACAGCATAATGAAAATTTTTTCTTCACATATCCCAGCTTGTTAGGAAGCAGGGGCCAGAGCTCACGGTCAGCCATGATAAGCACCACTGGATCAGAGAGGGTTAAGAACCTTGGTCAACATTAGAGCTGGGGTTGGAATGCAAGACCACCTTGTCAGTAATTCAGGGCCTTGATCCATAAGCTACAACTAGCCAAACCTTTATACTATGACCGGGATTAAAAATGGGGTTGCTGTAGCCACTCTAACCACTCTTTAATTACGGCACACCGGGCATAGAAACAGTTTATCTCCAAGTCTCACCCTTGCTTCAGTGGATAATCTCACCTGCATACTTGATACTCTCAGTACTGCCACACTTAATACTGTTTGACTTTGTATTATATTGTTTTGTGAGAATAATTATTTGTATTCCAACTATATGCCATTCCCTTTTGACTTTGGTTCCTCTTAATGTTTCACAGTAATGGCTAGCTTGCTCATTAAGGATTTAAAGCTATATCTGGATTTCTGTAATGCAGCTTTCTATTTTAATTATACACAAATAAAACTGACATTTGAGTTGAAAGACATAAAATAATTATGCTATATCACACTTAAGGAAGTGCTGCATTGCTGGATGTAGTCATGCCATGGAGTTGGTGGACAGTCCTGTAAATCTGAGTTTCTATTCATATTTGAACTTATTTTTCTTTAGCCTATCAACTCCATTAGCATCCCGGTTCTGGGGTTAAATGGAAGGCTAATGCTCTAGGGTATACAATCCATTGTCATACACACCAAATTGTGCCCTTGAATTCCTCTCGTCCAATCATATTGTTCGATAGGAACTAACTTTGTATAATACTCGTTTAATTCCAATTAAATCAATAACTAAGAGTAAGTCCTTAAAATTTGTTTCCGCCCGGTTTCGAACCGGGGACCTTTCGCGTGTGAGGCGAACGTGATAACCACTACACTACGGAAACCTGTATGCAAGGAAAAAAGTTGTTATTCCAATTGACCAGTTTAGTGTGCCCTATATCCAAGTGAATATATATATATATATATATATATATATGCCTGATTTTTAATCATGTCCACTCGCCTTACAAAATGACTTGACGAATTGAGACGGATGTGAAAAGCTGCCGAAACCCGGGATCGAACTAGGGATTTCGGCTTCCGTATCTGGTTAATGTGCATGTCTTAATTAACGAGTAAAACGCATTGTTTTTACACATTGACCTTATTACTGTTTGTTTTTCCCTTTCTTACTCATTTTATTCATTAATTTAAATTTAATAGAAATCTTTGAAAGAGTTTTTTATTTAAAGCGTTTACTTCTGCGTGTCCTTTCCGGTTTCAGAGACTCAGAGAGGACAGGCATTATATTTATTGTAGCTCCTCTGAGCTACAATAAAAAGGTTTGCTTGACAGCCTAGCGTACGATGTGACCTAGTAATATTAATAAAGTAATATAATTCTCAATTCCCGGTGTTACTGTAAGATTACAAAAGTACTAAGATAATAAAAATGATGTTTCCGCCCGGTTTCGAACCGGGGACCTTTCGCGTGTGAGGCGAACGTGATAACCACTACACTACGGAAACGCTACACGAACAATCTGAATATAGCCTTTATATATATATATATATATAAAGTGAACAACATTGATAATCTTTCTGCAGTGGCACATTTCTGTGATGTCATCATTTCAATGACACTTGACAGCAAGTGTCATTCAGTTGCCAAAGTTGATGTGTTGAAAGCAGGAAAAATGGGCAAAGCATAAGGATCCAGGAACTTTAATTAATTTAATATAATTTTTATTGTTTTGTTTAATTAATTATATCACTGTACCTCACTCTTTTACATTGTAGGCTATAGTCTTTTCTTAGTCATTTGTGTAGAAGCATGGGTCCTTTCTGTAAAAGCATGGGTCATCACCCACATGTGTAGTATGTGTGTTTTATTTTGGCTGTGACAGGAGGGTAGGAGCATGGAAGATTTAACACGTTTATCAGATATATGAGGAAGAGAGTAGAATTAACTTCTTTTATATAAGAAAATTCCCTTTTACACTATCTATCTATCTATCTATGTTGTCCAAACAACGGATATCGTGGTGTGTTCCGAAATGCCCAACCGTGGCTCATTAATGTGTATGGGGGGAAAAAGGTTACCCTGGCTAGTTCAATCTCACAGAGGAGCTACTGTAGGACAAATTGCTGAAAAAGTTTATTTTGGCTATGATTGAAAGGCATCACAACACCCAATGCATTACAGCTACATTTCATGCAGTACATGAGAATCACAACTGGACCATGGTGTGATCATAAAGGTGTTCTGGTTTCATGTATCCTGTTTTCATTTTTATCATGTGGACATTATGGCAGGTTATGGCAGGTTGGTGCATAGTATAATTTTATATATAATTTTCTTTTTTAAACAAAGTTTTATTTGTAGTCCTCCCATGAAGTTAAATAAAACAAAAACACATTGTTAGAAATGTTACAATTGTATTTCATATGGCAGTAAAATGACTGAAAATCAGAGAGTTTAAACAAACAGGCATCACAGAAAGAAAAGCTAGGAAACATTAAAGATAAATCTCCTTTGAACACTTCATTTAGCAACTGATGACCACAAATCCGGTCTAGCATGGTGGAACATTTTGACAAGGTTTGCTTTCTTCTGTTTTTTCTGTGGCTGGGCATTGAATATCTGCTTTTCCTGAGAAAATCTCATAATTCTTCTCACTATATGAGAGGAGAGAGAAAAAAAGTCATCCTAAAACCATAACATTGGAATCCAAATAAAAGAGATCTATATTTATTATTAATAATAAAAAAATAATAATAACATTAAAACATAAAACACAGTGCTTGTTTTCATATTGCCCCAATTCACACATCTCTCCATATTTAGTGTAAAACAGGATGTAATAGAACAAATGTTTGAAGCGTGAAGAGTGACAAAAATATTTATGGATGAAACAACAGTAAATGAATTAAAAAAAATTAATAAAATAAAATAATTTTGCTTACGAGTACTTTGAGATGTCGGGTCTACACTCCCTCTTCCTTGTCTGTTCGGAATTGTCTCCACAGTCAGGCTTACAGTAGCTCCATTTAGTCCATGCTGACCATTCGGCTTTTGGTATTTGTTGATTATCCCCAGCTAGTTAATTTATTAATTAGTCAGGGACAAGAAAATACAGTTATTAACAAGTATTTTATTGAAAAAAAGACAACATGTTGTGTCTCTTTCACAACATTGTTTGCATAAATTTATTTAAAAAAATTTCCTTGTCTTGCAGAACGCTTGCAAACCAGGTTACTCGCAATCCAAGGTTCCACTGTACTTACACTGTATTCGCATTCCAGGTTACAACCTTCAAGCTCACACTTGGGGTGCAGAGCAGGAAAATTTTAAATCACCATAACCATGCATGACTACTACTTACATACACCTCAAATTAGATTTAAGACAGACATGAAAAAAAAAAAACTATCCCTTTATCATCTGAAAAACGTTCTGTGAAAATATTTGGATGTTGTGCGAACACCATGTTATATATTTAACAAGGCTATTTTGGGCTACTATAGTATAAGCACTGTGATAAAGTAGTTTGTAATGCAATCTTTGGTTGGTTTCAC
Source organism: Clarias laeviceps (assembly GCA_030014305.1). Lineage (NCBI taxonomy): Eukaryota > Metazoa > Chordata > Actinopteri > Siluriformes > Clariidae > Clarias > Clarias laeviceps. Next base: position 14,628,417 of record JAQMYJ010000040.1, on the reverse strand, counting down.
TTCCCAATCGATACATCTTTTTCCCTCTTTCTTCTCTTTTCACTTTCACATTCATTTTGTTGCATTTGGGAGTCGTGATGCAGTTATGGTAAAAGAATTTGGAGAGAAAATTAAGCAGAGAAATACTGTCATAACACTTAAAAGTCGAAAAAGCGATTTGTGTGCTTTGTCTGGTTCTGTCTACTATTACTGTAATGTTATAAACCTTAGAGGACAACTGATGGACACGCGGTCGGGTGATGTACATACCTGTATTATGACAGGCAGCTGTTGTTATGTTGTTATGAAACAAAACCCGGTAGAGGAGGAGGCTGATAATTCTTGTAAACTGTTTTCGTATTGTTTCTCATGATCTTTAAAAATCTTTCTCAGCATTTTTTTCCTAGATCTAATTTGCTGTTACTACTTTTATGTTTGACTCCCCTGAATTTCCTTAAGTGCATCTTTTTTTCTGTAATTCAACTAGCTTTAGTATCATGACTGGAAGTACTGAGACCAGTACTGTAACCAAAGTGAAACTTGTCACATATTTTAGCCTTATTCAGAAAGTTGGTAAAAGACTACTTTTATGAAAATTTAAACTAATTGTGATTTAGATTTAGAAATTAGATAAAGACAAGTCTACTACAAAAATACAGTACAAATCTCGTTAAACATAATAGCTGGACTATTCACAACAAAGTTGGATGGGTACTCACCTTTACAGCCTTCAATATCATAGCAGCGCTCAAAATCTACACCCTCTCCTTCACAGTAAGCTCCTTCATATTCCCTGCCTACACAGTCTCTGAGTCTTCTTCTCCGTCCTAGTTTATTCTTGCATGTAACTGTCCTTGTACTTGGTGGGTCACAGTGAGACCATTCAGACCACTCAGTCCATTGACCATCAGCTGAGGCAAAGGAAATATTTATTTCTTATTCAAACTTAGGAAGTTTGTAGGAAGCATATTGTTATATATTATATTCTCTGTAAATTAATTTCACCTGGGCAGTTTTTAGGAGTGATGCAGAGCTGTGTTTTGGTATTTTCTCCTTGACAGTCCTGACCTCCATATTTGGGTGCAGGATTTTCACATCTACGATGCTGTGTCTGTTTTCCCACTCCACACGTCACCGAGCAATCAGAGGCCGCTGACCAAGCACCCCAGTTACCACTAACTGTGAAGACATATTTTCTCTGTTAACAACAGTGCAGTTATTTTATTGTTTAAAGTAACACATCTTTCATTAGATGAAATAATACTCATTTAGGATAATCTCCTGACACATGTTTCACCTGCACAAAAAGGCAGTCCTGTGCAGTGTTGAATGTCTGTGTTTGAGCCTGGGCAGTCATTGCCACGTGGTGCAGTAGATGGCGGGGGGTTTGAACACGTCCTGTATCTCTGCTGTTCAGGTGGAAACCCGTCTTCTGGTGCACATGTCCCTGCACATGTACCCCAGCTACCCCATGCAGACCAGCCTCCATGAGCTAGGGATGAAACGCAATAATAACAAAAACTGACAAAGGTTAAAGTTATAAAAACTTTTTTTGTTTGTTTTTTTGGAGATAATAGAATGAATTTAATTTTGGTACAGTAATGGCAGTAATAACAGTACATCCAGAGGTTTATATGCAATTTGCTTTCAACCAACTGTCTTGAATGTGACATCGACAAGCTCATTGCAAAAAAAAAGTATTTCTGACAAATACATTACACATATTATCACTTTTTATGATGTTTTAAAAATGAGAAGGCAATGCTGTCGGAAATCATCTTTGGTGTTAGTGTTCTGCATCTGCAGACACAAGCTCATAAGACCTGAAGTTTTTAAAGTGTAAACTTTTTTTTCCACTTTTCCTTAAAATTTGGACGAAAAATAATTTCAACCTCATCACTTAGGTAATATTTGTTTTAAAATATCTTTTAAAAATCTTTAAACTGCTATAAAACTGAGCAGAACAAACATACCTCTATAATAAAGAATATTATTATAAAAGTCCTCAACTTTTATTTGGTCAACTTTTTCATTTTCAGATTTCAGATTTTCAGATTATCATTACAGTACTTAAATTTGCTAAATATATTTTTTACATTTAAAAAATTAATATGTTGCTTGTGGGTTTTATTATTTATTATTATCTTATCTTATCTTATTTCAAAGTTATTGTCATATTTCATTATATTTTGATACAAATTTAAATCCATAGGCAGACCACTTAACATATGTACAAATACTTTGTTTTTGTACATATGTTAAGTGCCAATTAAAATCTGTTCGTTGGTCACATTTGGCCCTGAGGCTGGACATTGGGCACCCGTGGTGTAAGTGATTACAGCAATTACCTTGTGTTGCAGGAATTTCACCAAATTAAATGTAACTATATACAATTAAAAGCATTAAGTGTTTATTTGTTATTACATAAAGGATTGCAATCACTGGAAAATTGCTGCATTTCATTAGGCTATATACTGTTATTTAAAAAAATATCAACCTGTCATTGATTATTTCTCTACAAGAGCGCAGTTGTGTTTTAATCCTTACACGATTAATAAGCTTGTCAATCATTACTGAGAAAAAAATGTTATTATACTTGGGCAAGTAATCCCTGTGTCACAATCTTTGACTTCCTCGTCAGAACCTTCGCAATGACCACCACACTTGGCAGGCGGGTTAGAACAGGTCCGCTTCCTCCTTCTGGATCCTTTTTCACATGTAACTGAGCATGGCTGCCATGCACCCCACTCTGACCAATTTCCATTTTCTAAAAGAAAAATAGATAGATAGATAGATAGATACTAAACAATGTCTCATTTATTATACAAATTATACACTATATGTTCAAAATATTGTGGACACCTGATCATCACACCCACATGTGACTCTTCCTGAACTTTGTGGAAAGCACATAATTGTGTAAGATGTATATTTATTATGTAGCATTACAAATTTATTCACTAAAATCCTTGTAGGTGAATGCAAAAATCCAGAGATCGAGCCATGCTCCAAAAGTCAAGGTTTTTATAACCACAAAGGGCTACTAAATGTGGAATGGGATTTTCAACAAGCACATATCAATCTTATCTTAAAGTGTGCACAAATCTTAGGTTCTTAGAAGTTTCCTACTGTATTCTTCTGTCCGTTTTCTAACCTGGACAGCAGCTGATGTCTTCACAAGGTTCAGTTTGTATACGTCCTACAAACTTTAGGTCATGGCACCGCCCAAGGCCATAGCAGGCACGTTTTCTCTGCCTCACTCCTTCGGTACAAGTCACTGAGCATGGACTCCAGTGGGACCATGTGCTCCATGAAGCAAGCCTGTAAACAAACAAAAACTTTAAGCAAACACACACACAAACCTATTCAGTGGGATTTACAGGGTTTTTAGCTAATGTCTTTAATTAGATTGCTGGTCTTATGGAGGACTGCAGACTGCAAATAAAATACATGAATGTGGAATTATATAAATTTTAGTGTAAGTCATGATGTCAGGTTATTTCTGTTCCAGCCTTCTGGTACGAACAATGAATCATACCACCTGGTTCAATTTATAAGTGTTCTTAATATTACCCGAAAATGATATTGCAAATATATTGCAAAGGACAACTATTTAATAACATACAGTATGTGATTCTGGGAACAACATTTCCCTTTTTCTGCCTGTTCTTCCTTATAGAAATATTCATTGGCCGATATGGGATTTGAATGTAAACTGACTATAATCCTATTCACAGCACTTTTCTACAGCTGGCTTTAAAGTTTGGTTTACCATAACATACAATTGTGAATTATGTAGTAGCTATAGACCATGTTTTGATTGTTGATTTTATCTTTATTAACAGCACTATAACAAAGAAATTAACACAGAGCATGGGGCAAAGGCATAATGTGATTGGATCTATCAAAAAGTACAGAGAGCATAGTATAACTTAATATAGGTATCCATCATGTGGAGACATACCCTGATGTATTTTCATTAATTCTTTATACTTGAGTTCTACTTTATAGGAGAATGCTTATAGGCCACAAGTGGAGCATTTTAAAAGACAGTAACACAAAGCACAGCAGCAGTTTATGTGCTGCAAGCTGGCATCAAAGACATCTTGGCAAAACTAAAGTTTTCTACATAGAGCAATGGATAGAATAATTATTCAAGAATAAATGCCATTTTTGAAAGGTTTGTAGGAATGGTTATACAATGACTGAGACCACAGTCCATAACTGGTGACAGGACAATCATAGGAGCTTCAGAATTAGACCATAATTTGCTCTGCAAAACTTACCTGCAAGACTTGCAAACACCGTTTTCCTGATAGCCATACGAAGGGTTCATACAACAGTCATCAACTGACACTTGACCCAAAATATTACTACATGTCCCATCTGTTGGGTTAAAATTGGCATAACACTGCACCCCCTGGGCAACTGAAAAAATAAAAAATAAAAAATAAATTTAGTTTTAGATTGCGTCAGTGTAACAAAAAAATTTAGAATTCAATTTTAGAATGCAACTTAAATTCATTATATTATATTATATTATATTATATTATACACATACCTGTTTGCTGGACATGAAGCACAAGCACAAAGAATACTGGAATGTGTAATGCTGTCCTCATTATTGCCTTACCATCTAGAGATCTTAATTACAAAACCTGCAGTATAAAGTAAAAATAGAAAAATAACTCCCATCAAAATGATAACATTATTATTACTGCACACACACAAAGGTTTCAGGTAAGCTACTGACCTATGCTGTTAGCTATTGTACATACCGTGTCTCTGTTTGTTGTTTTTATCAGTTGCCTCATCACTGATCTCGCAATACTTTTTTCCAGTGACCAATTAGAAATTTTACAACAATACTGATGAAAAAAAATATATTTGAAAGTATTTTTTTTTTATTGGAGCAGTAACTGAAAGGTGTATGCTTGGGTAAAATATAATTAATCAATTAATGTTTTTCCCTGTTTAAAATGTCTAAAAGGTTCATTGATTGCATCAGGTTTGTAGGCATAAGAAATCAATGAAACTGTTACTTTACCGAAAATCATTTTGCTTCCCTCTTCCCGTAACAGAAACACGGACAGTGACCTTATTTGCTGTTGTGGTTTCAGCATATAACTTTAATATGTTTTTGTATTAATATCAGTATTATTTTCCTTTGTTTGTGGTAGTGTTTATCCTAACATGTTTTATAGACCATGCAAAATTTTAAAACCTTCATGGATTATAATTATAATAATACTATATGCTTTGCTAGACTGCTGCTTTAAAATCTCCCAGGCAAGTTGTGCACTCAGAACTTTAGACCTTAAGATCAATAATGTGTCAGCTGAAAAGGTTCATGTTTGTTTTGATTAAGGTACAGGTTTTAATCTTGTTCGCAACAATAGGGAGAAAATGTAAGCCGCCATGTCTACCTGATATGCTTGATTTCATTGGCACTATTCAAGTTTTACTATAAATCATACAAATATTCGCTTTCAAGAAAGGTTATATAGATTATATAGAATTCTTAATGGTTTTTATTATTATTTTTACCTCTATAGATTCTTCACTACATAACATGAAAATTCAGTGTTTTTTCCTATAATATAGTTTTCCAAATAGAGAATATGTGAGCAGATTTTCAATTCTTACTCATATCTGTTCCTGCAGAAAATTTGACCAAGCCTCTCTACCTCCCTTACAAAGTCCCAAGACTAATTTCTCCCACTCGTGTAGTTATTATTTTGTGTTTTTATCTGCCCACATTATTGACTTCTGTCCTCACTCATCTTCTATACCACTTTATCCTGTATTCAGGGTCGCGGGGACCTGGAGACTATCCCAGGAGGCTTAGGGCAAGAGACAGGGTACACCCAGGACAGGGTGCCAATCCATCGCAGGGCACAAACACATACACACACTCATTCACATATTTATTTAATTATATTTGTATATGAAAACGTGTAATTAAACCAGCATGAATCTAATCAGAGCAAAGAAGTTACTTAGGAGGAATGGATTGATCCAGTAACTGCATCATGCAGCATTGCATGAGCACCCAGTGCACTTCCATGTGTACATGGCTCTGCTTTGGCTTCATGTATAAATTCATGCTCCTACATGCATGAACATAAAATCCAACCTGAGTTTATATATACTGTACATACAGCCTGTACTGTACATATACAATATTAGTCAAATGTTTGGACAGACTATCCAATTCAATGGTCCTTCCTGATTTTTATTGTTTTCTACATTGTAAAACAATGCTCAAGGAATCCAAAATATGTCATAATTTTCTTTGAACTGTTGATGTTGTGATGGGTCTGCTACTCATGCTCTGTAATGCCTTCTTAAAATGCACTTAACAATACTGTTCTTGCATGCAAGAACTGTTCAAGAAGAGCTTAAAATGTTGTTGATGTTACTTAATTACATAATTCTATTTACATAAATAAATGTTATTTCATCATTTTGAAAATTCCAGTATTTTTGTATAAAGTAGAAAAATCAATAAACAAAAAAACTTAGAAGGAGTGTTTAAACTTTTGAATGGTATGATTGACTGTGTGTGTGTGTGTGTGTGTGTGTATATATATGGGCTGGGGGGGATCCCCCCTCCCCCAGCCAAAAGTCAAAAACCAAAAGTTTCACAAGCTGAGTTGTCTAGAGTTAAGATCTTTTCAACCGTTCATCTCAACAAGCAAGTCATTGTCCAAAATAGGAAAGTGGCTTGCTTCTGAGCAAGATCTTTTTGTAAGATCTTTTGTAAGGTCTTTTTGTCAGTTGTTACTATATTATACCATAAGCATAATTACAAGAATTAATAAGTGTCATAGTCTTTTATTGACAATTACATTAAGTGTGTGCAAAGAGTCAATATTTGCAGTGTTGACCAGTGTTACTTTTTAACGAAAGTAATTACATTGCAAAATTACTGTCATTAAAAAGTAATACTCCGCGACCCTGAATACAGGATTAAACGGTATAGAAGACGAGTGAGAGTGAGAGTGAGTAAAAAGTAATAAGTTATATTACAGCATTATCTTCTGATAAAAGAAACTAGTTGGAGTACTTTTTCATTGCAGAAAATGAAAACCCCTTTGTGATTCCTCATACATGATGTTTTAGTCAAGACATCTATAAATACTCTACCATCATCACTCAGACAAGTGTGGCCCATAATCTGTAAACCACTAACAGCTAGAATACACAATGCCCCATCTACAGTCCTTTATTGTACAGCCTTACATAAAGGAAAATGTTAAAGTGGGTATCCTGGTACATATTCCCACAGAGGCTTCAAGTTATGGCACTCCATGTACTGTATATAGGCCTAAATCATGTACCTAAACACAAACACATATGTCACTTTCAAATTAAAGCAATAGGCTTTTTAAACACATATATGAATGATTTAAATTACAGTGCACATGCTTTTAAAACACAGAACTGAACTATTGTGCTTTTAAAACAATTTATGCTTAGACCTAAGGCAATAGATTACTCGTTACATCAAAAAGTAATTTAAGTAATCTGAGTGCACTGGTGTTGACTCTTCTTTTTCAAGACCTTTGTGATTTGTCACATCCTGACTGATGGTAGCCTGTTCTTGTATAATCACTGCATAGAGTTTTGAGAGAGAATTTGTGGGGTTTTGTTTGGACAAGCTTTTTTTGGGCTGCCCCTAACAATTGGAAAGGAGATTCATCAGAGAAAAAGACTTTACATAAGTAAATAAGTGAAGAAAAAGAAGGGAGGAGAAGAATGGTCTTCAAATAATATTCTTTTGTGCATTTCATTTGCAAGTTAACTTAAAACTAGCACGGTTAGTTACACGTTTAATAGCCAATTAAAAATATTGTATTTCGTCTTTAATTTTGCATTCAACTAGTGCAAAGTGCAGCTTATGAGGCGGGTCTAATGCCCCTCTGCTGTCTTTGGATATTGCATAAATTGGTGTAATAAATCATGGCAGATACAGTACGGCCAGGGCGACACCAGCCGGTGGCAAAAGAAAATACAACCAATCTACATACTTTAGATGTACAGTATACTGTTAGACAAGAGCACCTTAACCCAAACAGACACGGTCAAGTCCCTGTCAACACTGAGACCAGACACTTAGATGTGGTAAAAATTGCAATTACAGTATGACAAATAACCAATAACAAATGAGTACAAAGGGCACACATAGAATATGTAGAGCAATAGCCCATAATTCTAACAATAACTGCAGTGTGATTATGTTTTATATTATTTCTAAAAAGAACACATGGCCTAGAGAAGTAAATAAAAAAAGGACTTTGCTAGTTATTGGAACAGTTTTTCTTTAATGAAATGTACATGTATAATAAACTTGATGTAGTACAGCCCATGGAAAGGATAGGTTTCATTTTTATTTAAGCACTCAGCAGAAAAATAAATGCATAGCTAAAATTGGCTATGGGTCATATACTTTGAGACCATATACAGACAGAAACTAATAGCCGTTTATAGATGCAAAATGATACCTATCTGTAGGCTGACTAAAAAGAAAAGAAAAAAATAATAATAATAAAAACAACAATTATATGCATTGTTATATATTATCATTGTTTTATAAAATATATATAAATATATATGATATAAAGTATGAGCAAATTTAACAAAAATATGTAAATAAATAAAAACAATAGGCAAACAAACAAACAAAAAAATTACACAGTGTTTCATTTATTAAGTCTAAATGTCGAAACAATAAAACAAAAAAGATTTGTGGTTTTCTATTTGGTGTTGGATTTCACAGAGAAAATTTAGGATGATAGTTATTAATGTATTAATGATAGTTTAGGGTGCGATTTTTATAACATTGATTTATGAATGTATAGTCACTACATGTAATGTAATATAAGCTATTAAAATATTAAAGTTATGTGTTCAGTATATTCAAATGATTTGTTACTGTGACAGAAAAAATACAATTATATACTTTAAAGTGAAACTTACAGAGCCCCTCTGGTGACATTTTGGGGGAAAAGTTCTGGAAATAAGATTCTATGTTGTGGCTATGACATTCTAAGGTGTGAGAATGAAATACTATATTGGCCCACGATTTACTAAGGATTGACAACAAGAAACTACACGACTTAAGTCATTACTTAAGTCTTAAGACAGAGAGTTTTTCCTTGTCGCCTTCGGTTTGCTCATCAGGGACTATCTAATCATTTTGATTCATACACATTCACATTTCATACAAACTTCCATAATTTCTTTTTATTGTGTAAAGCTGCTTTGCAACAATGACAGTTGATAAAAGCGCTATACAAATAAAATTTAATTGAACTTAAGAACGTGAGGTAATGAGATCAATCATATCCCAGATGTGACAGGATGATTGTTGTTTTGGAGTTATGCTGTGAGTAAATAAGTAATATAAAAGGTAAAAGTGAGTAAATAAAGATAATCATTTGTCTATACCAACAGTTATAAACAAAATCAACTTAATTGTGTCCGTAGTTTATAAGAGGCTAATGCTATGAGGTTATTAAGTACTGTATCTTGTGGCCACGCATTAAACGATCTCGTCTTCACGCGTTATTAAGTTGTGGCCACAACATAGGGTAAATACTTTTGAATCAGTAAAAAGTACTGATTTAAAAGTATTTACCCTGTGAATCAGCAGGGTAAACACTTTTAAATTAAATGTTTAAATTAATATAATATTTTACAGTTATTTTTTTAACATATAAATGGATATTTGTATGAGCCGAGCTATATTCTTTCTAATTAATAATAATAAAAATAATAAGAAATAAGTTATTAGGCCCTGCGTCATTAGGCCCCGCCCAGTCTCGTCACGCCACGCTTGACGCACACTGTGTGTGGGTTTTGCTGTCAATCCTGTAAGCAATCAAAGCAAGATTTAGCCAAAGTTTACTTGGATACCTTCTTTACGGTTTTAGCTCCCTCTCTCAAACAGAAGGCCAAATTGAAGGGAATAAACAACAGCGGAAGTGTGTTATTATCTATCCATATGTTAACACAGTTAACACCTCTAAAAGGGCGACGCGCTTTAGCTTAGCTAGCTAGCACTAGGCTACCATGTAAAAAGACAAATAGGGGGTTGTGAACTGGAGCAATGTGACGATCAACCAGACCAGGAAAACACTACTTAAATGACTTATTCTCTGGTCATGCGACTGCTACGTTTACACGGCAGCTGCTTGGAAATAGCTGATATCTACAGAAAGCCCGAGCTGGTCACTCATCCTCCGTCCTGGGAGCCTTAAACGAGACCAAACACAGCAGGTAGGGACTGACTATACTGAAGAATAACGACACGGATGTGTGTGTGTGTTGTTTTGGCAAGTTAGAACACAAAACACAGTAACGTTAAATATGGACACTAATCACTAGTTCAAGCGGTAGATACTTTTATTGATGGTCACTGACGCACAAGTTTTCTATCAGTGTATTTCGGACCACACAGCGCTTAGCGGAGCTGCTAGCTAGTTAACCCAAGTTATTTTTCTGTGCTTGTTTGAGGTTTTTCTTATAACACAAGCGTTGTTAGCGTGTCCTGCTTTGTATTTAGCGCAAATTAGCCTAAGTACTTTTAAATAGCCGCAAAACGGGTTAAAGGGCTGCTTCACAGAGCTATATAAATAAATGTTCGCGTAAATTTGAAACTACCAAATAAACATAGCAAGACTTTCAGCTTGCTAGTTAACATGATACGTTTAGTTCGTGCTTGAATACTAAGGTTTGATGACTTTCAGTTTTGGTCGTTACACATTTACGAGTTCGAAGGTAGCGTGTTTGTCTTATAAATCCACCACGGCTGGTTTTTGGTACTGTTGTTCCATGTAATAGACCACGCAGTTTCACTGGGACTCCTCAACAACAACAAGAAGAGTAGCCGCAATTTGGCTTGTGTCTTGTTAATGAGTATTTATTTTTAAACATCGTAGAAAAGGTTGGTGGTAATGTCGATGCCTCAGGTTTCAATATATATAAAGAGCTTTGCACTAAATCCGGATAAGACACAATAGAACAGTGCGCGCGTGTGTATGTATGTACAGTATATATACAGTATATACTGTGTGTGTGTATGTGTGTATATATATATATATATATATATATACACACACACACACACACACGTCTGTTTGTATGCTAAAATGAAGTGTATTTCCTGTTGTTTACATAATACAGGTTTAACTCAAGTATGGATATGTTAAAATAGTTAATTAAGCTGACATAGATGAAGTACATATTGTTATTATTATTTTTATCTGTATTTTTCTTTTTTTTGCTTCTGTGTCCGATCATGCCAACATTGCATACACAGATGTTTGGTCCAATCCAGGGGTCATCACCTGGCAGGCAACAAATGCAGACTCATCAAAATATTCCAGTAGCCTTAACTGAGAAAAACACTTTATTGGAGCCGATCATTATTCTGTAAGCGGGGGAAAGTATTTAGACACATTTTCACAATGTTGATTTGTTATTTTCTTCTCTGTATACGAGGGGTGTTCAAGTTAAACAGGAGCTTTTGATTGTGCAGAATAACAGAACAGAGTTGAGAGTTAAAAACTACCTTTATTTCTCTAAATATTCCCCTGCTACACTAATGCACTTATACCAGCATTTCACTAGTGCTTGGATACCATCAAGGTAGAAATTTTTAATGAAAGTTTTCACAGTACGCCGGAGGCTGCCTGCTTCACGTCTGACATGTGAAAAGTGCTTGGACTGAGGTTATGGCTGTAGGGGAGAAGTAGCAATAACTCCCAACTGAGTTCTTATTCACAGATTTTAAAGGATCAGGCCTTCCACTCGCTACAGTGTTCAAATGTTATACTCTAAGTATGAGTATAAGTGTCTCATCACTGTACTGTGATTGTTTTCTGTAAATATAAATCAGTTTAACACCTTCATTCATGAGAAATTTCATCTCAAGTCCTGGTTTGACTTGAACACACCTTGTGTATCCACTTATCCACCAGATATACAGTACACAGAGTATATTTTTTTGAGTTTGTGCTTGTAATTCTGAACTAATTTATATGTATTCATAAAACAAAGGAAATTCATTTGATAGAGCGGAAAAAGTATTTAAGCACTATAATCAAACACACAACAGATAATGGTTATGGTAATGAAAGAGCTTCCTAAAGTTTTCAGTGACAATATTATTAAAAACAGAAAAATGAAAAAGCTACAAACCAACACCAAACATCCGTCTGTACGATTGGTTTGATAAAATGCAGGTGGAAAGTTCATGGAACCACAACTAATCCTCCTTTGACAGATATGCCATGCAAAAGTTCATATGTTTTCATAGGATGATAAGAAAGGTAAAAAAGAGTTGCGGGATGTCTTAAAGCAGCATGGACATCATTTATATAGCAAACAGTAAGTCAAAAGAACACATTTAACACAATATTTTTTGTGTTTCAAAAAAAGAACTCTGGCAATAATTTGTCATGTATGTTGAAAGAAAGGCTGCACTACTATTCCAAGGACACCATAACCGTAGTGAAATGCAGAGGTTGAAGCATCATGAGATGCTTCTCTGCAAACAGTCCTTAAGACATAACATGTCCCCGAAGGACACATGAATGGATAGATGTACTGGGAAATTTTAGAGTTAAATTTATGTTGATTTTGAGTGAAAAATGCAGCTCGAATTTCCCTGCCTCCAACCATTAAAAGCCAACGAAAACACCCTTAACTTAAAATTTCAAGTCGACTTTTTTTTTTTCCTTTACACTTTAGACACGATTGATTTGTACTGTGCCCAGGAACGATTGCTCCCTCTCTCTACTCCCCCGCTGGCCAGTGTTCACATTATGTTTGCTCTCCATTCTCTTGTACGCTTGTGTATTTATTTGCAATAAAGGAGGTGGCAGTATGCACTAACTTTTTTTGTGAGCCATTATTAAACACAAGGTTCACGCTATGCCTAATATTATTGATATTTCTAAAAAATTCAAGAGCAATGTTCTCACGTGTCTTTGTAATTTATCAGGTAAGGCTGTGTAGGTCAAAGGATGAAATTGCTGCGTGCTAAACACAACAGATTTCAGAGGAGACAACACTGATGTCGTGTCTAAATGGCGATCTACTTCCGCACTCTGGTACGATTAGCTTCCATATCTGATTCGATCTGTGCCCGAGTATGCTGTACTGTGTCCAAAACCACCTCTTTAAGTGTGCTTAGGTTGTTCCTTAGCCTATAACAGGAATATTGAATCTCTTTAAAAATGTATGTAAGGTTTTAAAATTGTGATTAGATCCCAACCATTAGAGGGATCCTTGTTACCTTGGACAATTTGACACTTGGACCAAATGTGAACCACACTGCAGGAATAAATCAATGACTTCTTACTGTCAATGTCTCAAAGCTATAATTGCCAACACCAGCTAATGCAACAAGTGCTATGTGGTAAATTGTGGTGTTTAAATAATTGTGCTGTCTGATTTTTATTATTTCTTTTTTAGTATACCTAATACATCCTCTTTAGTTCATGTTTACAAAATAAACAGACAAACAGCATAAATAGACTTTATATTAAATAACAAGAACAGAAGTGCCCCAATACTATATGGAAATATATATCTCACTATATAAATATACTGTATATATAAAACTGGGTGGTCTTCAGCATGTCTTTTCAAAACCTGAACTTTCCCAGCTTATGTAGGAGATCCTCTGCTGCAGTTTGTCTAGTCACACTCAGTTATATAAATTATTTGGCTTAAGATGATTGCATGAAGCAGCATGCATTTCTTCATGTCTCTCATCTACTCAGAGTCCATGTCATTCAGTGTGCAGAAAATGTTTCGGGGTCAGTGGCAAGTGTACGCTAAAGGTTTTTGTGCACACATGCTAAAATTTTTGGTAATTTATTTTTCATGCAGTTTAAGAGTCAAGTGAAACAAGCAGAGTATGAATAAGATGTATTTGTTGCGGACAAATAACTGTAAAAGCTACCAATTACTTCACAACTGAACAATTATGAAAAATAAATATAAAGATAGAGTCCACATATTAGAACTATAATATTGGTTATAATAAAGTTGGGGTACACTGCAGTTTGAAATGCTTAGAAATGTAAAATTTTTGTCATCATCACAGTGCGCATGACTCATTGCCACACATAATTTTCTTAAAATTTTACCATGGCATCAGTTTATGAAAATTATCCCACCATATTCCCATTTATCGATATTCTCATACAGGTTCCAAAAGTGTTACACTCTGCTTGCATTATAGGAACTCTTCTTGTGTTTTCTCTGGTCAAATACATTCATGTTTCTCACATATTCCCAGGTTTGTTTGAGTTTCTTACCAGAGCTGTCGGAAGTGAATCAGATTGAAGCAGGGAGGAGACGTGGAGAGAGGCACCTTACGGAGACTCCTAAATGCAAATGATTGATTGTATATTTCATAGTATTTTATATATACACACTCTTATGTAAGAATGGTAGTGGGTCTCGTTGACATGGCAGCCCTTCATGTATTAAAGGGGGAAAGTTGTTAGTGAATGTGGTAGCTGGATGTGCTACAGAAATTTTTACAGTATAACAACCTAGTCTGAAAATGTCCCTATATTACTTGACCATATAAAAACATACAAGCTGGTGGTGATGATGAAAGGAAATGTACTGTGTATTATGAAAATTTTGTACAAAAGTTTGTTTGTACATCCCATGCATTTACTAGACGATATGATTTTGAGTTGTACAGTATAATAGCAGATTGACCTCTGACTGTACAGTCTGTACAGTCTCATAAAGTCTATAGTACGGACCCTGATGTTATGTAATATATCGAGTAATGATGAAGTACAGCTATAACAAATGCAATGACACAGAATTCTTCTACACTCTGTGTGGATCATACTATATAGTCTCATACTATATTTCTGAATAATTAAAGCTTGTCCACATGTTCAGGCATGAGGTGAGATCGGAAGCAGCTGACGCCGTGCTAATATACAAGCTCTCTTCTTTGAGAAAGTGCTAGATTCTTTATTTTAGGTATTTTTACTTATAGGTTAGCTGAAAAGGTGTATTTGTGCCTGATGCGAGATGTTCTGCTTATTAGCCGTTTGTGTCTTTGTTCACAGAAAAAAAGCTACATATGATTGATAAACTAATATTCTTTCCACTTTCTACGTTGCAACATTTATGAGTTTGGATATAATTATATTATTGTTAGTTATTAAGTTGAATGAATCGAAAGCATAATAATTTTGAGGGTGGAATAACTGCTGCCCTACCTAAAAACGACACAATGAGAAGACTGGGTACAAGTGTATTTTCTTTACTCTTACAAATGGTGATTGATGTGCTCCTATTATGAAGTGCTTTAACACACTTCAGACCAGTTAGATAATCTGAGATCTAGCCAGACAGGTTACTGACAAGTCTGTACAGAAGCTTTTACTATACATTTATTCCATCTGTACTGCTCTACAGGTTATACGTTGGCAGTTTTGTTTTTTGTTTTTTTTAAACTGTGGCTCACATTCTTACACGACGGGCTGGTAATCTTCTTATCAAAAATGCCATGGATTATGTGGATCATGGATCTCGAACTGGTTTCAGCTTCCATTCTTCTTGTGACTACACTCTGTTTTTTTGATCATGTGTCAGTAAAGGCACTGTGATGTTCTACAGGAAAACGATATCATAGCCAGAAATTAATTCATTTGGTTGTAGTAATATAACACAATCGCATACTTTTGAGAGTCATTACATTTTAAGTTTATTTTAAATGTAATAAGCAGTTTCCATAGATAGTTTTTGAATTTGCTTGATTTAAGCTAAAACATCAAGTGTTTATAGTTTAGTCAAGAGTTTTCATGAATCTTCTTAATAAGCGCATATTTTTAACAAACAGGAATGGCAAGCAAGGCCGTGTAGTTCCTAGTGAGTTCAGTAATAAAATACAGATTAACTGCTTAGCCCTCAAAAGCAATACTGCTTTAGGAGGTTGATTTTATTTGAAAAGCAAAGTATTTCAGCGATTGGCTCAGAATCAAACAATAAGCTATTACAGTCAAACCTTGGATAGCGAGCATAATTCCTTCCTGAAGCATGCTTGTATATCAAAGCAAATTTATATGAAAAATTATAGAAACTCTGATGATTCGTTCTACAGCCTAAAAATATTTGTATAAAAATAATGAATACAAAATATAAAGTAAAAAGAAAACATATTAACCTGCACTTTACTTTTGAAAAGAACTAGTGTTAGACAAGGGAAGAAGCAGGAGCGAGGGGCTACTGTGCAGGACAACTTTCTCACACACACAAGCACAAACGGAATCACTCCTCTAAACAGATTCATCTCCCACACTGCTACAGCCTTTTTAACTGTTTTTTTTTCCCCCCCCTTCACGCAGGCCATTGTTGCAATACAGTGACTAAAGAACAGTCACTACACTTGGACACAAATAAAAAAAATAAAAAAAAAAGATTTGCATGCACGCACACACTGTCACAATGTTATAGTAAACAGTACATGCACACACGGATGTTGACTATACGGTTGACACAAGCGCACTTAGGCAAGGTACTTGCAATCTAAGGTTCCACTGTATTTCATAGTATTCTAAGTTAGATTTGACATGAGGCCACATTCACCCTCAGCCCAAAAACACACTTCAACATCTTGCACAAATATGTATTTAATGTATTTAATACCAAATAAAATACTTTTCATTTTAATGCAAATGGAAAAGTGTATGGGAGAATAAGTGGGAAAATTATAAGCTGTTCAACTGGAATTATGACCAGTTAACTGGAATTGTGTAACAAATGATGCACTAAATGTATAATTGTTAAAGCTATACCTGAATCACACAATTGCACACAATGATTTTACACAAAAAATGCTGAATGAATGAACAACTAATCACATCCTCCTGTGAAATATCGGCGCACAAATCTCTCTCATGTGACAAAATTGTAGCTCCTCTTTATCTTGATTAGTCAGGCCATCCCAGTTTGTTTCTTGAAACAAGTCTTTTGAGAAAGGGTGAAAAGAAAAACCAGTCTGGCAACTTGTTCCTAAAAGCCTTCGTTTTTTATTTTATTTATTTTTTTTAAGAGCTGAATGAGTTTAAAGTTATATCACAGATTTATATCATAGAATTTGCAAGATGTGAACTTTTTTTATTTTTATAATAAGAGAAAGCAATAATTATAATAATTGTGCATGAGGTACTTACTTCTCTCAGGTGGTATAGCTGTACATTCTTCTTAGCAAAATGCCTCCATTTCCTGTTAATATTTTGGTTGTCTTGCCTGAAGTGCACAATATTCTGGTCAGGAGCCTGTGATGCCCCCTCCAGAACTTTCACCTTTTTCTGCAGTAAGCATTGGCCTTGTGCTTTGGATCACTGTCATGTTGACAGTGTCAATGCATCCAAGAGCATCCCATGCATAGATTTCATGTTGTAGAATGCAAATTGTCTGCCAGTATTTTCTGATAACATGCTGCATTCACCTTGCCACCAATTTTGACTAACTTTCCCTGAGCCACTGGAGCTCGCACAGCCCCAAAACATAAGAGATCCACCACCATGCTTTACAGAGGGGATGGTGTACTTTTCACTGTAAACATAGCATTTATGGTTGTGACTATAAAATAAAATTTTGGTCTCATGATGAAAGCGTTGTCACCTTCGATAACAATAAAAATGCTTAAGAACTTTAATATATTTTATCTGTAAATACGGTGCAGTCCGAAAGTTTTCAGACCCTTAATTTTTCCACATTTACTGTATGTTTCACGCTCATCATAAAACCACAAAAAAATGAGTTTTGTTAATGTATAAAAAAATAAACACTGAAATAACCCATATCCAAATATTCAGACTCCTCACTTAAACACATTGACAAGTTTGTTGGTACCGTTCCATTAATGAAAAATCCATAATGGTCACTGAAATAACTTGAAACTGGCAAAAGTAATAATAAATAATAATTGTGTTGAGCAAATTGCTCTAGCTTTTTAGGTTGGAAAGGTGCCGTCTCCAGACTGCATGTTTCTGTTTTTTCCACAGATGTTTCAGAGGATTTAGATCTGGGCTTATAGAAGGCCACTTCAGAATAGTCTAATGTTTTGTTCTCAGTCATTCTTGGGTGTTGGATGACCCATGATCTGCAATTGAGGCAGAGCTTTCTGATACTTTGCAGTATATTTCATTGTCCCTTGCACAAATTCAAGACACCCTGTGCCGGATGCAGCAGAGCAGCCCCAGAGAAAAACCAAGCCTTCTCCATGATTCACAGTAGTTTCTGTATTCTTTTCCTTGAAAGCATAATTTTTGCATGTGAGAACATGCTGCATGTGAGAACATAGCTGATGTGAATTGCTACAAAGATCCAGTTTAGTCTCATCTGTTGAAAGGATATTCTCTCAGAAACATTGTGGCTTGTCATTATGCATTTTGGTAAATTCCATGATTTGCTTTCAATAGTGGGGTCCTTGGGTCATGTTTCCTTAAGTCCACTTTTGCTCAAACAGCGGCAGATGGTGTAATCCAGCACTGATGCACCTTGACTTTGGAGTTTGAACCTTTGAACCTCTCTCAGATCTCTCTTTAACTTTCTATGTTGTATATACCTGTACCATGATGCAGAACAGCAGAGTGACTACTTTTCACCAGTTAAATAGTCTAAATAGCTACCTGCTAAATTCCTAGTCATAGTGCCGTCCTTATTGAAATCGGACCAGGGGAAATCCACTGGTGAAGATTTTGAAGGAAGTTTTATAATGTTATGTGAACTTAAATGATGACATGAAGATGTCTGTGGTTTATTTCTTGTGCAGTCAAACATAAAGCTACTTTCTGCTCTTAAATTTATTCCACACATTTAGCTGTTTTATTGATGTGATTTTGTTGGTCTGGAAAGTAATATCCTTTTTGCATGTGGGAAACCAAACAAACAGTGGAAAATTGGATCAAAGTTGTCGCAAGACAAAATGTGGAAAAGGTTGAGGGAATGAAGTCTTATGCAAGACACTGTATATATGTTACTTTTATACAGTAATATGTTTAATTTAATAATATTTATACACTAGTATATTAACCTAGCCTGAAATTATTATTTAATATTTTGTGGGACAAAAGAATTTGGCAGCATTGACTGTCTCATAACATTGTTACTTCAATACAGTATGTATGTTTTATTATACATTAAACAATAGTTAGTTCTGACTGAGTAATCTGTTTGGACGAGAGGCATTACATGATTGGTGATATAGTGTATAACAATACTGGGATGTTTAATGTATCTCACAGCATGGGTGAAAGGAAAGCGGTATGGTCCACAGTACTGGAATGGGGAGAGCAGCCACCTGCCAAAACTCACGTTCAAAACCAGTCGCCTTCTCACACTCAAGGTCTTTCTTTTGTACAAAATATCAGGAGGGTAGTGCTAAAGGCCACAGGCCGAGTGGCGAAGATATTGCAGCCTTGCTGATATTCAGTACAACAGCAAGATCTTGAATGTGATATTGCTTTAATACAACTGTTCCACAAACACCATTTTTAAATGATATGCCAATTTGCAGCATTATTTTTCATCTCTTATCTCAACAGCAGTGTAGCCATATTAGCTGCATGATGGAGTGATGCAAACATTAGCTGGCAGGCTGACGGAGAGCCATGGAGGGGGTCGAGCGAGAAGCTTCTGTGGAGAAGAGTGGCAGTCTGGCGGAGCTGACTGTCGTGCAGAGTGTAGCTTTGGATGAGCTTAATGAAGATGAAAGGTCATTGCAGTCTGACCTCACTTATCCTCAAATCACGGAGGACACAACCTGGTTAATGGTTCAGGAAGGAGAATCGACCTCGTCTGAGCTGCAGGAGATCGGCTCTGTATCGGGAGAGGAAGGGGAAACTAAAGAGGCTGTGGACAATCGATGTGTTCAGAATGGAGAGGAAGCTAAAAAGGATGAACCACAGAACAACAGTGCTCCTGTAACAACAAGCACATGTTCAGGTAAAAATACATATAAACTCCAATAGCCACCAGTGAACCATACAGTTTTAAAGAAATAACTGTTTTGTTTTCAAACAAGTTAATAACACTCCCTTTCAGGGACAAGATTGAATTAGTTACAAAAGTTCAATCTATACAAAAAGTGTTTAGGAGTTACAGCTGAAGGATCTTGCTTTAATTTAGATTTTACAAAGCTTGTCCATTCATTTTCCGCAGGGGATAGCATTGTGAATCAAAGATTTAGTTTAGCTTTTTTCATTAAAACCCCCAAATAATTACAGAGCCATCACTTTGCTTTTGCATCAGTGTATTTCTAAACACTTGTTTTAGGTTACATACAGTACTGCCCTTTTTTCCTGTAAATGTCCCACTAAGCAACCTTAATATAAACAATGTTGGTCATGGTGAGCCATTTTCAAACATGTTATGCCACTATTAATTGTCAGCATTCATGTGTTAAATGCAACTACTACTCCAGTTAACCTACAGTTAGGTCAATAAATTTGATCACCCTGTGATTTTGCAAGTTCTCTTACTTAGAAATCATGGAGGGGTCTACAATTTTCAGCATAGGTGCA
>JAQMYJ010000040.1:14573465-14607756 GCA_030014305.1 Clarias laeviceps | reverse complement strand
TGTGGAAATGCACCTATGCTGAAAATTGTAGACCCCTCCATGATTTCTAAGTAAGAGAACTTGCAAAATCACAGGGTAATCAAATACTTATTGACCTCACTGTAACTAACATGACAACAGCATTTTGAAATATGAGCAATACTTTTCTCATAGATTATTTTTAATTTTTATAAATGCTCATGTGCTTCTGTAATTTTTCTTAGTATTACATTTTTTCCCCATTGTGTGTTTCAGAACCGCTGCAGAGCTCCACTCTCTCGTTGTCTGATCATTTAAAGTTGGGCCGGCATGACTCTGAAGGTACGGGAATAAATGTGGAGTGCAAGATATGTGGGGACAAAGCTTCAGGGTTCCACTATGGTGTACATGCCTGCGAGGGCTGCAAGGTAACTGCATTAGTCCCTTTGCTGCTTAAGTTTTAGGATTAGAGGTACTCGTTGAATGTGTGAACACTTTTTCTTTTCTTTGCTTCCAACAAAAGTTGATTATATAACAAAAACTGAAGGGGAGTTCAAGTTAAACCAGGAACTGTGATGAAATGTCTTGTGCATAAAGGCATAAAATTAATTGACATTAATTTACAGAAAATTAAAGCACAGTGCAGTGATGAGACTCTTAGCCACAGTAAAACATTTTAATTGGGCAAACATTTTAAAGAAGGTGGTAGGTTGGTGAATGATGATGAGGTGGCTCGGAGCCCACTCCGAGAGTTTAACACCTGATCCTTAT
Organism: Clarias laeviceps; assembly: GCA_030014305.1. NCBI lineage: Eukaryota > Metazoa > Chordata > Actinopteri > Siluriformes > Clariidae > Clarias > Clarias laeviceps. The sequence goes on along the minus strand of JAQMYJ010000040.1, from coordinate 14,607,027 downwards.
ATTGATGGATAACTTGTCACCAGCTTGAGCAAGAGACACATTTGTCTGTGGGAACTCTACACATAATTCTTCATGAACACTGCTTGCACATTACAGGAACTCAGTTGGCAGTTATTGCCACATCCCCCACACAGTCCTGATGTTTCCATGTGTTTGGGCCATTAAAGGAGTTTGTGGGAGGCCAGCATTTCAGTCCAATCATGGCACTGGAATACTGAGAATACTTTCTACCTTAATGGTGTCCAAGCACTAGTGAAACCTGGAATAAGTGCATAAGTGTAGCAAGGATTATATAGAGAAATATGGGTAGTTTTTACTCTTGTAATTATGTTCTGTTATTCTGCACAATCAAAGTCCTGGTTTGACTTCAGCATCCCTCGTAATACTGCACATTGCATTTTTGTTTATAGGTTAAAGAAAATTCCTCTCTTTTTATTTATTTTTTATTTATTTTTAACACGTATTCAGATTTATAATTGCCTTAACATAAATGTTATTTTTTGATTTCAAGGGTTTTTTTAGACGCACCATTCGTATGAAACTAGAGTATGATCGGTGTGAACGGACCTGTCGGATCCAAAAGAAAAGTCGCAATAAATGCCAGTACTGCCGATTCCAAAAGTGTCTGGCCCTCGGCATGTCCCATGATGGTGAGATTTGTGCAGTCGTCATAAAAGACAAGGATATTTGGTCAACAAATCGAACATGTTATTTTGTTTCAAATTTAAAGCTGCTGGATATAGTTGAGTTATAAGAAGAGCTGATTTAACATGATTATTTGCCCTGTGGGAAACACTAAATTCCATATTTTGTTACATAGTTTGCATAGAAGTTAAATTTCTCAGTTGCATAGGAATATCATCACTTAGAAATGTGCTTAACTCTTGACATATACTTTGTCATAATAAAAGAATTAAAGCTTAAATCATCTTGTCTAGATGCTTTTAAGTATGGGATATGAATAGCTAGTAAAAAGTGATAATTATTTTTATTATTTATACATACAGTCATTGTGTCTGAGGCTCAGAACAGTGAGCAAAAGTAAAAGGCATTATTAGCTAAACATAAATATAAGGCTTTTAATTTTTGTGTGTTATTGTCCTACCAATCCTTCCATTTAAACCCTGTAACTCCACAGCTATTCGGTATGGCCGTATGCCAGAGGCAGAGAAGAAAAAGCTGGTGGCAGGACTGCTAGCAGGAGAGAAGAGTCTACTGAGCCCTGGGGGCTCTGATCTCAAAACTTTGGCAAAGCACGTCAACACTGCCTACCTGAAAAACGTCATTATGACCAAGAAGAAGGCACGAAGCATTCTCACTGGGAAAACCAACTGTACTCCGGTTTGTCCATTTTTCTGACGAGTCAAAGTAGTTCATTCTGTTTTAAGAATGTCACAGTTATCACTTGATTATAGACAAAATGCGCATTGCAGTAGATTTCTCAGTTACGTTATTCTCACCCCAAAAACTTCTAATTGTAAAAAAGGTTATCCATAGCCCAGTATTATTTAGCCATATTCATTGATTATTGTCCCAAATTCTCAAAAATTCTTAATCGTAACAAAAAACCTACAGAAGTTCAGAGAAAAAAATATTTTCTGTAGATTTATGTACATTTTAGCATTTTGTATTCATTTGTTTATATTTAGTATAAATTAACAAACTATTTATTTTGGGGCATACCACCAAGGAAATACAACTCATCGCAGAAGTTTCCTTCATTTTGTATATGGCTCTTTAATTTTAAGCTCAAACTAAACCAAATAATCAAAAATGTTTGATTTATTAAAATAATCAAAACCTTTTTCTAAGATTGTTTTAAATATTGATAATGCAATACTTTTAACTTTTCTCATTAGTAAAGCTTATACTGTATAAAGCTGTGTACATAAACATGGAGAAATTATGTTTACAATCATTGCTTTTTGAACATCCCATTCCAGATTTAGTCTCATTTTTGGAGTGTAGTTGTGGGGTTCATTTAGCTTCAAGAGCTCTGGCACTGATGTTGGGTAAGAAGGCCTGGTGCACAACCGGCATTCCAGTTCATCCCAAAGGTGTCCGGGGGGGGCAGGTTGAGGTCAGGGCTCAGTGCAGGCCAATCGAGTTCTTTCACACCAACCTTGGCAAATCATGTCTTTACATAAAGGGGTATGATGATAAAGTGTCCACATACTTTTGGCCATCGATTGCATTTTTCAAAATCACCCACAGTCTGATTTTCAAAATCACATCTAAGACAAGTAGAAAATTGTCTCATCAGCTAACATAAAATACTTGCTTAAATCGTCTAATTGAAATGGGTAATGGATACACTGTTTAGATTCCTCTGATTGTTATTTATTTATCGTTTTTTTTGCACATCATCTCTTTCTGCAGCCCTTTGTGATTCATGATATGGACTCATTGTGGCAAGCAGAGAATGGTTTAGTATGGAACCAGCTGAATGGTTCTCCCCCAAACAAAGAAATTGGAGTGCATGTCTTCTACCGCTGCCAGTGCACTACAGTGGAAACTGTTCGAGAGCTTACAGAGTTTGCCAAAAATATCCCTGGCTTTGTAGAACTCTTCCTCAATGATCAGGTATTAATAGTAATTATGTAATAATAATCATTAATCTTTTTAATATTTTTATTAAAAGCCTCTGGACAAGACAGTGATTTAATGTTTTAATGTAAAAACTCGTGTCGGATTCACTCTATATATTCTTTGAGCTTATTGTTCCTGTACTTCTCTCTTAGGTAACTTTGTTAAAGTATGGCGTCCATGAGGCCATTTTTGCAATGCTACCGTCACTCATGAATAAAGACGGACTCCTGGTAGCCAATGGGAAGGGCTTTGTGACGAGAGAGTTTCTGCGTAGTCTGCGCAAACCCTTCAGTGAAATTATGGAACCCAAGTTTGAATTTGCTGTGAAGTTCAATGCCCTGGAGCTGGACGATAGTGACCTGGCCCTGTTTGTTGCATCCATCATACTGTGTGGAGGTGAGAGTTTGAAGATAACAGCAATACAGATTTGTGATCATGTGTAATAGGTACTCACATGAATATAATCTAGATTTGTATGTTCATGAAGGCTTCTTGCTATTCTGTTTAAAAATCTGTTGTCTTAATTTCATTGAAATGTAATAGTAGTAGATTATTTTCAAATTTAGAAATTGATTATGAGCTTAATAAACTTACTTTGTAATAAAGTGCTTTTTTTTTTTGTCTAAAATTAGACAAGACATACTGACATACCTTTTTTTTGTGTGTATGTGTAACTGATTTCAATTTGGTATATTTGATGTAGTGATATACTGTATGCATTGGTGTGATTACAGTTTTCATAATAGCACATTGTATTTTTGTTCATTTCAATTATAGAAAGGTTGACAATAATTATGATTTAACCATAGCATTGTTTAAATGGAGACTGTATACCAGTGTGCCCAAATATTATGTTATCAAATGTACTTACTACTTCACAAAACTGTACACCATTTTCTAGAAGTAATCTGCCAAGCCTCATGTTTCTATAATCCGTCTTTGCTTATATAGACCGCCCCGGACTCATGAATGTGAAGCAGGTCGAGCAAATTCAGGACAGCATCCTCCAAGCTCTGGACCAGCACCTCCAGACTCAGCATCCTGAGTCAGTCCACCTCTTCCCCAAACTGCTACAGAAAATGGCTGACCTGAGGCAATTGGTCACAGAGAACGCTCAGTTGGTCCAGATGATTAAGAAGACTGAATCCGAGACATCACTTCATCCGCTTCTACAAGAAATCTATAAAGACATGTATTAAGTCTTATGCCCTAGGACTTTTAAGAGACATGGTGCACACAGGCGTCCATGGTGCTGCAGATACCAAGGAATTTTATATTGCATTATAGAGTTTTAAAAATACTTTGTTTGAAAACTGACTTTTTTTCCCATTGGGGCAGGGCTTTTTTCCAAAAAATATTTGTGAAGGTCAACCTGTTTCCATTGATAAACAGCACATTAATCTCACTCAGAATATAACAGTATTTTGGTAAGATTTGTGTGTTATATAGACATACTTTTTCTATTTGTTCCCAATTAACTAGTCTTTAATTGAAAATTATTTAAGTACTAGTTAAGTATATTATTTTACATATTTCGAAGCTGCTGTGCAAGTTCGAATCCCTGGTGATGCCGTAGCCTCTCGGAGGAGGAGGGATGGGTGGCATTCTAGCACTCTCACATTATTCATGGCGACACAAACAAATCATGGGCATCTGTGAGGTCAAGCAAGCGGAAGGAGTGCATACAGCTGTTCTCCGAGTGTGTTACACCATCCCTACAGTGCGTGAGCAACTACTTTGGGCTGGCATCATGCGTCTCAGAGGAAACACGTGATATCCTCTCCCCTCATTGGTGGGTGGTTGTAGCCTTGATCGGAGAGTGCCTTAGTTGATGGGTAGGAATTGGCTACTATTATGGGAGAAAATCTAAAGGCCAAATAAAGGCCAGGAGTATCCAACTCGGTATAATCCGCATTAGGAAGTACTCAAAAAGATAAGGAAATTATTTCACTTTACTCAGGTGTTGAGTAACTGCCTGACTTTTTTTTTTGTTCTACAGTTACTTGCTTTACATTTGTAATATGAATGAAATAGCCATGTTAAATTTACAATGACCTTGAATTTTAAGTCGATCCAATATGCACATACTGTAGAACATAAACAGTTTGCTAAGTTATCTCATTTGTCTGGCACTATGAGGGGCATTGGAGTCAAACCGGGACTTTTGATTGTGCAGAATAACAGACCACTATGAGAGTAAAAACTAGCTTTATTTCTCTACAAAAATTCATTGTTTTACTGGTACTTGGCCTTCTTCTTCATGTCTTAAACGCTGGCCTCCCAGGAAATCCTTTAGTGGTCCAAACATATGGAAACTGCTTGGAGTGAGATCAGGACTGCATGAGGGATGAGGCAATATCTTGCAGCCAAGTTATTGTAATGTGCAACTGGTTGTCATGAATGATTGGGTGTACAGTTCCCCAGGCAGATATACTCTTCCACAAGTTACTAACTAGTTATTGGTTGATTTTTAAGGATCAAGCGCTCCACTCACTTACAGCGTTTGCACCATTCAAGTATTTTACTGCAGTTATGAGTCTCATCACCTGAGCTTGAAGTCTTCTGTAAATGTCAATTGGTTTATTCATGAGAAATTTCATCCCGGTTTGACTTGTGTACCCCTCGTATGTACTGTTTCACGTGTTTGTCAGAAATTGTATAACTGTCTTGATTCATTTGGTTTCTTAAAGGAATAGGTTGTACTTTGAAACTAAATATTGATTGTTCCCCTATTAGTAGTGCAAAGATTTTCACAATGAAGTTTCAGATTTACTATTTAAAAAGACCTAGTGCACCAAGTGATTTTTATAATAGCAGCATATCTAAAAATCAATATTTAGTTTCTGGTCCCATTTAGAACAACACTGATGCAGATGATGGACAAATACAAAGCAGACAATTCTCAATTATATATATATTTTTAAGAGAGTTCGTAGCATAAGTCATGTTTGTTTAATCATTTATCTAGTTACCCTAACATACACGTATATGATTTAGTCTTTTAACAAATCCTAATCATGTCATGAGTTTTATGTATCGGCCCAAACATAGTATTTCCAAAAATTATTTAGAACCTTTCGACATTAACCCTATTAATATGAAACTTGGTTGTACATTACAACTGATTTCATGTCTAAAAGATATTCCATCTTTTTCCCTGAATGTCCTTTTTGTTGCCATTTGAATTTTTGTTTTTTTCTGTGTGTTTAAAATGATTTACACCTGCTGCTGTAAAAACTGAAGAGCACAATATAAATGACTTGTATGAACAATGGGGTGTTTAAATGGGTATGTGGAATCTTTTTAATATCTGCTGAATGCACACATGCTATTCACTCTAGTTCACTTCAAGCCATGATTTCTTGCACCACACAATACTTTTTTTCATGGTGATTCAAGCCTGTCTGTATTTTGTTTGGTATTCATTTGCAATATCCAATAGACACTAAATTAAAGCCCAAAATCTTAAAAATGTTATTTTCTGTGATTTCCCATTACCACTGACAACTCAGGAGCATACTGATCAGTAGCTCAAAGCCTTAACTTTTGAATTATATGACTCAGAATAGTATTCGTCTGAGATAAGGGCCTAATTTTCTGTACATAACCCTGTGTACAAATTACTGTATTTGAGTATTGGTGTATACAGATGTGAATGCCAGTAAGATGCCACTGCTTAGTTAATTCATGTTTTGTGAATTTGTTTCTTGTGCTAGAAACAGATGGGTCTTCTATACCTCTTATACTGTGTACAGGCTCACTGGAGCTTATACCAAGAGGCAGGAGGCACACTTACAGTAGGACACACACACTATGGGTAATTTGGGAATGTCACTTAACCTAATCTGCATGTCTTTAGACTGTGGGTGAAAATTTGAGCACCTGGAGGAAACCCACCTAGCACGAGGAGAACTTGCAAACATGCAAAAAAAAAAATCATCTATGGCACAATTTGCCACTGTGTGTCATCAAGCTTTAATTTAGGTACTGACCATTTGAAAGAGCGGTTGGAGCTGTTTGTTATTAATCTAAAATAAACTGTTAACCGAATGACAATCATTACTTCTCTTTGCACATCATTTCCACTGGAAACATCATTGATTTCAGGAGCTGGACATGGAATGTGGTGGATCCAGAATCTGTTTCTGCAACACTGAGCATTAGGGAGGAAGATGGCCAGGATGAGATGCTGATTCAGCTCAGGGTGCCATGCACACACCATCACATCTAGGACAAAACTGTCACAACCAATCCACCTACCTGCATATTTTTGAAACCCCTACGTGCAGAGAAGCTCCACATAGACAGACAGTGACAATATTAGGACAGAACTGAGGACACTGGAGGCATTAGGTAGCCCACTGTACTAACATGACACCCACTCTGTCACTAGACTTGTCTCCACATTATTGACTTCGTCCCAAATGGCACACTGTAGTATGTACTTAGATAGTATGCTATGTCAAAGAAATTAGTCATAAGCTGCGTTCCATTCCAAGGTGTACGTCACAGGGTGCTCCCTACTCCCTGCCCCATTTGCAGGGAATGTCGGTGAAGGGAACTTCCTTCGGCAAAACTCCACCATTCGGGACACCCTGCAAAGTCACAAGCAAATCCAGCGCAGACGTCACTTCCTCCGTGCGTTACCATGGTAACAAAAACACGTCGGTTACCTGTCGCTTCTGTTGTGGTTATTCCACACTACAAACATTAAATATTGAATGTTTATTTAAATAAAACTGATACCATTATAAAGTATATGATATTTAAACATGTGTAACTTTTTTTTTTACAGATTAATACTACAGATTTCTTGATTAAATAAAAATTATCGCAACTTATTGTGTCCTATAATAATAATGAATATAAATATTTAAATCCTATTTCGAGCTTCATTTTTTCCACGCTCCAGCCAGACGCAATGACTTATGAGACATTTTTCATTCCCTTTTCAGGGGAAGTAAAGACCCTTTGTTTAGTTGTTCCCTAAAATGTTCGCAGTTCTCTTTGAACTGAACATTTTCGTTCCCTGTGGTTTGGAATCACACTTAACATGGCTGACCTTCAGGCCGATCTAAACTCACCTATTCACTACCTGTATTGCTACTAGGCCCTAGAGGCGGCAGCAGCTGTCGGGTTCGCTGTCGTCATAGATGTGGGCGGGGTTATTGACTGATTGGACCAATTGCTTATAAGTTATTTTAATTGGCTAAAGCCGCGCTCAAGCGTTATATATGCGTGCGTATGCCGTTAATTAAGTGAGAGATTAAGGAGAACATTAGTTTGTCAGATGGAGAAGACACAGGTTGCGGAAGACCAACGTGTACGTACTGGTGTTTGTAGGTAAGATTTTTTCTATTTTGATTTCAGGTAAACGTTTTGATATTCGGCAGCTGTTATTTATTGAAATTGCTCGCTTTGTTAGTGTTTCCACTCGCGAGAAAGAAGTTTAAACTTTTCTCACGAACGTGATTGGTTAAAAGAAGCGTTGTGTGACGTATCGCCCCTGGCCAACAGGTGCTCCTGAGTGACCTGGCCGGTAAATTTCATAGACTTCTTCTACCGTGGAAGTTCCTTATTTAAAAGGGAAAAAAAATAAACGCTATATGTTATAAATGGATGTCTTTGGGACGCCGCGGAGACGTTCGGGCAAACGTGGGTTTAATTTGTGGAGTCGGAATTGCAGGTATTCAGGTTAAAGTTTTTCATGAGGGGCTAATATTTTTAGACTTTAAGTGCTAGCATCTTGCATTTACATCTGGGTATGACGGGGTTAACTAGCTGTCCGCATCTTGTGGAAAAACGAAGTCCATTTCAGTTTGTTTACTTTAAAAGGCGACCTAGCCATTGCTCGGGTTTCTGCCTCCGCAGTTCCGTTAACGGTCGCTTGGGCCGTTGTTTCTCGTAAACACTTGCTGGACAGCATTGCTGGTCTCACCACCTCCTGTAAACTTTCACGTTCATTCTCTGAACACAGATCACTCCTTGTACACTTCTCTATCTATTTTACCCTGCCTGCACTCTCTTCACTTCTCTACCATCATTTGCTTTTGGGCAGATGACCCTAAATATTTAAATTCTTCTCTTCTTTACCTTTACTCCTTGCAGCTGCACCCTTTCCCCCACTTTTCATTTGTCTTGCGTTTTCTCTCTACCTTTCCCCATATGCCCCGTGAGTTGGACGACATCTATACAAGGTGATCTTGTATAACATTTAGGTTAAACTTTTAAAAAGGACAAACCATGTCGATTGAGTCATAGCACTTTTTATTTATTTAATATAACATTAAATGTGTTTAATTTCATCTAACATTTTAAAATTTCAGTCTCTCCCCTTCGTTGCCAACATCACTTTCAGAAGTATAGAACAGCACATGTTGTCAAGCCGTTTATACATTTAGGATGTATTTCATCTGTTAAAGTTTACCATACCTTTTAAAAACACTTGGTCACCTTAAAGATTATTGTACTGTTTAAGCAAGGGACAAAAAGACTGAGGCTATTCTCAGGTAAAGGGTGCACAAGGATGTAAAATGTGCCCCTGTAATTATAGTGAGGCAAATAAATTGCTTTTAAATGTGCTGCTAAACTTTGCTGTAATGTGTCTAACCGAATTAGACTCGACATGATGATTAAAAGGGCTGGATCTGTGCTAGGCAGGGAGCTTGACTTTGAGGTTGTGGCAAAGGGACAGGTTCTGTCAAATAAAAACGATTCTGAACAATCCTTCTTGCTTACTATTCAGTGTCCTCTCTGACCAGAGGAGCCAATTTAGCCAGAGACTAGTTACTATTAACTGTTCTACAGAGTGCTGCAGGAGCTCTCTTCTACTAATGGTCATAAAACTATACAACTCTTATCTGTAACTAGGTGGGCAGTAACTGTCCGTAATACAATTTTACATTTCAGGTAAATACTTGTTCCACCCAGTTTTTTTCCGGTCTGTAACGATGCAATATTGCATTAATACTAATGTACATTAATACATTACTGGTTCCCCTGGTTATTTATCAATACTACTGGGCCTTACCATTCAAGTGCAATCAACTTTGTGCAATGCTTTCTCCTGTTTGCATGCTGTACCTTCCTATTAGTTCAATATGGAATTTACTGTGGCTCCTTTCCCTCCCCATTTTTCAAAGTTATTCTAATTCCCCTTGTTTAATACTCTTATGACAATGGAAAGTAACTGTGACCTAAAGTAATTTCCCTCTGGCATTAAAGTTCTTTTGAATATTTATTTTCTGGAAACTTTTTTTTTCCCCCCCCCAGGCAGTTTGTAAACGGCTCCTGCAGGTTTGGTCAGCATTGCTCTTACCTGCATGAATATCCTGCAGTGCCATCAGTTCAAGTGTGCAGGTACTTCCAGAAAGGAGGTTGCTGGTTTGGAGAAAACTGCCGGTAAGTTGAGTCGGTTTTCATTCAGCATACTTTCATAAGAGTTGCAACATTCTATGTCTTGAATTGCAGGTATCTTCATATTGCTGGTCCGGACAGTGGGTCTTCTGGTGCAAGGCGTGGCTCGGCACCTGTAGTTCATGCTTCTGCTATCCCAGGTAATGTGTCGGCTGCTCGACGTGGTTCTGAGCCTTCACTTCTCCCTGCGTTGGGTGCCTACAGCTGGAGACGACGAGGTTCTGAACCTGTGGTCACAAGTTTAGGCCTCCAGCAGACTTCGCAACGTCCAACTACAGATATTGCTGAAGAGGAAGAGCATGCAGTGTTGGAAGCAGAGTCTATACTTCCGCTGCAAAGTAAGATTTAATTTGAAATCTGCATGCATGTTGCAGTTTGGTCAGTCCTGGGAAAAGTTTTTTTCTTTTTCCTTCTCCTCCACACCCCCCCCCCCTTCTGCAGAGGAGCGGTTTCAGCCACAGGAGAGTAATGAGCCATGTCCCAAACCTTTAACTGGCAATAGTGTGGACAATTCCATGGTTGTTGCATCTGATCAACAGAAAGCTGATTCTAAAACGGACCAGAAGGTGGGAAATTTTTTTAGCAAACAAATGTTTAATATTTATACCAACTCTGAGGTTTTTAGCAACTGTTCAATGCCTTGCAATTTAATAGAGCTGCACAATTAATCGCATAGAAATCAAAATTGCCATCTAAACCTTTGGAAGTATTTAACTTCAAAAGGCTGCAATTTATTACAGGTAATGTGTGCTTAGTCAGGAACTGATGTATTTGGTTTTCTTTTAAATTGAGTGTCAAATATTGGCAAATGCCCCCTTAATGAGATCCTTTGTCTGACTTGTGTTAGAAAAATTCCTGTTCAGTAAGTACTGAGGTGAATTATCTTGATGTTGACCTTGTGCACTACACAAGATGCTGCACTGTGAGCTCATGTAAATGTAATACAACCTTGAATTGGTCTAAGTGGCTTTATTGTAAACGTTCAGTCGGATAACTTTTTTTTTTTTTTTTTTGCACTTTAATCTTAAGTGTACTTGCAATATTGAACACAGTGGGGGGGGGAATTCAAATTGCTGCTTTTCTCTGAAGTGTAGGCAAGACTGTTTGCTATGAATATTAGCTAAGGTTTTACTGTCTTCAGGGAATAAATCTGCAGGAGAGTGGTGCAGCAGCTTCAGTGGATCATGGACCATCTGAGGCCTACAATCAAAGCAAGGATGTTTCCTGTGGCATCTGCATGGACAAGATCTATGAAAAAAGCACAGTACGAGAGAGGCGCTTTGGAATCTTGCCTAACTGCAGTCATGCCTTCTGTCTTGGCTGCATCATGACCTGGCGAAAGACCAAAGACTTTCAAGAAGAGGTCATCAAGTAAGCATATAAACTTTCAGCTTTTTTTTTTTTTTTTTCTTTCCCCCCCTTCTCTTCATAGACTGATTTTAAATAAAATGTCTGGTCAAACAGAGCCTGTCCACAGTGCAGAGTGAAGTCCTCTTTTTACATTCCCAGTAAGTACTGGGTTTGTGAAGGTGAGCCAAAGGAAGCACTGATCGCTTCATTTAAAGAAAAGAGCAGGTAAGACTTGCAGTACAAGAAGGGGTGGGGGGGTTACAAGCTCTGTAAACAAATGACCAAATTCTACATGTTTTTGTGATCAGGGATGCTTAGCCTTAATATCATTTCGGGTACTATATAGTAATAAACAACTTGAACTCAAACCTTGAGCATATTATGTGATTACCTGGTCATTCAGGTTTTTGGCTGACTGTTTGTTTTATTACCAAATTTCTGAGCCTAGACCTGACCAGCTAAAGCAACCACATTTAACACTGCTTCAGTGGCTTGTACAGTACTATGCATGATGGGTGCATCAGGGTAAAAAGGGAAGCACATGTACTTATGTCTTTGTAATTGCATAAATCCAGACACATTGGATATATATAAATAAATGGCCATGTTAACTCGTGGGAAGAGCTGCCAAGGACATGGTTATTGATTACAAACTGTGCTGGACACTAGCCTTCCACAGGTAGATTTGAACACCTAGTATAAAAACTAACCTGTGCTTTAATCCTACAGTAAAATAAAGTGCAATTTCTTCATGCGTCATGGATGCTGTCCCTTTGCGTCAGAGTGCATCTTCAGCCATGAGCTACCACCTGGACACAGACCTCAGCGTAGATATTTTAGGCCCAAGGTGACATTCTCTAGTAGCCTGTACTTGTCTGCAATACTTTGCTAGTATGTTTCATGCAATTACTGATGTCTGATAGCTTATTACGTGAGGTGCTTGAAAATATTAACCTTACTGTTTCTACCCCACAACCATGCAGAATGCTTTGGAGTTGCTAGAGGAAATGGATAGTGAGGACCAACGACTTTTAAGCTATTTAATTGCCCTGACCTTTTTGGATGACGAGGACTTTGATTTCATCCAATTTGAACTGGTTTGATACTTTGGGCAAAGCTTTGAATGCTTCATGGATACTGGAAGGTCATTTGGTTTTTGTGATGTGCCGCATTCAGACCCCTTACTTTCCAATCTGTTAAACACTGCTTAAGCTATTGGATTGTCTAACTTTCAGTCTTCATTTGGCTTTTGAGTTAAGATGTTACTGGCATTGTGTTTAGAAGGGGCATTTTCAAAGTGGCTCTGTTTTTCTCTTGGAAGCCAGCTCAAAAGTATTCCGTAACTTTATAAAGTCTGAAAATTGTCCTATTTGAGTTTAATTGTTTACATGTTGGCTCCTTAAAGACTCTTGTAGTAAAATTTGCACATTTTTGTAGATTACTTGAATAGATTTTAATAGTGTTCAGTTTTATGTTTACATCAGGCCAGGGTGCTGAACATTGGTCTTTAATTTCTGGTCCAGTATAATTTGGTAATTTGCTTACCTGATTACCAGTGTGTATTGGAATAGGAATTAATCAAACTGTGCTGGACCTCAGGATCAGTTGGCCCTCTGGCCTGAAATCTGCTTCTTGGGCCATGTCTGTTAAGCCTATTAAACCAAATGCTACTGACTGCTTTATTTTGAACATTGCTTTAGCCTAAGATTACACAAATGTTACCTATTGTCCAAAGCCAGTCAATACAATGTACAAGACTTGGCATCACATTTTATGTATTTTATTAAGTGTTTGCTTGAAGGAAAAAAAGATAAGATAATAAAGTGTTTGGCTTGCCTCACTTGTTCTGGTTTATTCTGTGGAATAAAGACACAATTTGACACTTAAATTACATTATTGCTTGCCCAGATTTTGCTGTTAGTAGGACATTTGTAGATTTGGTTCTTGTCAGATTCTAATTAGCTTAAACTACCTTAAGTACAGATGCTAATAGTTTGCAGAAATGGTTAAAATGTTAAAGCTAAATAAGCTAATCTTTAATGTGATTTTATTTCTGGCGGAAACCGATAAATGTCTTTCTGTATGGCAGAACGCTCCTTGTGACATGATTTAAAAATTTTGTATGTCAGAAGCTTGCAGGTTAAACTCCAGGCTGCTATCAAAGTACTCTAAAAGCTTCATTAAATTCCGTCCAGTGGTCAATTTTAAGATGCATGTGCAACATGTAGTTCATAATCTGGCTAGAACTGCTCAGAACACTTCATTTATAGTACAAGGTTTAGTTTTCATAGTTCTTTATAAACTCGCTAGATGCTGTGCTGTAATCTGGCTTGACGGACATACAGACAAATTTCTGAGACTGGTTTCTGGTCCTCCAGTGTGTGAAATGTAAAGATATTGAAAAGGTGAGTTCTGACCAATGTACAGAATTTTGTTTACATAGATATTTGGTGTTGAGCAAAACCTACATTACTTGCGCCATTCTAGTTAATGCAAGTAGCTAATTGGAGACATCCTTCCACACAATCTGAAACACGTCTGTTATGGGGTTCTATTAAAGCAAGTTCTGGCTGCACAGAAAGCAGCCCTTCAATGAGAATTTTGAAAGAAGAAAATTGACATCTAGACAGCTGGTTAACCTATAAATAACTGAGGAATAACACATTAAGACTGAGGTTTTGCAGTTAAGATTTTTGGATATGATGGGAGTGATTACTTTATAGTTCTGCAATCAATCCCCCTCAAACAGGCATCCTTGGCTCTTAATGCACCAAAATACTATACTATACAGGATTGTTCAGCAGATTGTGTGAATCTATAACTGCACTATATATTTAAGTGCTAAAATTTTTATATGTTTGGGATAAAATAAAATAAAAATAAAAAATTCTTACCAATCAAGTGAGAGGTCAAATGGTGATTCAAGCTTTTTTTTTTTTTTAAATTTCTTTGAGTGCTTTCAACCTATTATAGATCCTCTCACGCTTTCTTCATGAAGCACAAAAGTAATTTTCTTTAAATCCGGTGTCTACAAGAGAGTCAAGAAAAAATATCTTCACTGATTTCCATTACTTTTAGTTTTTGATGTATCTTGCCATTTTGCAGATATGCCTAGTATATTTCCCTCATTTGAGCATGAATTTGTTAAAGTTGAGTCGAAGGCAACATTCACACTTGAGGCCTAGTGGCCTTACCTGATTTACACTTTATTTTTGTTTTACTATTTTTCTGTTCGGGAGTTCAGTATATCTGACAGTAGTCTGAACAGATCATGCTCCTAAAGTGACCTGCTTGCAAAGGAACAAATGTGTTCAAGCTTACTTAAAAAAGGGCAAATTATTTATACATTTTTGGTCTGTGTTTTTGGTTTCTTTTAAATTTATTACCACTTCAGTTAGGCTCCTCTTCAAACACAGACTGGCTGCTAATTTTTCTTGTACAGCAACATCAGTGATCTGTCTCCTCTCTCATTACTGAAATCTTCCGAAATTATGTTGAATGTCAAATTTGATGAACCCAGACATGTATTTTATTTAGGACTGTTTATGGAAGTTGCCACACACAATTTCAGTGTTCACTCCAAAATACTGTGTGTGTATATATATATATATATGACATGCTTGACCGGGTTCCAGTTCATAGCCGGGCTCACACATGCTCATTTGCACAATTTGGGTATTTTAGCCCAATCTGCATGTCTTTGAACTGTAGGAGAAAATCAGAGTATCTGGAAGAAATCCACCAAGGCCACAGAACCCAGGCGGGAATCGGACCCTGACCCTGAAAATGACAGTGCTAACCACTAAGCCACGTGCAGCGTGTAACGTGAGAGTTAATAATGTACACTAGAGGGCAGTGTGGGGATACAACTGTCTTGCTAAACCTGACGAAGAAGAGAAGCAAAACTTTACCAAGTAACACATCGGATTAAAGTTAACGCCTTGTACGCGTTTTACTAATATACCTTACGAATGCTGAATAGAAATGGATTAACACAGAGCTAGACATTTAAGAAGGCAGAATCTTCTGAGTGTAGGTCATACAATGAGCTCGTTTTTGCAGCGTTTTGGTGGCCGCTCCCGCCTGCTGGTCCAGTCTTTACTCGCAGGAGGAGCAAACAGCGCTCAGAAAGCGCTCCTCAAACAGCGAGCGGCAGACCCACACTCCCCCTTACCTGCTTTTCTGGAGGCCTTGTGTCAGGATGAAGCGTGCGTGGATGAGGACATTCATGCTCTCACTATGTAAGTAAGCGTTTACTTCTGACAGCATGAAGTTTGAGTTCCGAACAGTAAAAAGAGTTACAAAAAAAACCCATCAATATTAATGATTAATGACTATACGAGGTGGTATCAAAAACGTTTTGTGACTAGTTTTGTAACACGTCTACAGATGGCAGCACAAGATGCCAGCACAAGACTGCACGCACAGTCACACCGACCTTCATAAGTCAGTGTGCCAAAAGACATCGTCCTGTTTACATCGGGACAACTAGTTCTATTTTGACCATGTGTGTTATCAGTTCCTATTTCCTCATGGACAGCAAATTAGAACAAAGAGCGAACGTGAAATTCTGCTAAAAACTTGGCAATTCTGCCACAGAGCAAGTTTGCAGCGATGCTGCAGTGAGTCGTTCGAGGTGATTTGAGTGGCACGCCTGCTTAAAGAGTGGAAGAACATCACTGGAAGACGACGAGAGATTGTGGAAGACCTTCTAACCTTAGTTAGAGAACAATTCACAACATTGTCGTGTGTTATTCGGAACAATCCGGGGAATCCGTGTGATTTGAACTTGTGCCTTGTTGCTGCCAAGTTTGTCCCCAGGCTCCCGACCCAGGAGCAGAAGGAACATCGTGTCAAAGTCTGCCAAGAACTCTGTCAGTGTGCCGTGGATGAGGATCATTACCGGCGATGAAACTTGGATGTATGGGTACAACCCTGAGATGAAGCAACAGTCTTCACAGTCGGAAAGCCTATCAGCTCCGCGACTGAAAAAGGCGGGGCACAGGGACATGCATCGAGAATTCGTCCCCAGGGGCGGACTTTCAAAACATTTTGATGCCCCCTCATAATACCCAGTGTTTCCAGTTGGTTTAAGGGGAAAGTAGCTAAAGTTGCCAGAAATCACTGGATGACATCACAGATTAATATGCATATTCCTTTAAGCAGTATGATAATTACATGTTCGAATTGTGTAACATAAAGAATGGAGATTTTCCGAGCACCATGTGTTTATACAACTGAGCACAGAGTCATTTGTCCCGTAATTGGAAACTGAAAGACCTGTTCTGTATTGAACTAATACAGGATGTTTTTTGTTTAGTATTTTTGAGACTCAAAGTGAAATCTATGAGAAAGAAATATAACTGGTGCCGTAACAGCAAATATAACATGATACAACATAACAAATACAACATCTATTAAGACAGGGTTATTTGTATGAGCTAGAAACAACCAGTTAGAATGAAACTGCTCCTCTCTCTCAGCCTGTGGGAATAAAATTCTTTGTGACTCTTATGTTGCAGTAAGCCACTGGTCTGCCTATTTTCCACTGCGTTCAAGCGAGACCTGCTGTGTTTTCTGCATCTTCTGCACCCCAGCTTCCCACGAGAACATGTACTGACGCTGCTCCGCTGCCTGTCACAGGACACTGATGAAGATCCATGGGTTTGTGCCTTAATCAGTCAGCTTCATAAAGACATTGGGGATGAGGATTTTAGAAAAGTGACACTCCTAACACCAGAATGTAAACTGAGCCTGAAAGACCTCTGTAATCGGTTCAAAGGTTCTCAGGAAAAAGGTGGGTGGGACATATGTCTGAATGAACATCAGACTGATGAATTGTCTACAGATTACCAGACAGATACAAGTCAAAAGAAGAGGAAGAGTGAGACCACAGACCTTCACATGGATGGAGAGATGGATGAACCGGATAGCAAAAGGAGAAAGACTGACCTTGCAGCCCATGTTGACACTGAAGACGGACTGGCTGTGGGTCAGGAGGATCTGGATGTAATGCAGCTTGATAAAGAACTGGAAGTAGATTCTTCAGTAAAACCTCCAGCGCCAGAAGATGATTGTTCAAGTGTCTTACCAGATCATATAAAGGTGAAATTGAAATGGGCAAAAATTATTAAAGCATGTTAAAAACATTATACTACCAGTCAGGTTTGGACATAAATAAGTTTTCTTTTTCCATTATTTTCTGCTATTTGTAAATAATAAGAAAACGCATGAAATTACGAAGTTACTGCAAACCGAGATGAGCAAATCAAAAATATTTCCTATTTTAGATTCACAACTTGCATTCCTTTTAACACTTTTCTCAAGTACATACACTGCCAAAGATTTATGGAGTATTGACCATCACACCTATATGTGGATCTTCCACAAAAGTTGGAAGCGCACACTTATGTAGAATGTCTTTTGAACACTGTAGCATTACAATTAAAGGGTTATAAGCGATACTGTGTCCACAAACTTTTAGCTATGAAGGAGTTGTTTCTTGAAAACTACTTAATTTTTTTTATTTTTTTTATTACTTTTAAAAATACTAATTTGATAAAGAAACAAATGTAAACCTGGACAATATAGTAAAAGAGTCAGTGTGTTTAACCTTTGAGTTCTACTCAAGAGCCTCTTGTGCAGGGGAATAATGAAGGTTTACTGTGTTGGACCAGCATGTCACTCTTTTCACTTTTAGTCAACACAGTTTAAGTGTGTGTTTTGTCTCCACTGCTGTTTGTGGTTTTCATGAACAGGCACGGAATGTTAGAGAGCTGTCCAGTATGGAGGACTGGAAATATCATCCCTATTATTTATAGATTATTTTCTCCTGGCACCACCAGAAGTGTCTCTGACCAGAAATGTGAAGTTATTGGGAAGAGAATCAGGAATACCAGTTCAGCGCTATGGTTCTCTCCTGCAAAAGAGTGGAATGCCATCTTTAGATTCACAATCACTCACAAGGGATGATGAAAGAGAGTATTTGATTGTCATATGGATCAGGTAATTGACATTTTGTGTTATGCTGAACTGTGATGCAGCATGAGCAGTTGTTTGAAAAGATGCACTTGGCTAGCATCATGTGTTTTGTTAGCAACTGAATAAACACCTGTTAGACTTTACCCTACACAGTTAGCAGCTGGCGTATATATGGTAGGGCAAACTGGCTTGGCAGGTGACCATACTGGTGAAATAAATGAGGGAGATCCAAAAGGGCTAAGGCAGATGCTCACAATTCTACTTTTAATTCCTGTCACTCCTTGTGACATTCATGTTCCAATAAATGTCTCAGTTTGATGTTTTCCCCAGCACCACATCTCCGATTCAACATCTGGGTATCCCCCAGGAGTAGCTGGAATCTGTGGACAGGGATAGAGAAGAAGCCAGGGTTGAACTTTATAACTGGTTGCAACTGCAAGCTTCAACAGAAAAAGTAGAAGGAAAAGGAATGAATCAGTGTGTCCAAACTTTTGTCTGCTTGTTAAAATGGTTATGGCCAAAACACACTATTGGTGGTGATTTAATTGTTTTTATGTTATACAATACAGAAAATATGTGTGCCAAAGAAGCTACTTCTGAAGTTTATGCAACATGGAAGTGACCAATCTTGCTTCCCTAACAAATTCAAGCTGCTAACTTAAACCGTTTTGCAGAGGTGTTTTTTTATGTTCTCCAAAAATGGCCAATTTTCAGCGTTATACTGTCTCGCTTCAAATCATAATAATAAACATTTTAAATGCAAATTATTAATATTTCTTGGAGTATTGATACTAAAATTGGTGTAAGCTTTCAGAAGCATATAACCTGTAAAAATTGTTGCTTAAATTAAGAATTTTTCCGCCAAAGAAATCTGTGGTTCTGTAACTATGTCAAATTAGTGTTGCAATATTTTAATAGTTTTGCATTTTAAAATAATACACTTTTCATGTGAAATCTTAATTGGCCAAGTTTCATCCGAATGACAATTAAGATAATTCAAAGATTTGAATTTTAAAAGGTTACGGACACTACACATAGGTGAGACACTTTTTAACACCAATACCACGTTTTGAATCCAGCAAGTTAGCATTATGCTTTACTGGTATAAATGTCAAATAATGTCTTGGTTTACATAGTAAATGTAGACAATTCTCTTGTGAAATTTTGTCAAAAGATACACTAGTAGCTTTCCTTATGACATCATGTTTGAAAACAGTAATATTGGGTCATACAGATATCTGACTATAATTCCAAATTGAGTAGTAACATAGCTATGTTTACTTAAATGCTATCATGCTAGCATATTGTGTTAAATGTACTGTAAGTAATGAACATTTTCTGGGTTTTATTTTCTAGGCAGCTGTTCCTTTGATAAAAGAATTGTTGGACTCTGGAATGGAGGTATTAATATCCTGCCTACGGTCATATATTACCATTTAGTAATTCCAACATGACATTTGTTTAAAATTGTTCATTGCAGTGGGATGAGAGCTGTGTGACTTCACTTAAAGTGCTGAACGAATGTGATTCAAACCAGGTATGGGCTATTAGATGTGCTGGACATGCACAACACACAAAAACTGTTTAGAAACTGTCTTCTCCATCGGTTTTGGTTGATTAAATCACTGGTAATGTGTGTGCCATTGAATAGTGATCACATTGCTGTCATGTGTTTGTGCAGCTGGAGGTGTTTTGTGCGATGCTGTGTTTGCCTGAAGCAGCTGAGCAGAGTTTACCGCATTTCTGCAGCAGCATGCTGGCTTTGTCTCCAGATCTCAGCCACTGCACTACCTCAGTTATCATCAAGAACCTTTTACTCAGCAAGGTGTGCATTTTACACGCATCATATACACACTGAGCCTCATTTATCATGCATTTAGTAAAGATGTGCATAAATTTAGGCCATAGCAGATCAATCATTTATCAGTAAATTATACTGATGCTTAATCACTTATTCCGGCTGGAATTAAACTCTCCCTGAGCCCATCCTGCTTAATTGAATGCCACTTAACTTATGAATTTATGTTCTTACTTATTTCCATATATAATATTTCTTTAGTTAATGCCATTATTAATGTGAAATGACTGGGCTTTACAAAAGTTTTATTAAATTTGTGTGTGACTAAAAATACAGAACCTGGACAGCATAAATAGTGTGGGAAAATGCAGTTTATCATTCTAATCATTGTGATCATCGATTTATCTGATTTGAAGCCTCGTATATGTAAATTTGCACACATACGCAAGTACAAGTAGGATATGAAAATTGTGATTTTCATGAATAGCAATTTTTTTATTCTAAAAAGCTCCTACAGACAATTTACAAACATCGGTTTATATCCAGCTTGACAAATTAGATATTTTATTGTAATATCTTTATTTAAAAAATAATTGTCCATTTTTGGTCAATGCTTGCTTTGGACTTGGTTTGAACTTCCAAGTGTGACAACAATAAGAGCAAGATATGTGTAATATGTACTGTACTCCATACATGCATTAAAAAATTATACTAAATATAGAATGAAAGCCTGTCCATACATATTTTCCAAAATAGGTGGACTATGCAGTGCTTGGATAGACAGGAAGTCAAGTCCCATAATTACTCTGTTTACGTTAAGCTTTTGAATAACTGTTTGTACAAGTGGTATCCATAGTGATTATTTGAGCAACTTTGAGGTAGAAACATATCTTCTTTTGATATAGATCACACCACAGCTTTTAGATCATTACAATGTATAATTATACCCTATTATAATTATACTGTACCAGCCAATTTCTCTTAAATTATGTATTAATTTTATGTTAAGAGAAAACATAAGAGAAGTCAGTGCCAGATGTACAAAACATTTTTACCATCCCAATCTGTTCTTACCAACGTAGGCTCAAATGGAATTTATCAGAGGTGTATATTCCAGTAGCATGAAATTAGCATGGGGAATGTCCCTAAACAACATGTAAGGGCAGGTGTTGTTCCATGTGCAAATCGTGCACAAGAATTGGAGAGATGACACTGAAGAAAGGTAGTAAGAAGAATTATGGCAGTAGTGAAATCAAATAAATTTTAAATAAACAAAGTAAAGATGTGGTATTCCAGAGTGTGAACACTGGTGTTACAGGTAAGTAAAAAATGCAACAATAGCAAAGATCTGTGATTCTATGAATTATGTGTCAGCCGAGGAGTGTACAGTTCAATTTATTTATTTTTTTAAGTGCTTTAATGGAACATGGACTGAAGGCATAACATCGGTCACCTGACTGAAAGTTTTTATAATATGTATAATTTATATAATAATTATGTTTAGTGCTTGTGGCAATCCAGAACAGCTCAGCAGCCGTCCATGCATCTCATCAAATCTGTACGATGGTTAAAAACATGCTCTCTGCTTAAATCCTGGATGTCCTAAAAATCTAACAGCAATCTGAAGCTATTTAGAAGCAGAACACTTGCAACATTCAAGGGTTTTTATAATCTTAATTTGTATTAATTGACCAGTAGTATCTTTTTAGCCCATGAATTAAATGATGCACCAATTATACCATACCATTACCTAAATTTGATTATACTGTATGACACATTTTTTATGGTTCTCAGTTTTCTCAACCACTCGTAAGACAAGAGCAAAAATAAGATTGGTGAATCCCACAAATGAATCATACAAACAAAATTAGATAAAAATGTATATAAGATCAAAGCAAGAAAACATTTTTATACAGTTCATCTCCTCTTGCATGAGGCCAAGAGAGCCTTTGTATTAAATAATAAGATGTTTGCGACTTGCTTAGGTTAAACACATCACCTTGTGACAGTAAACTGATTTACCATCCAAGAATGGATAAAAAATTAATCTTATACATTAAAATTGATGATAAAATGCTATGGCATTGTAGTGGTTTTCTTTATTTAAGACCATGATGCATACCTCATCAGTAATACTGTGAATGTGAATGCATTCAAATATTAAGCGATTTACACAGATCATATGATCATATTCTGTATAATAAGGATTAAGCTACTTAAGAGGTTTTAAACAGCAGATGCTTTAACTGTGCCCTGGTAATGTGCTGTCCACTTGAGATCGGATGACCCAAAATGAATATCAGCACCACATGTTAAAAAAATCTCTTGATAAACTGTGCGCTCTCTCTTTCTCCCTCAGGTTCGTTCCCTCACTGAGTCACCCTCCCGCTGTCTGGTCACTGCTGTAACATCTCTGTGCAGTCATTACCCGAGGCCAATCTGTCAGGCTCTAATAGAACCGCTCCTAAAAGAAGGACAAACAGGTTTGTAGAAAAGGGTATTTAATTTATTCCGAGAACATAAAATGATGGCACGATGCCTTAGCAAGGTTTGAATCTTGCCTCCCATCTATGTGTGGAGTTTGCATGTTCTCCCCATGCTTGGTGGTTTTTCTCCGGGTAATCTGGTTTCTCTCACAGTTTAAAAAAACATGCTTTGTTTGCTGATTGGTGTTTCCAAATTGCTCCATAGTGTATAGTGAAAGTATGTGTGTATGTGTTTATGCTTGTAAGTTGCAAGAAGGTTAAGGTCCGCAGCAGAGTAACTTTGCCTTGCCATAATGACCGATGGCATGAAGTCATGTGCAGTGGCTCGAACGGATTGATGGTTGGAAATCCATAAATCCATGATGTTTTTTGTTATCCATAAATCCATGATGTTTTTTGTCCCACAGGCAGTGCCCAGGCTGAACTGCTCTGTCGGCTAGTGAAAGACTTCCTCGAACCCCATCACAGGCTTCTTGTATTTCAGTGAGTCAAGGATGTTAACAGGTTTCATATGACACTTACTTCTGATGATTGCATAACATGTCGTATAAGCTCATATAACTTAACAAGGTACCTCGTTCTAGGGTGACACTTGGAGCTTCCTGGAATGAGGGTGTGTTGTCAGTCATCCATGACTTGCTGGATTCAAAGGTATGCTATAATTATTTTCTTTTGGAACAATTTCAATGTGAAGCACATTAAATATGTTTATATTGAAATCTTTGTTATTTTGGAACTCAAATCATATCATATTGAAAATCACATGTTAATTATATACCTATCACCAATGGATTTTGGTTGTGAATCCTCTGGGAGCTGTGGGTTGCAGAATGGATCAGTCATTTTTATCATGCACATTGCATGAGTGCTCAATCAGATTTGGATCTCTGGAATTTGGGTCGGTAGCCTTGGGCTTTTTACCTGGTGGCCCCACGCATGGCAAGCCGTGGTGCACTGAGCGTTCTGATGCCTTTCTATCAACATTAACATTTTGCACTGATTTGTGCTTACTGTGTTTTCTGTGGGATCGGATCGGACAGGCTGGCCTTTGGTCCCCTTGTGTGCCCATGATCCAATGACCGGTTTACTTAACAGTTTAATAATTATTGCCAGTGTTGAGTGTAGAGTACTTGGATAACTTTTTTGATGTAACGTGTAATCTAACACACTAGGTCCGCCATTTAAGTACTCAGTTATTTAGTTATATTTTCAAAAATGTAATCCGTTATTCAGACGATTTATATAATCCGTGAGCTAGCAGTGATTCCATTAGTGTTTGTGTGTGTCTGTGTGTGTAAAAGTCTTCCTACAAGCCCTGCCCCCGATAACCCGCCCCCTCTCTGTTATTCCTGCTGTTATACCCCTATCTCACCTATGCGGTTTGACTCGCGGTGATAAGCGGTGTTAGGCACTGTGAGCCTAAGACTGATGAAAACCTAATCACAGCGCCAAAACTCGCGGTGAAACATGATGAACCGTACTGACGGCCATCGGGCGGAACTGCATAGGTGAGATAGGGGTATTAGTAGTTAACAGATTATTGGCCAAACTTTGCTGAGTGATGATGGTAAACTAATTATAGAGGTCTTGACTAAAACAACATGCATGAGGAATCACAAAGGAGTTTTCATTTGTTGCAATGGAAAAGTACTCGAACTAGTTACTTTTATCAGAAAGTAACACTGTAATGTAACTGATTACTTTTTAATGACAGAAATTTTATAATGTAATTAGTTACTTTAAAAAGTAACGTCCCCCAACACTAATTATTGCTAATGTGATGTTATGGTTGATCAGGATATATGCATACAGACTATAAAGTATAGGCATATGCATAAATTTAGGTTGGATTTTTCCACTTTCAATCCACTACCATGGTACTACTGCCAGTATTGGATTCCCAATTGTACTACTTTATGACTGGTTGATGTCTTTTATTTTCTGCCTAGTAGTTTAAATTTTTAATATTTGTTTGATCATATAGTATGCTGTCTTTTGGTTCCTTCTCATTTTCTCAAGATCGAGCTGAATGAAGAGATTTTTTCTATCTTCATTAATCAACTGAGCAGTCAGTCTCCACACTTCACCAAGTCTATGAAGTTTGCCAAAATGATGCTGACTGTCCTAACGAAGTTCCAGTCTCATGTGAGTCAAATAAAAATTAACGATTCTCTTTGGACTGAAGATGTGGTGTTCTTGTGTCAGGTTTTGCTGTTTTTTAATGTCATATAACAACATATTTTAACTACTGTGTTTATTCTTTATGTAAAACAAATGTTGCTCTGTATATTTACTTCCATTTATTTAAATAAAAATAATGAGAAATGGTGACATGAATGATTACTCAGTAATTACAAAATAATCATAGGTAATGTCCATTTTGAGAAATATCACTTTGTACAATTAAAAGTTATGACACTAATATTTTTCTGCTTCTGCTGTTTTTCTCTTTCAGGTGAATGCTGCATGTCAGCACACACTGTCCTGCTGTATTTCATTTAATGAGACATTCCTGAAGAAGTCCCTCCAAGCGGCTTTGAAGCGCATTTGCCATTAATTGTACTTTGTATAGTTTTATGTCTAATTTAACACATGTAATTTTTTTACAAAGTAGCCATACTTCATAATGGCACTGTGGTGTGAATATTTAGCTACATCAAAGCGTCTGTTCATTTCTAATGCTTTCAATGTAAATATTAAATTCTAAATACAAGTGATAAAGTAATTGGATGAATTTGTACATTATAAGAATGTCTCTTGGCAAACCCATTTGTGGTGTGTGACATTTAATTAAAATAATAATAAAAAAAAAAAACACTTAAAAAGGGTTCTAACGCAAGTGCGGAAGGACTGTGAGCACAGGGGATCCCTAACAGAACGAATGCATGGACCTTATATGGGAAGAAGTATGAGAATGGTCAGACAGAGTCAGATGATTTTAGAGACCTGATGAGAACCATTTAACCATCTCCCTTTCAATGAAGCCACTTTTGTGTTTATATGCTTGGTCATTACAATGTATCCAAAAAGAGTGGCTGGTTTGGAGGCATTGGCCAAAGTGCAGTTTGAAGTGCTTTTTTTTATTTTATTTTTTTGGTTTTTTGGTCTGTCCATGTGTGTCCAACTTGGGAATGCCAATTAGCCTAACCTGCGTGTTTTTGGACTGTGGGAGGAAATCAGAGTACCAGTGGAAGCTCACCAAGCACGGGGAGAACATGCACACAGACCTGAGGCAGGAACTGAACCCCGACCCAATTTGTGTCACAAATGTGCTAACCACTAAGCCACTATAGTCATTAGTTCAGTATTAGGTCAAGTAAAAAGGGTTAATACTATGCAAAATATTTAAAGATGAGATGGGATGTTCTACCAATGGGAACACATGGGTTATGTACCATATTGGGTACCTACAGTATAAATATACTGCATGTTGATGTAGGTCACTCAATCACCTTTAGTAACTGCTTCATCTTGGTCATGGTTGTGGGGATCTGGAGCCTGATCACCAGTTTTCTGTAAGGGACTCATTCATGTTAAAGGATAATTTGTTTTAGCTAATCCATCTACTGGCATACTTTAGAGGGGTGGATGGAAAGTGAAGAATCCCACATGGACGAGGTGAGGAGATGCAATAAAACTTTTAAAAGACACCTGAGCTCAAAATTAAATGTAGTGTTCTGCCATTTTGTATTGGCTTATCAAAAATGCTACTGTAGCAAGAATTGATACTTTGTATTATTAATTTGCGTTTCCTCATCAAAAATGCTATAATTTGTAAATGTGATATAACTTTAAGTGGAGCATGTTTATATACTTTATTATAGCATATTATTGTTAAAATTAGGGGTAGCATATTCTGATGGGCAATTATCCCCATCAAATAATACTCCCAGGACATATTCATTCACAAGTTTGTTGGTCTTTGCATGTGCAGAACCATTAAGTAGCTAATAATAATAATACAGAAAATAAATAAATAAAATGACCAGTAGCATGGATTGGAAGAAGACCAGACCATGGAGTTGTGAGGCGACAAAAATAACCACTGCATCCTCATGCCACCTTTGTAGCTTTGCTTCGTAATAACACTGAGCTATTATGTGTGAAACGTTATGTGAAAATTTATTCATTATTTAAAATGTAAAATAAAAATGCATTTTATTTATTAAAATGAAAAAAAAAGCTAATTAAAAGATTTTAAACTTTAAATTACTTTATGACTTGATTAAACTTTGTGAAATTTTATTATAAGATATTATGTGTGAAACTTTTTTGTGTAACTTATATGTTAAAATGTGTGTAATCATTAAATATTATATTCAAGTGATAAAAAAGTGTAGATTTAAAGAATACCTCTGTGGTAAAACCTGTACATTTACAACAAATGCTTTTTTTTTATTTAAGTAAAAATTCAAATGGTTAATTATCAATTTTAACGTTAAAATGCATTTAATAATAATCTGTACCATACATTATAATATATATAAATTTTTTTAAACGACCTTATTTGGACAACAAATATGGACGCTTCGTCAGTCCCTGTTTGAACGCCAGACGCTTTTATTAATCGTCACTTCCTGCGCTTCTTCCTTTTTCGAGCTCCGTGTGGCAGGGGAAGACGAGCTAAAATGAGGTACAGTAAGAATTGTGTTAAAATTGGTTTAATTTGGATATCTTTACTTTTCAGACGTTAATGTTTAGACTAAATAATGGTATTCTGATTATTTTAGTTGTTTGTACCGATAAAAAGGTTTTAGTTAATTGTCAAAATTCGGGTTTTAGGTTAGGCTTGTGGCGAACTACCGGCTCATCGTAATCCTAATACTGAGCTCAGAATCTTAATCCAGTGAAATCTGTTTACCATCCGGCCATCAACGAATAATATATAGGATAGTTTTGTATTACATACCCTAAACAACTATTTTGTTTTTATATTGATTTGCAGAGAATTACGTTTAACATTATTTTAGCATGATTAGCATGCACTGGTCTGATGGAGTAGTTTAGCAGTCACCAATGACAAAACAAATATATTGATCCCCCCCATGCGGTACAAAATGTAGATTTTTGACGTGAGATATTTGTGTTTTAATTCCAGTAAGGTCTCAAGAGATACGTTGTACGAAGCTGTTCGGGAGGTCCAGGCTGGCTCCATTTCTAAAAGGAGAAAGTAAGAATCTGATGGTTATACTTTTGGTACTATTCAACTATTTATTTATTTTTTATTTTTTTTGCTTTATACTAACGTTGTTGGCATGATTTAAAATGTATGTTTTTAATACATCGTTGCTTGAATGCCTTAAATATAATAATAAAAAATTATAAATGCAATAAATATAATTTGAGAGTTTATGCTTTTTACATGAATATTAACCAGCCTTACTGGTTCAGGTTCCTGGAAACCGTGGAGCTGCAGATCAGCTTGAAGAACTATGATCCCCAGAAGGACAAGCGTTTCTCAGGCACTGTCAGGTTCGGACCTTTACTGTTTCACCCAACCTTGTCTCAGCCTGCACCTTACCCTGCCTGAGCGCTTCAATAAGTTGTAGAACACATTTGTGTACATTTTTTTAAAACCATGCTCATCCTTAAGTTGAGCTAAATTACTCAGGCAGGCTTAGTGGTAGGCTAGGAGAAGAGCCCTGGGTAGTCTGCCTACACCCCAGGGGTTGTTAAAGCAGACGGACCCCTACCCTGGGTCTTAAAATATGAGGGGAGGCTGTTGGGTTGGGCACTGTATGTGCTTTCATCCCTAAGCCAACAATTTAATTATGACTGTGCTTTCGGACCCTACGCCAGACAGCATGGTATGGGTAAGGCTCCAGTTCTGAATCACTTGGCTCGTGAGTATTTGCTGCTCTTTGTGGTATCAGTGGGTTTGTGACTTTGTCCTTGACAGGCTGAAGACCACTCCACGTCCCAAATTCTCAGTGTGTGTTCTTGGTGACCAGCAGCATTGCGATGAAGCCAAGGCTGCTGAAATCCCTCACATGGACATTGAGGCACTCAAAAAGCTCAACAAGAACAAGAAGCTCGTCAAGAAACTGGGTACATTTTCTGATTATGTATATATTTTTTATAAGTAGTTTAAATGTATAGTTAAATTGAACAGGTAATTTACCATAGTAATACAGTGCCTTTAAAAAAAAAATGTAATTGTTGCCACACATGAGTATTTATTGACCTCCTTGGGCATGGGATGTCTTAAGATATTTTGTCCATTTGTAAAGTTTGTGTTTACGAGTACGTTTTTGGCCTCTCTCTGCTCATGTGTGCTTGGGGCCATTTTTGTATGGTTTTCCATGATTGGTTAAGTGCAACAGTCACACTTAAGTTCACAAATTCCCCTGAATTTAATCTTTGATGGTAAAGACGTGGGTGTGTAACAGATGTCTTGTCCTGCATTATCATTTAATTGAATGATTATTGTCCTGCTGATGCCTTGTGTTTCTGCGTTAGCACACTTGAGATTTTAGAAGCTTAACAGAGATATAGATTTCATGGTTGGAGTAATTATACCTGGCCTGTGCTCCACAGCAAAGAAATATGATGCCTTCCTGGCTTCCGAGTCCCTGATTAAGCAGATCCCTCGTATCCTGGGTCCTGGCCTGAACAAAGCCGGAAAGTTCCCATCTCTTCTCACCCACAATGAAAACCTGAACACCAAGGTGGATGAGGTCAAATCCACAATCAAATTCCAGATGAAAAAGGTACAGTTTATTTGTAGAAATATTAAATGTAGTGTTAACATGTGAATTAATTGATGTGAACAGTATACTAACAGTTTTGTAACTTGCCCAGGTGCTGTGTCTGGCTGTGGCAGTGGGACATGTAAGGATGACTGAGGATGAGCTGGTCTATAACATTCATCTCTCTGTTAACTTCTTGGTGTCTCTGCTGAAGAAGAACTGGCAGAATGTCAGAGCTCTTTACATCAAGAGCACCATGGGAAAGCCACAGCGTCTCTATTAGAGTTTCTGTCCTGTACCTTTCTATAATAAATGTGGAGTAATTCCAAGAATTTTTTTTGCCATTTTCTGTCTTGATTTGCTTCACTTTGGGGTCATGGTTTTATAATTAGTAGCATGGCTTCGGGCAAAACTGCAGCATCATACAGTTTAAGAAAAAAACCTGGGGGAGGAAGAAAATCATGTCTCCGATGGGAGCTGACTCATAGAGCTCACTTGAGAACTTATGAAGCAGGCTGTCCTATTGTTCAGTTGTAGGTCACTGTAAAATGTCATGTAAACAAATGTTTTTGCTTTACACATGTACAGTAGTCATCTTTTCCAATTAACCACTTGAACCAAAAGAAAACTTTCATTTATGTAGGATCAAAATATTAGCCTTTATCAATCAAATAAATAACAAAATTGGGTTAATATTCATCCAACACATTAAAGCCCAAAATGATAGTGCGGGACTGTTAACTAAAGTGGCTGCGGGGGGAAAAAATGTCATTTCATGATGAAAAATCAACAGTACACATGCACTTATAGCTATGCCCCTTACGGCCTTAAACCGCAAGTCAGCAAGATTAGATACTTTGTAGGGCTTATTGGGTGGGTTATGCTAATAGTACGTGGTACACTTGTCAAGTGTGCTTCAGTCATTCATTCTTGAGATTCCAGTTTGATATACCAAGCAACACAAAGCTTGAGCTAGATTAGCACTATTGCAAAGCTTAACTAGCAGAAAATGTTAACTCATGCCTGTGCATGTAGGACAGAATAGCCTGCAGCTTCTTGCCCTTAGAGGTGGCCTTTCTTTGCCGTTAGTTTTCACATAAATACAAAATGCACAATAATTAACTATTTACGCTTCAAATCAGGAAACTCACTGTCCAATCCTAGGCAAGCACTTCAGTTTATTTTTACATCAAACATAAGAATTGGGGAAATGTGATCTCTGTGACTTTAATCATGCCATGGGTGTTGGTTCTAGATAGGCTGTGTTGAGTCGTTAAAAACCAGCAGATCACAGATTTTCACACATTTCACACAGGCTGCCTCTCCTCATATGATGTTTTTTCTTTACACCAGGCTGTGTAAACTTTAGAGATTGTTGTGAGTTTAAGATTCTGAAATACTCAAACCAGCCTACCTGGCACTATAAATTAAGCCACAGTTAGAAAGTCACAAAAATCAATTCTCCACATTCT
Organism: Clarias laeviceps; assembly: GCA_030014305.1. Taxonomy (NCBI): domain Eukaryota; kingdom Metazoa; phylum Chordata; class Actinopteri; order Siluriformes; family Clariidae; genus Clarias; species Clarias laeviceps. Next base: position 14,576,246 of record JAQMYJ010000040.1, on the reverse strand, counting down.
GATGTTTAATGTGAAGCTCTTAAATTGTATCCGCTTGAATTTATACACTGTGGTGCTGACACAATTGGCTGGTCAAGTAAGTGTATAAATGAGCAGGTATACACATGTTCAAGTACATCATAATATCAAGAAAAAAACATGTATTTCCTAGCAGTTTGAGAATGCTTATTATGCCCGACTCCAAGTTCAAAATGAGGTGGATAACTTTTGTGAGCATTAAACTGTACTGTCTATTTTTCATTTTGGCAAAGAACTCAATCTCTTGACTGTGACTGAGAAATACATAATTTTATACAAGTCTGGATAAACCAAATAGGATTGGCACATTTAATGTGTAAAATTAACTTTTACATTATTCTCATATTATAGAATATTTAGTGTATGTAGGAAACAATGTCTATGAAAATGCAACTAAAATCACTGACTCAGTAAAAGATTTGGTGTAATTATTCCACAATAATAAAACACTTTACTGAGGCAGAGCCAGAGGTGGTCATGTTTAAATTCTACATAGTAATCCTATTTCTTATTCTCCGTTAAATGCACACAGATAACCGTAAAGCTAACTACAATCTTGACATAATAAATTGGTCCAATTTTTTTTTTTTTTTTTTTTTTTTAAGATGAATGATTAAATGCTGGGAAGTTTGATTTATTTCAGTAATTCAATCCAAACATGAAACACATATTATTTATGATGTTGATGACTCACAGACTAATAAGTTTCAAGTGTGTATTTCTTTTAATTTTAATGATTATGGCTTACAGCTATTGAAAACCCAAAATTCAGTATCTCAGAACATTGTTATATTCCTTAAGTCCAGTGAAAAGGCATTGGTGGCTCAGTGGTAGGTCTCTCACCTGCCATGCGGAAGGCCCGGGTTCGATTCCAAGCTAATGCCTAAACCCCAGCCACTAGATACAGTGCTGCTCCCAAGCCTGGATAAAATGGGAAGTTTGTGTTAGGAAGGGCATCCGGCATAAAACCTGTGGCAAGTTGTTGTGCGGATCAAATGGTTTGCCGTGGCGACCCCATGACAGGGGCAGCTGAAAGACCAGTAAAAACCTTTTAAACACAGAAATGTTGGACTATTTAAAAGTGTGAACATGTACGGCAATCAATACTTGGTCGGGGCTCCCTTTGCATAAATTACTCCAGCAATGTGGCGAGGCATGAAGGCGATCTGAGGCAGTGCTTAGGTGTTATGGAAGCCCAGGTTGCTTTGATAGCGGCCTTCAGCTCTTTTGCGAAGTTGGGTCTGATGTCCTGCATCTTTTTCTACATGATATATTATAGATTCTCTGTGGGGTTTAGGCCGGGCAAGTTTGCTGGGCAATCAAGCACAGGGATAACATGGTCCTTGTCCTCAGTTATAACCAGGTATTAGTACTTTTGGCAGTGTGGGCAGGTGCCAAGTCCTACTGGAAAATTAAATCAGCACCTTCATAAAGCTGGTCAGCAAAGGGAAGCATGAAATGCGCTGACCTTGGACCTAATAAAACACAGTGGACTGTACAAACTTTACACTGGATCTCAAGCAACTTAGATCCTCAAGAATCTGGGACCTTGATTTCCAAATGACATGCAAAATTTATTTTCATCTGAAAAGAGGAATTTGGCCCTCTGAGCAACAGTCCAGTCCTGTTTGTCCTTAGCCCAGGCAAGACACATCTGATGGTGTCTCTGTTTCAAGAGTGGCTTAACACAAGGCATATTTTATAATCCTCACAAGGCTATGGTAATCCATGTTGCTTGTGCACCTTTTTCTTCCATTCAACTTGTCATTAATGTGTTTGGATACACGACTCTGTGAACAGCCAGCTACTTGAACCAGACTGTCTCAGACCATTTAAATGTTTAGGAATCCTTTGCAGGTATTTTGAGTTAATTAGCTAATTAGAGTGAGACACCATGAATCTCCAATATTGAAATGAATTATAATATAAAATTTTTAGGAGATGAGGTTTTAATTAGCTGTAAGTTGCTTGAAATTTTCATTTTCACACAAAAACACAAAGACATTAAGCTAAGAACTCTCTTGTACATACAGTACAACTGACTGGTGCTGGCAAACAAGAGCGCATCAACGCACTACTACTACTCAACCTATAGTTGTATATACTCTACTATTTTTTGTAGTATTATGTTTCCTCCAAAGATGTCAGTAGTCACACCATTATTGATGCCATCATGTGACAGTGATTTTTTTGTGCATATTTTTTTCATGTTGAAGTGCAGATATGATATGATATGATATGATATGATATGATATGATATGATAAGATGCTGAGTGATACATATACAGTGTGGGAGAAAAGTAACTAGGCATTGGTAATAAAGTACATATTTCTAATACAAATTTATTGAAACAAATTGTACATGTACTTTATTACATAGGAAAACAAAAGCAAATCTTAAAATTTCAACATAGGCACTGGTGGCGTTAACCAGTTTCCTTAAACGGCTGGGGATGGCAGGAGGAAACGACTTCTGATGGAAGTCATTCTGATGGAAGTCGTTTGGGATATTGCTGAGAACCTCCTGAATTCATGCCTCCAAGTCCTCCAGTGTGCAAGACTTTGTCCTGTACACCTCCTCCACTGGAAAAAAATCACATGGATTGAAATCTGGACTTCTTAGTGGCCATTCATATGTCGTCTCAGTCAATGACCTGGAAAATGCTCGTCTAACTACACCATGTTCTTTCCCTGATTTTCATAATTAGTCAATGCAAATGACAGTCAGTATAATTTTCAAGTCATCAACCATTAGGGTATAAT
>JAQMYJ010000040.1:14537101-14557247 GCA_030014305.1 Clarias laeviceps | reverse complement strand
TATATATATATATATAAAACTACTGAGAATTTTTCTTTTGAGTAGGGATTTTTGTAACTTTTTAAAGCGTCGGCGTTACATTGAATAAAATCCGCCGTCCACCTTCCTGGAGTAACCTCGGTTGGTAGAAGCGTTGTGGTGAGACTCTGAAAGAAAGATCAAATAACAGCAAGCAACATTACATGAGGCAACAGCTGGTACAACAAAAAAACTAAACGTTTTTAACTACTATTGTCGTGTTTTTAGAGAAACACATCCGCTCAAAGGTGTAGGAAACGAACCTGCATAAAATAAAAACTACTGGAAGGAAACATTTCGATTGATTCCAAGATGGCGGAGCATTTTACTACATGTTCATTGATCTGAAGTGTGAGTAAAGGGCCTTCCCTGGTCACGTGGACAAAATATCACTAAACCCATGCTAAATAGACTGCGCTGAAATTTGCTTGAAGTTGGACGTTGAATATTCGAACAAGTTCCGGGTCCAGACTCTGTCGGTTATTCGCTACCCGGCGACAGCACGTCACCTATTGCGCGAGATAGAGACCGTCTGTAAACTAATGTCCGACTGAAATACGGATTAATACAATTAGAAACATTATTACTATCAATGTCGGTCTTGGAAGGGGGCGGTGCATTATGATTTCACATTGCAAATTTACAAAATTAGTAGAAAATTCTATTTTATTTCGATATCTTCCACGTCATTTGACCTATTGGGTCGAAATCCTTTCTAAAATATGTGGCTACTTGTCCTGAAGAGGGCGCAATCTTTCTTTGTACCAAGTCTTATGAACTTTGCATATTCATAAATATTTTAAAATAAAAACGCATTGTATAATTGTGTAAACCTGTGTTAAAAAATAGTTTGCAATAAACCATATGTTGTATAATACCTCTGTTGTATAATCTGTTTGAAGTCTGAGCAGGACTTGGTACTCACTTAGTATTTGCGGGTGAAAATGTAAGTGATGAAGTGGAAATATTTCTTACCGATCGCTCCCTTAATGCTGTAAATGGAAACCTTTTCAGGATTCACCCACATCCTTATTTTCATATGATCATCTTTTGGAGCATCGTCTTTGTCTCTGGAATTTCATAAAGAAAAATGTTTACTACTTTTATTGGTATTAGAAAATGTGTATGTCTAGCAAGTTTGCACAGTTCTTGCACAATATTTTTACCTACCTTTGGTCCCCCGTTAGAGTCTCTTCCTGGAACAGGATTTCGTTCTTATTCACAAGAAAATCCAGATGATTATCGTAAACAGCGCTAAGATGGAAGTCCAGGCTGTCTTTTGGAGTCTGAAAAAAAAGTTGCGCCTTAATTATGCCAGTGTAATTAAGACGTGTGGACTTTATTATTATTTTTTTATTACTACAATAAAGCCTGGTGTTGAAGATGATCTAAGATCAGCTCACTTCTTTATGGTACAGAACACTTCTCCTCATGCTGGAGAAGGTCGAATTGTCGTTTAAGCGCCTCCACGGATCCTCAGTCTGCGCAATGTGTGTGGGTTTTGTAAAGACCTGTTTCTGTCCATGATCAGAGAGACTTTGTTGCATTAAATTGTATTTAATGCAATAAAGTTTCATCAAACTAGAACGTCAGTAAAAATGTTACCTGGCATGTTTTACTTCTGGTTAAAGTGTCATCATTCTCATATTTGGGAAAAGGAAAGGGGTCTCGATCTCGCGTCATTCCTGCAGTTGTTCTTCTGAACTGGTTGATCCAACAACGTATCTTTGTTGTCTTGCCAACTGTTGTTGCGTTGTTGTCTTGACAACTGTTGCTGCGAGACTAATAATTAAAAACCCTGCTCAGCACTGCCGCTCTGTGGTAAACCGCTTTAATAACATCGTTTTAAAAGCAGGTTTAATGTTTACTTTGTTACTAAATGTTTTTAAAAATACTTATAGAATTGTATAGATGTCTATAATTGTATTTTTTTTAATAGTATTTAATGTAACCTATTTAGTATTGATCTGAACTTTACCTCTGTTGAAACCAATGTGGGAATTCAGGGTGGTTTTCTAGAAGGGTGATGTAACAAACATTATTACAATTATTTTAACAATTTTTGATTATTGATCCAAATTTAATTTGATTTTATTAGGCTCTTGGCAGGGTGCTTCTCAATGTTTTGGGGTTTTTGTAAGTTAGATTAAACAGAATTAATAATCCATTATCTTTGAGTCTTTCCTGACCCAAGATAATTATGTATGTGTTGTCTTTGAGGAATTGTTATATATTTATTTCAGTAATACAGCCCAAAAAAGTAAAAATTTGATTATTATAACACTAAAATTGATACTTGTTAAACTTGGCTCAGATAATCTGGGGGTTACCTAGTTATATACTTTATTTTTGGTATTTTGGTCTATCCACGTGCCATCTGCCACATCAGGCAATGAATATTCCCCACCCTGGCGATATATTTCGTCATTTTTATGGCAGTTCCTTACAGGGTCAAGTTGCCAGATCGACACCCGATAATCATTCACACACCATGGGCAATTTGGGAACATCAATTAGCCTAACCCGCATGTCTTTGGACTGTGGGAGGAAACGGGAGTATCCAGAAAAAACATCCAAGCACAGCGAGAAGATGCAAACTCCATGCACACTGGTGGACCCTGAGGTGGGAATCGAAACTGGAGGTGCAAGGGAACCTAGTGCTAACCACTAAGCCATTGTGCCGCCATATACTGTATAGGTCAGGGGTAGCTCAGTGGTTAAAGTATTGGACTTCGGTTTGGAAGGTCCCAGGTTCATATCCCTCGACCACCAAATTGTCCCTGTTTGGCCCTTGAACAAGGCGCTTAACCCTCAGATGGGTAATGAGAAAAAAACGGATAAGGGCATCTGCCGAATGCCTAAATGTTGTCAAGGTATATTTGACAAAAAAATATAGGTGTAATAAATTTATTAAAGATGTTGCTTTGTATTGGTGAATTATAAACTGTTGTAACATACTTATTAATCTTGTGGGGTAAACCTTTGTCTCTGCTTCAGTTTGCCATGTGTGTCTGGTTTTATGATGAACCTGGAAGATCGAAGTCTCCTTAGGAATAAACCTAAAGTTAAATTCAGTGGGTCTAATTTTCATCACTTTCAGTTGGCTTTAACAGTGACAATGGCTCAGCATGAAAGGAATTCCCATTATTATGCTTATTAGCACCAATTTTCATCACTAGGTGCACTGAGGGTGCTGTGCATGCTGTCCTACAACTACACATCTTTAAAGGCCAAGTCAGGGAGACATCGACTTATCAAACGAATAGCAGCACCTGCAAAATCACTGGTTATGTAAAAGGAGTAACTAGCATTTTGGAGGACTTTAAGTTGTAAAATATAGTTGCAACCAACGATGAGCAGGCCCAAGAACCTGTGCCATCCTACACAAACATTTGTGTGGTGCCCCCGGGTGCACCACACAATCAGTGTGTCTATTGAGCATATTTAGACCTTCAAAAAGACAATGCCACCTGGGTGCACCACACAAATGTTTGTGTAAGATGCGTAGTTTGTGTGTGTTAGTATGTGTGGTATGTATGTTTGTGTGTAGAATGTGTGTATTGTATTGTATTTAATGTGTGTGCATTTTTTCCAAGTGACCCAAAATATCTGACTTCATGTTACATTGAGTCCATGACATGCATAGTGAAAATAGTTTAGCTCAATGAAATCTAGATGTGTACCGAGTTTGACATGCATATGTGCAAGTGTTCATGAGCTGTGCAGCAAAATCTCATGTGAAGGGCCTGAGTGTAGCCCAGACTCGCAGGAGTCATAATGGCAGCGGATTGCAACCTGTGTTCCATGAGTTTTTGATCATGTTAAGGGCTTGAATGATTAAAAAAAAAAAAAAAGATGGCGATGACATCATCGTCATTGTGCCGATGTCATAGTGCTTGGGCCCTAATAAGAACTATACGAAGAATGATTGTTGAATGGATGATGTAAATGGTGGGGCTTTGTCACAGCAATTCAATTAAAATGTATTTAGTGCTTTAAGCAATGGTCATTGTCACAAGCTAGCCCATCACCAACACCCTGACCCTGCATTTCAAACAAAACTCATTCAATCTCACTGAAATCACATTTCCCTTTATTCTGATGCTTAATTTGAACCTGTATTTGATTCATGATTTAATGCATTGAGCTGCTGTCGTATGATTGGACGATAGGATAATTACATTCATTAATGAGCAAGGGTACGTGGGTGTCTATTAAAGTGTCGGTAAGTGTGTGTCATTAAAATGATGGAGACCTATGCGTTTTCTCATAAAACGAAGCAGTTCCAAAACTTTCCAAGACACTTTATGTTTGGTTCAGGTTTATTAGCTTTAGCAGGAAAACAGAAGCCGTGAAACGAGATATAACACAAATACAGTATAAAAACTGCCCGAATATCTACGTGTTTGCTGTCTAATCCGATAAAGTTCCCGGTTTTTCAGTTCTGCAACATGAAGTCGGTGTGTCTGTGTGTGTGTGTGTGTTTTGGGGGTTTAGGATGTAGAGTGAAGTGAGCGCAGTCGCAGCCTGTCACACAATAAAGCGCGCGCGCGGCAGCAGTAACAGCTGTCACACAAACAAGACGCTCCGTACTTACTCACTTTCTCACACACTTTAATAAGTATACACAGTTTTGAAAAGATGTTACTAAAACGTGTATATGTTACAGTTGTTTCTCGGTGCAGCTGGTCCGCCTGGAGAGTATTTTTAGCACTTGTTTTATTAGACGCGCTGGAGGCGAGGGATTTGCCTAGCTGCAAAGAGGTAAGAAGCACTACAGGGCGACTCAAAGCCACAGAGTGAAGTTTTAACTGTCTTCTAATTAACTATTACTCAGTTACAAACTTGGCATATAGACGACTATGTGTGGAGTATAGCTCAGAAGACGAAGTATCGCGGTATTTCTTTTAAACCCTTACCCCTCGTCGTGTGTCTCCTTCCTCTGGATTTTCGCTTCAAATCACAAAGCTAGGATCCGATATTATAATAGTGACGTGAATAATTGTTTCATGTTATATTCTAAAATTTCTATAGTCTACAGAAACTAAAGTTCTGTAATCGCAAACAACTTTTCTGATCAAATGCACCCCTTCTCATTTCCACAGTCCTTACATTTTATAAATAATAAAACTGAAGGGAAATTGTGATTTATTATAACTGTGTCCTTGATGGGCTTAGGATTCAGACTTGTCTCCCTTCCGCTATCTCTAAGGATCATCTTATTCCTCCTGACACAATTTGGTACGTAAAAAACCCCCAAGGCTTTTTGTTGTTGTTGTTGCAAGAATTCACTATGTATGGCATTGAAAGTACAACAGCATGTCTAACTTGCATTCTTAGGGAAAAAATAAAACAGATCCCTACAGGTACAGTACTATAGTTCTCCCTCTAGATAAACCTCTAAAGATAGAGTCACAAGACTTTTTCCACTAGTTTTCTTCAAGTAAACCTTATTTAAACTACTACTACTGCTCACACACACACTACTATATTACTTCTGTAAGTAACCGAACCAAAGGTTTTTTTTGACAATATCAATGGTTTAGGGCATTTACATTTGTGTAATTGTCCATTGCCCTTATCCAGAGCAACTTACATTTCATTTTATTTTACTTTTTTTTTTTTTTACCTCTGAGCAGTTGAGGGTTAAGGGCCTTGCTCAAGGGCCCAACAGTAGCCCTTGGTGGTGCTGGGGTTTACTTTACCCTATTTAGCTGTCCTTTTTTGGTGCTAAAAGTTTAATTCATTAGGTGTCCTGCTAATGTATTGGCTGCTTGTAGATGTTTTTTGTAGAATGTCAGGAAAACCTGAAAAAAATATTCTAAACAATGTCACTTCTGTTCTGTGCATCCAATTAAAGTGTTGTTTGGGAGCAAAAGCTTTTATTCTGACAACCTGATTATATGTATGCTCAAAAAATCCTCTAGCCTTTTGGAACAGCTGCAACTGTATTGGATATTCAACATGCCATTTTCTTGGTTGCCAATTACATGTATAATTGATAGATCATTGCTCTGGCAGAAGTCATGATTATGGATCGTAAAGCACATTACGAGTTGAGGATGTGGACTCATATGTTTGTAAACAAAAACTGATGTGCCTTTAGCATTATGACATTCTTTCTTAAAAATACACATAAAACCGTTTTCTAAAGTCTTCAAACTAAATATCCAGGCTAGTTGTACAGGCATTATTAAACCTGGACATGAATGAAATAATAATGACATTACGTTATCATGGGAACTGGATCAGACTAGTCATTTTTCTTTTTCTGTCATTACTTGTTACTGTTGTTATTTCAATTGGTGTTTACTTAAACTCAGTGAGTTGATTATATGATCACACATTAAAGCAAAGAGAAGGTGCCTATCATAAAGGCTGGAAGAAATGAAAAAGAATAGGGTTTGGATCAATTATGCATTCATATCAACAGTCAGCGGATTTGGGTTATCCAAGATAGCCTCAGATAGATGCACAGGTGACTCTTGAAAACCTCATGAGGAAATGTAAAACTAATTTCCATTTGAACTTCCTCATACATGTAAGCAGCCATAATTGAGTTAAACTGGGTTAACTGAGTAGTGTGTGAAAACTTGCAGGCTGAGAATCTTATCAGAAGATGATAAGAATGCATATTTCATTTAAACCTGTGTGAAGTGGACATCTGATGATTGAGAAACAGTTACATCATGATTTGACATCATTACATGAAATTCTGAGATACTAGGCTTGTATCTTTTTTTATTTTTGTCTGGTGCAGTGTAGTTCTCCACATTTATTTTGTTATTCTCACTGTACTCTCACGAAGGTTAAAAGACCTTGCATTTGGCCCGGAAAGATGACTATGTAGGCTGAGACACCATAGAAACATGGGTCACTATGTCCTGTTGCCTTGGAATTATCAAAATAATATTGATGTCTGGATTAGTACTAGCAAGAACACTGCCATTACGTCTGACTGAATAGATTAATTTTCACCGTATACTCTTTATACCTTCTCATTGATACTTGTGTTTTCTTCTGTGTCATCATGCACAGGCCTAATGTAGCTTCACTAATAGGAAAGAGTTTCCAAGTAGAATCTTTTTTTCTCTGCCATTCTAGTTTGTTAACTATTAATCGAGTTCTGCTTCACATTGGGTGTTTGAGTGTACTTTGTTAAGTACTTAGGACTAATCTTACTCCAGGTGGCACGTCTAGATAGGTGCATGTTGATTAGTTGCCCTACTGTTACTCAAAACCTTGTGTAAATGTTCTGAAGAATGGGCAACATACAAAATCTAATGAACCACTCTAATAAAATGAAAAAAAGTTAAAAAAGGTGGTAAATAGTGATTGCAAATATTTGTGTTTATGTGGAATAGAGAAGCATGTTTGTTTAGGAATCTGCTTTATCTGTCTCTCCCTAAGTAAAGTAAATAATTCATGTTAAGCAGCTTGTGGGGACTGGGAATTAAACATCCTAGTTGAAGGTGGTTGTTAAAGGGTGTGGTGGATGCCTGTGTAAATATTGATCTGACACTTTATTTAAAAAGGAAGTTGAATGATTAAACATACAGAGATGTATCAGACTGCCAAAGACATGGGTTTACTAGCTATCATCTGTATATAATCAACTATAGATTTTCACGTCAAGAAATAAATATAACAGTGTCATAAAAAGGTTATTTTCATATATTACACTAATGTAACCCTCCTTGCTTCTTTTCAGCCGCATGCATATATATTTTTTCAAATTATCTTCTAATGACATGAATGTGTGTATATCTGTGTTATGATCTCAGTCAGATTACCACTTTGAGTATACAGACTGTGATGTTCTGGGGTCCAGATGGAGAGTGGCGATACCCAACAAACCTGACACATGCACAGGCCTCCCTGACCCGGTGAAAGGGACACAATGCAGTGAGTAACAAGGCTTTACCTGAGGCAGATGACAATCTATACAATTTAATCTATACAATTTAATGTAGAACCCTTATGTCTTATATGTTCTATGTAGAACCCTGAAACTATATGTTTTAGTATTAGGGATCCAAATACATTCCTTTTAGGAAGCTACCGTATAAACCACGAAGAACATTTTATGATCTTTCTGTTGTAAGAATGTAAAGTACAAAATCATGTCTTAGGCTACATTATCACCCTTATATCCCTCCTGGTAAAGGAGATTGGTTTTCAATTATGAAGGGCCCCAAAAGGAACTAAGGCTCCATAACTATTCTAAAAACTCTTAATGGTCACTTGCTTTACGAATGTGAAAATAAAGCTCCGAAGACAAATGGTTCCATTGATCTAATTCATTAGGCTTCATGCTGATGTATGAACAGTTGAGCTTTAAAATGTTCCTGCAAATATATGCAGCAAAAATGAATTTTCTGTGAACATTATTAAAAAGATGAGAGCTGAACTAACTGACTAACTTTTTATTGGTTGATAGCATTTTCCTGTAAGGAAGGTGAATACCTGGATATGAAGTCACAGGAGTGTCAGAAGTGTGCTGCAGGAACCTATTCATTGGGTACTGGGGTGGCTTTTGATGAATGGGACACACTCCCTGCTGGCTTTATCAGTCATGGCATCAATATGGATATCGGCAACAGCTACATCAACTGTTCTAAGTGAGTAACTGAACTGGAGATTTCATCAACTTGTGTCTTTTATTGGCTTATAATGACTTCTTTTTTTGTTGCAATAATTTATAGCTGTTATGACTGTATGTTCAATTTGTACGCTTTCTTCTATTGTACTGTATCTGGGTGTATGTGTGATATGTGGGTGTATGTTTTTAAACTTTGAGTCATATGTCAACAAACATGGATTACACTGCTATGGTGTGTCCTGTTATAGGGCAATTATTCACAATGCACAATATTTTTCTGTAACAGCATGTGCTGAAGTGTTTCGTTCCTCTTCTACCACAGCAATTTTCAACAACTATAATTTTTCTTTTATTAACAACAATATATTGTGCTTGTTTTACAAAGCACAGTTAATGTTGTGGAATATCTTTGAGACAAGTTTTTGAAAAGAAACAAAACAGCTTGTCATATTACCAAGATACTCTCTACGCTTTCAAGTACTCTCCAGTGGCGGGTAGTTTACTGACCTTTAGAAAGCACAGACACCTGCGACTACTTCCGTTATCATTAAACAAACATCATCTTACAGAAAGCATAAATTACATTCATTTCTGTATTAAATAACATGTGTCCTTTAATTTGTTAAATGAAGCATCCACAATGTGAATTAGATTTTACTGTGAGAAGGATGACTTATTACAATGAGTGCATTTATTTAATGCATTTAATAATGTGAATTACAGACAGAGCTATTATGTACTTTAAAACGTAACAGTCATGTTGTGGTATAAATGCAAACAAATACTATGGTACTTAAAACATTAATTACTACAGTGTGTTATAACCATAAATCTGAAAGGATTCCAATAAAACTTATACATGCTTTTTTTTTCCTTTGTGGGTGTACGTGTTTCTGTTTTTATTTAGCTCTACTTGGACTCCTAAGGGGGACTACATATCTTCTAACACAGACGAATGCAGCTCTACACTGTCGTATGCTGTGAATTTGAAACAGCCTGGCTCAGTCACTTTCCAGTACATCTATCCTGATAACAGCATCTTCTTCGAATTCTATGTGAGTAACTTGTACTACTTTGACTGTGGATTTCCTTTATGTTTGTGTTGAAAATCATTCTGCTTTTAAATGCCATTGAAACAAAGCAAAGACACCAGAGCAGCAGCTAATTACCAGATTTGAGTTTTTTTTCAAGAGAGAGGCGTTTTTGCTAGAATAAAAAAAAACAAAAAAACCTCGGTCTTCTTTTGCTAAAAGTACGTGAACCCCGGACTCACTTCCAAATGTGTGTATTCACCAAACTGTTGCCACAAATTTGGCAGCACAGGATTAGTTAGAATGTCTTTGCATGTTGTAGTGTTAAGGTTTTACTTCACTAGAAATAAGAGGCTAAAACCTGTTCCAACATGACAATGCTACTGTGTACAAAGCAATCTCCATTAAGACTTAGTTTACTAAGAATGGTAACTTGGCCTTACTTTAACCCCACTGAACACCTTTGGAATGAGCTACAACACCAAATGCATGCCAGGCCTGCTTGTCCAACATTAGTGCTTGACCTCACTAATGCACTTGTGGTTCTCATATCCTGTTTTAGCCATATAGTGTTTAATGCCCTGTTTATCCATCTCCTCTTTGTGTTGGTTGTCAGGTTCAGAATGACCAGTGCCAGTCAACTGATTCTCAGAGTCGTTGGATGAAGATTTCTAAGAATGACTGGGAGTATCACTATGTAAGCGAGTTCACAGGCTCATTTGTGTTTTTGCGTTGAAATGATTTGTGCATGCGCGTTGAGCAGGGAATGTCTTAAAAGCCTTTTATTTTAAGGCTGATAGTAACTTTGTCCTGTGGTTTTTAACTAGGTGCCACTAAGTAGTGGGAACAATGTTCTATACTGGAGAACCACTGGGTTCTCTTTGTCTGGCAGTGCTGTTAAGCCGGTTCTGCTGAAGAACATCGCTATTTCAGGTTTGTGTTCTATACGTCATCATTATCATCAAAATAAACGAGAGAGAGAGAGAAAACTCTCTTTAAAACTCTTGTTTCATTCTCCGTAGGGGTTGCATACACATCTGAATGTTTCCATTGTAAGCCTGGCACCTACAGTGCTGAAGCTGGGGTTGCCCACTGCTCCCCCTGTCCAGTCAATACCTACTCTAATAAGGGAGCTACTGAATGCCAGCAGTGTGAGGAAGACAAATATTCAGGTATGTGTTAGTTCATATGTTCAACACAAGTAATTTTACCGTCAATTTTTATTTAAGAACACAAATGCTTTTGTTTCTTTCTTTTGTGAGATTATATTCTGGATAGACAGAGGACAATGTCTTTGTGTTATTATGACACCTGGGATAACCCGAAAGTACTCACCTCTGTGTAATTGGTGTGAAAAAAAGTTGTGTACTAAAAGCAAAGCAGCTCTAGGGTTTGCTCATTTGCTGCTGTGTCTGTGCTATCACTGGATCTAAATGTGTGTATGTTTGTGTGTACATGTGTGTAATGACTTTTTCCTATGTGTACAGAGATCGGGTCAGGAGCGTGTCAGCAGAGACCACCCTGCATGACCAGTGACTACTTTTACACTCACACTCCTTGTGATTCCAAAGGACAGGTACTTTTGAGAGCCATAAAAATAAACTCTTATTATAACAAATTAAATAATTAAGTATTTTCTACATTAGCTAATTAGTAACCTACATTCGATCAATCACATTTTTCATCACATTTTCAGATTTTCACATTTTTTAAATAATAAAAAAGAACAGAAAATGTATCCTGTAGTGACCCAACAATCTAAATCAAGTGACCAACAGGAAAAACTACTGCCTCATTATTATTCACTTTCTCTGATTTTTCAGTTAATGTTAATAATTCACTGTTAATGTCTCACAGTGTATCACACCCAAATATACCAAAAGGAATAGACAAAGATACACAAAGAGTCGGGAGGCTCTTATGATCACATGCCGAAAGGAGGGAACAAACTTTCAGACTGACAATTTCATACATTAACATACAAATCTATCATATTTTATATGTCCTGATGATATAAAATAAACTTTTTTTTTTTTGTCTTTTTCCTCTTGCACTTCTCAAGTTAAAAAAATATGCTAAGTATATTAACTTCTAGCATGCCAAAGCATACTTAAGTGTACTTGCAGCCAGACTGATGACTAGTATACTTGAAGTTTGCTATTTTGGAACAACTAATTTTGTACTAAGTGCATTTTAGTTGTAATTAAATTGTACAAAAGCACAATTTTAAGTGCATTAAGTATACTTTTGTGTGATAAGTGGAACAACTTTAAGTATACTTAGTACACTTACAGTATATGTTACAAATACAAAGAGTAATATACCATAAATATATTCTTATTGCAGCAGTAGCATGCTCTTATACTTCTGGCCAATTTTAAATACTAAAAATTACACATTGTGGTTAATAAAAATATACTTATAATATCATACAGTACATACAGTATTGCAAATGTGTTATCAGTACACTAAAGGAGTTTAGGACCTATTACAAATGCTGAATACATTTTCTACATTATAACGTTTTTAAAACACATTACACCAGTAATGACAAGGCAGATTTATTCATGAGATTCATTTCAACATATTCTGTTACATTCAACAGATTTAATTTGTACAAGGTTACAAAAAACAGTTCTATGGTTTATTTGTCTTCAACAAAACTTCGGGTTGTCTCACAAACACACAGTCAGAAATATAAGCTGTTGTCTGAACAAAGGCAGGCATCATTATTGGAATATACTGTATATTGTATACTCTGTATACTGAATCAAACTGATGAAACACTTTTTTGTTAATATATTTGCAATGTACTACAGAAGATTTGAAAATATTTGTAATACACAAAAGTGTACTTTTTTTCACTAGGGTTGTCTACAGATTGTAATAGCAACTCCTTCTATGTAGATTAGATTACCTGTACCACATAGTCTTGTTGCCTTTATTTATTTCATGCACATTTCTCTTGTTGTCTTTTTGATCATAGACACAGCTGATGTATAAATGGATTGAACCAAAGATCTGTAATGAGAATGCAGAGGGAGCCGTGAAACTTCCAGCCTCAGGGGAGATGCTAACCTGTCCTCCATGTAATCCTGGATACTTCACTAACAACTCGTCAGCGTGCCAACCATGTCCACAAGGCTTTTACTCCAATGGAACAGGTGCAGTACACCATGTGGCTATATTATAATATACAATTTAAACTAGTAAACTGCTAGAATAGATAAAAGAATTAGAGAGAAAGCACACAGATTAAGATCGGTGTTGTGTTTACAGCATGTTCCGAGTGTCCTGTTGGAACGGAGCCAGTAATGGGTTTCGAGTACAAGTGGTGGAATAGGATGCCCAGCAACATGAATAGTTTGGTCTACAGACGAGAGTATAGTGGTACTCAGAGGAGCACAGGTAAACAAAGCCTTATGGTGGGCATCTGAACCAAACGCATGCTGTTTGCAATTCATTGACCCTCACTGTCTGTGAAGTGGATACTATAAAGGTTTATTTGCAAAGCCTTGTAG
The DNA here is from genome assembly GCA_030014305.1 of Clarias laeviceps. Classification (NCBI taxonomy): domain Eukaryota; kingdom Metazoa; phylum Chordata; class Actinopteri; order Siluriformes; family Clariidae; genus Clarias; species Clarias laeviceps. Next base: position 14,544,075 of record JAQMYJ010000040.1, on the reverse strand, counting down.
CTGTAGTCAGGCAGAGATTAAACAATGCAGGGTTAAAATAATCATTTATTTGTTCATAATAAGGCAGACAAATAGATGTACAACTAATTATTCATAGACTAATAATTAATTCAGAATAATAAAACTTAAAAAAAGGTTAAAGATTATAGTGTGTGCTCGAGTCCCAGTTTGGGGATGCATGTCTTTTGTATTTCACCATGAAAACTCTGCTTTGTTACAGGATGGGAGGTAGCTGGCGAATATGTTTACACCACACCTGGAGATTTGGACTCAGACTACATGTTGCTAACACTCACTGTACCTGGTTATAGGTAAGAAATAGCAAATACAAACATTTAGCTAATGTTCAACATGCAGGAAACAAACATGTACTGTATATCTAATATCTATGGATATTAGTAGTTTTAGCCTTCTATTTTTGATGTTTTTTTTCCGTTTTTAAAGGTGAACATTTCTTATCTTTTTATTTTTCATATCTATGTTTTGCTCAGTTTGCCCTACTCCTTGGATAAAGATAAAGAGAGCCCAGAACTTTCTAGAATCACATTTGTCTTTGAGACCAAGTGCATGGCTAACTGCGCACTTTACTTCACGACAGTAAGGATTTAAGTTTTTACACATTACATAGAAGGTAATAATACATAAGCATAATGATTTTTAAAATATGCCACACTGCAACATTTTACTTACCTATCCTCTATTTGTTTAACCAAGTACTGTACCAACATTCTTTTGAAATTCAGTAACCATAACAAATTTGCTCACACTTTTCTTGTTGATCAAGGTAAATAGAAATGTACTAGTTTCATACACTTGAATTGCTGTGTGTGTGTGTGTGTGTGTGTGTGTGTGTGTGTGTGTGGTCACAGGGCTTGAGCGAGAGAAATGATCATGTGGTGGAAACCTGGAGGGGCACCATTGGGAAGCAGTCCTATTCTTACCTTATTAAGAGCAATCACACTGTGAGCTTTACCTGGGGCTTTCAGCGCACTGACACCTACAGTATGGTGAGATCAGGAAAAGAGCTTACAGTATCACAGTACAATTTCTATTTAAATATGTGTGTTTTCATATACAAGAGCTGTACCAAAAGTAATGCAAAACTGGATTAAATGTTTTATTATCTGACATGGGCTGTTCAAATTGCATCCATCTGTGCACATTGCACATTCCATTTCATATCATTTTGTTGATGTCAGACAGCCTGCACCCCTTCTTAATCAAGAACTCACTCACAGAAGAACAGGAAGAAGTGTTACTATAAAGGATGAGTTACTCTACCAACATGTGCAATTTCAGTGACCACTGCCAGTTACAGTAATACAAAACTTATGCCCACACTTGCATTGCTTTTGGTACAGTCTTGTATATCTTATGGTACATATTGAACAGAGAGCTCTATAAGAAAAAAATATCTATATCTATTTTTTAAATGTAATCAGCTAATATGATGTTGAATATATGATAATGTGCTGAGGTTCCCATAAGAGCCTAATAATAGAATAATAGCAATGTACTATAGATTATAAATAAGAAACAATGAAATAAGCTTTATAACATATTTCATTTATTTTATTTATTTATTTACAATTGTATAAATATGTTCAGGCAGCACAGTTGCCACACACTTTAAGCGTAAAGGGTTAGATTCCTGCCTTTGGTCTGTATGCATGGAGTTTGCATGTTCTCCCCATGCTTGGTTGGTTTCTTTCTGGAACTCCTCCCACAGTCCAAAGACATGCAGGGTAAGCTAACTGGCGTTCCCAAATTTCCCGTAGTGTGCGAGTGAGTGAGTGAGTCTGTATGTGCGCTTGTTCCCTGCAATAGATTGGCACCCTGTCTAGTGCATACCCCGTCTTGAGTCCCCTCGAGGCACAAGACAGGGTAATAAGTTAATAAAACAAATCTCAATAAAAACAAATAAAACAAATAAAAAAAAGAAATCTCAAAGTCCGTCACCCTGAAGACTTTAACATACCTGAAAACTTGTGTTTCCATAAATGTTAAATTAACTTCTCTGTGTTACTGTTAAACAACTACAACAACACCAACAAATATTATTAGTAGATTATGTGCACATAAGTTCTTGTGAATAAGTTGTTACTACAGAATGATAACATATTGGAGTGCAATAATATAAATCTATGATTCATCTTGCAACAATATAATATCAGCACCAAATTGTCCATAAATCCACTAACATCTTCTATCTATCAGATTTAAGAATTCAGAATTGTCATACAAAGTATATAATGCTGAAGTGCATTATTTGTTAATCTAATAATGCCAGTTAGGTGACGCTTAATATAAAGGAATGCCATTTAAAACATTTGTCTCTTGTGTTTACAGGAAAGGCAATACAGCTCAGACTTTGCTAAGATCTACTCTGTTCACATCACTAATGTAATTGGAGGAGTGGCATCTCAGTGTCGACAGTGTGCACTCGACTCCTCTCAGACAAACTCAGCCTGCGTCTCCTGTCCTCCTGGGCACTACATGCTACATGGCACTGGAGTATGCAGGAGCTGTCCATCGAACACCTTCATAAGGCCTGAGCAGCCTCTGGGAATAGAAGCCTGCATCTCATGTGGACCTAATACTAAGAGCAACAAAGTAAGCACTGCTAAATCTTTTTCTGTTTTCATAATCTTTTTGTATCACAGGGGGTCTTGGTAGTGAAATTGGGTAAAATGATTGATGTGTAAAATGCATAATATATCACCTATATGTGTAAGGTAGTACATTTATCGTACACAGTGTTCACGAACCTACTGATATTTTGATATTCTCAACTCTTCCTATTTCATTTTATTTTCAGGCCCGCTCTGCCTGCCTGAGTGACTGCATTCTGGCTATGCCGTATAAAGGAGAAACTCTGCAGTATGATTTTTCTCCCCTGGCCAATCTCACGCACTTTCAGAGCAGCCCTCGCTTCACCAACAAAGGTCTTCGTTATGTACATCAGTTTAGTGTGGGGCTATGTGGCACAGAGGTAAATTCAGGATGTTAGATGATTAACTTGCTGAAGAAGGATGTTACAGTAGTCAGCTCTTATGTACTGTAAGATGATATCTGTATGAATGTATGAATGAGTAAAGTACTCTTGATGTAATATAAACATTCATAACTATTTTTTTCAAAGGGCTAAGATGCTTAAATGTGACAAATATGACCTTTGGAAATGTGACAAAAATGTTTATTATGAGAATCCATCCAAATGCAATCGAGCATTTTTAACCACTATCTGTATGCTCTTAGGACCGTGTTCTGGCATCCTGTGTTGACAATGTTACAGAGATCAGGAAGGAAGTGAATGGTTATGTCTGCCAGTCAATCATAGTGCCTACTGATGTCAGGGGTCAAAGGGTTGTGTCCTCACAACCTTTTAGTATTGGAAGCACATTGATTGGTGAGTTATAAGTGATCTTACAGCCAAACAGGTAAGGCTGAACAGCTTCATAGAGTGACTTGCTCTTTCCATTTCCTGTTTTGTTCATTTTCAACCATAGGGGTAACCACTGATTCAACACTTGACCACATCTCATCTGGGAGTACCTTCCCTACACAATCTGATCTCCCTGATGTCATATTTTACTACCGGTAAGATAAGGGATAAATTTAACATAAGCACCAGTTGAATAGCAGTTTAAAACTGTGCTTAAGAGTTGTCATTATACTTCTGGCTGTCATTCATTTTGTATCTTTAGGGCAAGTGAAACAACACAGGCATGCAAAAATGGGAGATCAACCTCCATCAGACTCAGATGTGATCCCAAAGTGACAGCAATGGATCAGATTTCCTTACCAAGGTACACTGTAGACTTATGAAATGAAGGCAGTGATAGACTGCCACAAGCACAAGAACTAAAAAAAGAAATCCCATTGTGTGCAATCCTCTGTAGTTCACAAATGTAGTGTAATCATTGCTGTTTATTTGGTGTATAGCAACACCTTCTGGTCAAAGCAAGGAACTGTGCGTCTAAGTCTTGTCTAATACTACTTAAGTCTTGTGTTTTTCATTTCCCTCTTTCTGCAGTAACTGTACAGAAGGAACATGTGATGGCTGCTCCTTCCATTTTCTGTGGCGTTCTCGGTTTGCTTGTCCTCTCTGTTCTGAGAGGAACTATAAAGAGATAGTGAGTGCCTGTATCAATGGAATTCAGGTAGGTTTAATTTCCTAGAATTGTAATGATCATAAGACATAATAATATAATATTTATAATGGCAATAATATTTGACACCCCCATGGCTCTTAGAGTGAGATCCAGGAACTTACAGCGGTCTGTAATTTATCAAAGTTTATCAAACATATCAAATTTAGCATTATAAGGGTCTCTCTGTGTGAGGAGCTGTTTTGAGAAAAAAGTTTTGACATTACAGCTCACATGTTTTCAATCATAATATTTTTATTCCTTTTTAAAATTTTTATTTCTTTTTATTTTATTTTATTATGAACAAGACCAGGATCACAGCTAGAACATTTTGTGTATCACAATTTCTATATAATTTAGTATATTTTGGCAAATAATATATAATAATAATAACAATAATAATAATAATAATAATAATAATTAGGCTAATTGGTGTTCCCAAATTGTGTCTGTGTACTCTTCAATGGTTGGCACCCTGTCCAGGGTGTACCTGCCTTGTGTCCTAAGTGTCCTGATGCCCCCCTATGACTCCGCAAACAGATTGAAGTGTTCTAGATGGTAAGTGAGTGAGTGTATATGCTGCGTAACATCTCTAATCCAATGACTATATGTTGGAAGTAAATAGTGGACACCAGAAAATGAAATGATAAAGCAACTGATTTCCCCCAAATTTTTGAAAGTGCTGAAGAACAAAATCCATAATATGGGCAAGTCCAAAACATATGAGATAATGTGACCGATAACTCTCACATTTAGGGTCCAGAGCCTTTTTAAATTTAGCCACTTTAACTTTGGAACAATCAAGATTGTGAAGAACTCTGAAAGGAATGAGAACAAATTTGAAAACAGCCTGATGATAACAGTTCCTTAATTGCTTTAGACCGTCTGCAATTTGCTCCATGATCAACTTCCTGTTTACTTTTAAAGGTATCTAAATCTCCCTGCTTATTGGCATTAAGTTGGAAATATATTTTGATTATGTCACTCTTAGCCTCCAATTTGAGCTTAAACACTGAATCCAAAAGACACTTTGGAGGACAGGCAGGTAGGGAGAGTGAAGAAAAGTTATCATAGTTTTTTATATCCAGATGTCAAAGGCATTATCTTTCAGTCATGGATGGAACAGGTGATTCTTTAATGCTGGTGCAAAAAGAGAAAATATCCACCGGAATTGATGCCAAATTGAGATTGAGTACACAGCTAACAAAATTTTAGGTTGTTGAAATGAAAAATAATTATTGCTGTAATTATAATAATTGAAATTTGAAAAATTTAAAGTAAGTAAGATATAAATATGAGCATGTCTTATTATGCTATTGCTTTATCTCTTAAATAACTAATGAAGGGTAATAAATTCAGCAGAGACGAACACTTTGTTCCTATTAAGATGGCGTTATAATCATACAGTATATGCTTTAAACTGTGATTAGTTTCTGAATGTATTCTCTAAGATACAAAATAAAAATTAATTTGTTATATTTGAAAATGTCTCTAAGCGTTTTGACCCTGAATTTTCATTGTGAAATACTTAATTTAAATAATTAAAAAATACACTATAAAATACAGTACAGGAAATTATAGGAAAGTTCAGTACATTAGCTAGCTAATGTCTGCATATTTAATGCTAATGTTAATGTATATGTTAGGTGCAATGTTAGCTGCAATATTAACTGTGCTAAAGACTTTTATAGTTCATGTACATTTATATGTTGTTAAAGCAGCTGTGTCTATTGTAGACACTTTTTATTACTCACATGGATCATATTTAGCACATCTGCATTCAAGTTATATTGTTCTTCAGCATACTGGGGCTTCAAGTCTGTTCTTTTCTGCTTGAGTAGGAATTGGAACATGGATATTGATTGACCTGTTGCCTATATTGCTGTTCATTTCATTTTCATGCTGGATAATGATATACAAACGAATTTATTGTTATTTATTTCAAATAAAAAAAAAGTTTATATGGTAACTCATTTTCTATCGACTATCCAGATATCCATAAAATCAACATCATGGCATATTCAAGTTTGGCGCAATTTAAATCATGACAATGATGGAGATTATTTATATGTTATGATCATCATTGATAAGCCTTATTAAAAAAGTTTAGAAGTATTTTAACAGATTAATATTTGTTTTATAGTCTAAAACTCACTCTATGTTTAAAATACAAGAATAAATAACTAACCACAGCTTTAATTAAGCTGCAAAAATTTGGTTTATATGAAAAAACTTTTTGAAATCATGATTTATATTTGGTGCAAAAAGGTGTTTTCCTTACATTCAAACACCTCTACTGGTTCTAATAAATAAATAAAAATGCTGATACTGACTGATAATGCTGAATTTTGTCTAGTATGCCTTAGTTTTAAACAGCTACATGATAAAATTTAAAATGAATACTAATTATTCATTAATTTTTTTGTGCCCATGAGTAGAAAAAGTTTGAGACTCATGCTCTAAATCAGCGGTTCCCAAACTGGGGTGCGCGCGGTGCGCAGTCTAACCACCATGGGTGCGCGAGAGAATGCTTGTAATGGCGGAAAAAAATATATTTTATTATTTTTATGTTTTTATCTTAGGCAAACTTAACATTCCATATTTTTGAGAGAAAAGAAATTCACTGAGAGAAAGAAAAAAAACCTCATTACAAATTGCAATTTACAACCTATGCATTACTCATCTCACGGTTTCACGTCTCCATCACAATTTCACATTAGGCGCTAAGTGATAGTACATTCGTAATTTTTTTTCGCTTACTAAATTCATCAAAATGGACACCTGGTTAAAAACTGGCACTTTAAAGAAGTCAAGTGACAGTAG
>JAQMYJ010000040.1:14523279-14537001 GCA_030014305.1 Clarias laeviceps | reverse complement strand
AGTTTAATCGAAGGGGTGCTTGAACGGTGTCAAATATTAGAAAGGGGTGCACACAGCAAAAAGTTTGGGAACCACTGCTCTAAATCATGTAATGTGTGTGTGTGTGTGTGTGTGTTTAGAGGACTACCTATGTGTGGCAGCAGCCTCTGCGATGTACAGGTGGAGTACCTCTGCCAGATCCACAGATTAGTGCTTGTGTCACTTTAGACTTCTGGCTCAAATTTGGTGTTTCTCTCGGAACTGTGACAGCAATACTGCTCATCACCATCAGCTGCTACTTCTGGAAAAGGACACGCAAGTGAGTGCTCGCATCTGAGCATGTTTTAATCCTACAACTTCTTCCTATATTGTTTCAGTTTTCCTCTCACCGTAGGTCTGTTATATAATGGCTACAAAAGACGCTACCTTGTTGGTAGTTTCTCAAAGTTTATGTAAAAGAATTACACAGAGGCCAGGCCTAAACTCCACCAAACACATTGAGATGAACTAGAACACCGACTGGTCATCAGGCTTTCTCTCACAACATCAGTGCCTGACCGCTAATGCTCCTGACGAAATGCCCTTGTGGCAGAATGAAAACAAATCCCAGTTTGTTAAGGCCAATGGTTTTGGAATGGATAATATGGGTGTGATGTTCGGATGTTCACATACTTTTGGCCATATAGTGTAAATTTTTAAATAAATTTTCTTATTAGCAGAATAATACATTTCTATTTGTTTTTTTTTCAACTCAACAGTTCTTAAATTGCAAAAATAAAAGATTATGTACACACAACACATCAAAATGATATATGGTTTTATTGAATGCTAAATGTAACTAGCATTTCATTTAATGCATTGTGCATGTAGTGCTAATATAAATGTAATATTATATATAATATGTAATGTAATATATAGTATATGTGCTAATATATATCTACTTCACAGGCTGGAATATAAGTACTCAAAGCTTCTGAATGCAGAGTCGAAAGACTGTGACCTTCCTGCTGCTGACAGTTGTGCTATTATGGAGGGAGAGGATGCAGAAGATGATCTCATTTACCAAAGCAAAAAAAATCTTTTCACCAAAATTAAGTCCTTCACCAGAGAGGTAAACTGATCTTCTGTAGGCATTGTGGTACAGACTGAACAATAATCAGTTGATATTTAAGGAAAATTTGCATGAAATGAGTAAGTCATACTTAAAGTTATAGACTCAAAACACTAATTATTCTCATTTTAATAAAGTAATTAGAATTTGACTTCTTTTAATAATTCTCAACTGACATTTGGCAAATAGACAATAGTCTATGGAAATGCTCAGATGTTAAAATGTAAAAGTAATCTACTGGATAATATAGTGTATATGGTAATTTAGATGCCTTGTTCCTTTCCAGAGAACATCAGATGGCTTTGACTCTGTTCCTTTGAAGTCATCCTACAGGCATGGAGATGGAGATGACCTAGACCTTTAAGCCCTGCCAATGGACAATGCTAACTGATCTAGCAAATCCTCACCCTTTGCTCTTTATGGTGTCCTTTTTGTAAATAATAGGGATAGATATCCATATCTCACAATAAACGTTCCACCACCAAGTAGACTAAGGTTATTTAATTTTTTTTATCAACTACAAGCATCATGTTTAAGTCTTTGGGATTTGTATGTCAATATAATGAACAGAAAGCATTGGCATTCTATAAATTCTTGATCACAGACAGTCCTTTGGGGAAAAAGTGCCCAGTAGTCCAGTTTACATCATGTCAGATCTGTTAGTTTATGTTCAGTGAAGGTTAGCAGATACAGTGACTTTCCTGAGAAACATTTACTTTTGTTTTTGTTCCCTTTTAAGTATAACCTTGTACGTCTGTATTGTTCCCCACAATATCTCCTGCTTGTAATGTGAAACCATTTCAATTGTCTTTATGGTTGCCTGTACAGAATGTGAGTTATAAAAGTATTTGTTCCAATTATGTCTTTTTGGTTATTATAAAAGTGTGGATTTTCTCTTTATCTCCAATATGGCCATTGGTCTTTTCATCAGGTAAATCTACCATGTAGATGCTCTTTGTTATACAATTGTGGTCTTTTGTTGTGCACAATTTGTGCACCCCTTTTTCACCTATCATTGAAAATAAGTAACTGTAAAACAGTTGCTTTTCCGGGGAACCCATGCCATTTGTGCAAATTATACTCTAGTCTTCAGTTAGTGTCAACACAATAGAACTCCTATTGGCTGGATATGTTTGGTTAGTAGACCATTTTCAAACAGTAGTAACACTGAAGGGCTTCAAAATCACAGCAATGTTTCCACAAATTATGGACAATGCAAAGAGGGCTGACAAATGAGCAGCACATCAGTTTTTTTAAGGGCATGGCAGCTATATGAAAGTTGTTACTGGATAAAAAGGTAATATGTTTAACTACAAGGTAGATCAAGTGGCCATGCAATAACAATGAATAAAAATGACATAATCGGCTACCAGCTTGGGAGGCACAATTGGCCAAGCTGGTCAAACCACTAGACCACATTTAGTAAGTTTTATCAGCTTGCTCAGAGGTAGGGTAGCTCAGTGGTTAAGTTGTTGGACTACTGATGGGAAATTCCCATCAGATTCAAGCCCCAGAACTGCCAAGTTGCCGCTGTTGAGCCCCCTTGCAAGGCAATTATGCCTGATGCTTTGGCAGCCAGTGCCCTAGTCAGTAAGACTAAATTGTATTTTTCAGCAGGGCAGAGGTGACATGTAATGGATTAATATAGAGCTTAAGACACCGAACTCTGTCCATGAATGTCTAGGACGTATTAAATCAAGAAAAAAACGTGCTGTTTCGCGGTCCTCTTAAATGCATCGTTGAAGGAATCGTTTTGCTGCAGTTTGTATTCTCGCGAGATTTCAGTTTATGGCGGGGTTAGCGCGCGAAGGGAGGGAGCAGCAGGGAAGTGACTAGTGCCAGGACAGGCACACAGGAGAGTCCTAAAGTTACCCGGAACAGGAGACAAACTCCTGAAGGGCTGCAATATTTCGGGACGTTTTTGGCGCTGTTAGTACGAAAACAAAAACGTGTAGGAGGTGAAAGGTTGCTGCAGCACATCGTGCTCGACTGGTCGTGCACTTGTTTTTTCACACTAGCTCCATTTCGGCTGCACAAGAAACCGAGGTGGCTGCGGAGTTAAAGCAGAAGTTTGCGCCTGCCAGCGGCTTCAGCTCTGCAGGAATGTCGCAGAAAGAAAGAACCAAGTTTTATCTCCAGGAGGTTAATAAAACCGTTTGGGAGGTCCCGACACGCTACCAGAACCTCTCTCCAGTTGGCTCGGGTGCATACGGATCTGTGTGGTAAATGTTTATTTTATTTCATTATCTCCTCAAGAAGAGTCCTCCATTCATTTCTGCAGGCCTTCGCGTGTAGCTGCTTTGCTAGCTAACTTGGCTAACAGTCGGACAGACAAGTGTGCTTTAGTGCTGGCAAAAGCTAGAGTTCAGTTCTGGGATTGTTGTTTTAGGAGGCTAATTTGTGGACTACACGTTTTGCATTATTACTAACTAACTAACTAGTTAACCACCAAGTGCAATGCAAACATGCATGCTGTAAGCACAGTTAACATGGCATGTAGTAACATGTAGCTAATGTACGAAATTCTGTTATAATCTCACTTCCTTGTCTCATCTTGACGCCATTCACCTGATCCGTTTGAATGATTTCACCCTGTTGAGTCTTGTGATTGCTGTTAAGCTTTATACCTGCTGTTTTCACCCAGGGTTAGTTGCATTTGGGCATTTTTTTTATAGAAATGATTGCGAGTACATGGCTGTACCTTGATCTGAAGTTGGATATCTGAATGACTAATTGTCCATGCAGGGACTGAAGAAAACTGAATTTTTACTCTTAGATGTTTTTTCTCTGTGGTTGTAGAGTCTAAGGATCATCATTTAAATACCATTTACATAGTCTGATACCTGATGTACAGTACCAATCAAACGTTGTTTGGATTTATTGTCTACTTTTAAGAGCGATACTGGATATATATATATTTTTTATTGAAAATAACACATATGGCATTAGGTAATTAAATAACAGTCATGAAGGTCAGCTGTTCTGGAATGGTTCTTGTTATCTGTGCATTTGCAAAAATCTATCAAAACAATGATGAAACTGGCTCTCATGAAGACCATCCCAGGATGGGAAGACCAAAACTTACCTCTGCAGCAGAGAATTTGTTTACCAGCCTTAACAGCACCCCAGATTAGAGCCATTATGAAGGCTTTACAAGGCAAAAGTAGCAGATGCATCTCAATATCAACTGTTCAAAGGAGATTATTGTATTATGGGTGCCTTTAGCATTGTTTTGCTATAGAAAACTATAGTTTATATACAGTATGTATGTGTACATGTTAAATTGTTTTTGTACTAAAAAGGTCATGCTACATTATTACTTATTGACAATGACCTCACTCTTCTGTTTACTGATAAGTGTCTTTAATGAAAAAGGGCATGCACTTGTTTGAACACTGCAACTAATTTGCTAGATAACTCTGCTCCCCAGGTAGACAGTGTGTTTTATCTGTGCCAAAGAAGGAGGTTAGGAGCTTATTGCTAGGCAACAGAGTCACCTGGGTTATATTTCATGGGCCTTTACATCACCCATCATTAACCTTATGTAACTGGAGCTCTGAACAGATAGGGTTGGGTCAAAGTTGCTTGCTTTTTGCACGTACAGTCCATGAGGTTTTGTTTATTAGAAACATAGTCTAAATTAATGTTTACTAGGGCTCCACCTAACACTTATTATTATTATTATTTCTATTATGATTTTTTTTATTGACTCATCTATTGATAACTTTTTCACCTAATCTTTTAATTTTCATGGTTAATCCAGCAATAATTTTCAGATTTGATGATTAAGCCTTTTATTACCTTGCCAGTAAATAGTTACTATAACTTTGTCATTTATACTTTTAACTTTTTATTTTCGCATAAAAATATAAATTTTACAAATAATCTTTGCACATAAATTTTTTTAAAATAAGCATCAAGTATTAAGTCTAGCGGCTGTGTAGGGCACCATACTGTGACTCTATATAGAAAGAAATTCTTTTTTTAAATAAAAAAATGCGCACACAATAAAATCGGTGACATTTACTGTATAAATTTATGAATAATATCAACTGCATTTCTTTCAGAAAGACTCGTTCATTTTCATCTCTGTTGGTTATTCTTTAAAGCCTATATGCTCATAAACAAACTGTTTACAATCTGCCAATGCACTGGAAAGTGGGATAGCAAGACATGCTGTTAGCATCTGCTTATGAGTATCTTCCATTGAGTTCTCGTTTGAAACGCAACTGGATAAGAGTCCAGCAACACTCAGACTAAACTCGCTCTAAGATACACTTGCGTTTGAGGTTTGGTCATTTTGAGTTCAGAGAGAATCGCCTTTTATTTATTTATTTATTTTTTTTGAGATGCTCATGCTGTGTTCATGAATGTGTCATCACACTCTGGTGAGCCACTTCATTCAGCACAGAGCACCATTTAATTAAGTGTTTCTTTAAAGAATTACAATATGTACGATGATCAGATTCTGACTTTTTTCTGCCTTTCTGATGGCAAAATCGAAGATGATAGTGGACATTGTGATGCACTTCACAGACGTCAATGTATTTAATACAAATATTATATTACTAACAATTTTTTTATGATATACAGTATGTATCACAATATATGAATTGGACAAGAAACTGAAAATAGCAAAACCAATGGACTCTGCACTCTGAAACTCTGCGGTGAACATTTTCAAATAAACGCAGACATCAGTAATTTTGTTTACTAAGCAGTGACGGCAGGCATTTCCTTAGAAACCTCAGGATGTCTGCATTTTTTAAAGACAGTCTATTCCTCTTATCATCCAGAATGTATGTGTCCACGTTGAATAGTCACTCATTGTCAACCTGCATACATGGAGTGTTAAGGTATTTAGCCTTTTTGAGGGCATCTACTTTCGGCAGATGTTCCCCCACGGTGGTTTTGCTTTAGAAAAAGCATTGCATTGTGCAAATTTAGATTTTTGTAAGAGAATTTGTAATATTCACAGACCTGCAACGGCATGTTTGCGTGGTTGGGGACTCGCATGTTTTCGACAATGTTGGTTTATGTGATCAGCCATTTGAGAGACCAACAATCAGTGTGTTTAAAAAAAAAAAAAAAAAAAAAAGGGGGGATTTACAGCTTATTCCGGATGGCGGCTGATTCATCCGAACACCCGTATTTAATGGTTATCCACACACACACACACACACACACACACACTTACTCACTGGCCACTTTAATAGAAACATCTGATCATTTATGTAGCTTTTTTAGTAACTAATCACATCACCTGATCATTTATTAAATTAAGGTCTGCTGAAGATTCAGTGCCGGTTGTAGCGTCAGATTTCTGCACTTGGCTAATAGGAGTGTAGCTGATGTGGTCTCCCGTTGTTGTAGCCTCCAGGTTTGGTGTGACATGTACTTGGGATGCTTTTCTGTTCATTATGGTTTTAAAAAGTGTCTATCATTGCATTCTTGTCACCATGAGTACATGAGCATTCTTCTCTGATCAACTAGGCATTTTCTTGAGCAGGTATAATGATGTTCCTATTAGGTATCACATTAGCCCCTTGCCAAACTTTAGATGGGAAGGATTGGAGTAATACTTTAAATGTGTAGTTGTTTGGACCTCTGGCTCCTGTCAAAACAAGGCTCACTGGTATGAATAGTAATGACCTTACTAAGAATCAGTCGACCTTCCGGTTGTTTTTGTGCACTTGTGAATCTGACTTCACCGTTTAAGCAGTTATTGCTTTTAACGTAATGTTAAAGAATGATCATGACAGTCATATTACCATCACCAATTTGTTACCATAAATGTATTAAAAAGAAGACAATTATTGTTGATGTCGAAGTTGTCGTTCTGTCTTTTCCAGCTCAGCAGTTGATGAGAAGACAGGATTGAAAGTTGCTGTGAAAAAACTCTCAAGGCCATTCCAGTCCATTATCCATGCCAAAAGAACCTACAGAGAGTTGCGGCTTCTCAAGCACATGAAACATGAGAATGTAAGTGTGTGTTGATTAAAAAAAGTACATGATTTCTGCATACTTCAAAAGTATAATAATAATTTCTAATAATTAAAAAATCATCCAATCAATTCTTTCAAATGTTTTTTCAATCAATTCTGTGCAATATTACCTAACTTAATATTATAGTAATTAATTTTTTTGAGCAATACCAACTGTGCAGTAACAAAGTTACCTAATGCAATGCGTTTGAAAGTGTAACTTTTGTTTTTCTTTTGTATTTATACACTATACTGTCCCTATTTTATATTTGCACATTTTTTCTTTGCTGCTGTAACATTAAAATTTCTCCACTGTGGGACTATACAAGTACTGTAACAAACAGTTGGGTGTCTGGGTGTATTTTATTCAGATAGGTTTATTTAGAGGCATTCTTTTTTTTTTTTTATGTTTTTTGGTAGTAGACTACTAGTGAAAAGTAATTTGTAATTTAGAGTTCCCTCCTTTTTAAAATGAAAACATGATGGTGCAGGCGTGCATGGTCATTTTTTTTTTTTTTAAAGACCCTCCCCCTTGCGCTAGATTTACTAGATTTTGCTAGTCACGGAGTTCCTCTGAAAGTTTTGTGCTAGCCCGTCACTTTGTTTCTAGTTCCCATATGTCCTTTCCTTCTTCTTCATCATGCTTCCATGTTGTGAAAGTTTTTGAGGAAGCAGTCATAGTTGCGGTTTGAGCTAGAGCAAACAATGACCAAAAGCCATTAAAAAATTTTAAATAGTCATATAGTACAAAATAATGTTTTGCGGATGATACACTAGTTGACGCGCATTTTACTCACACCAGTTTTAGGATGGGAAGTGAACCTTTGATGCTTCCTGTTTTGCTTGTAATATTGTTTTGTACATGCCTTATGCTGAAAACTAGCATATGAGTTCACCCCAATCTTCAGTTTTCTATTTCCGGTTTTCAGAATCAGCTCGAATTTCTGTTGCAGTTATTGTTTCATGTGCGTTATAGACATGTCAGCGATGCTTGATTAACTGTCTATGCTCCTATCAAGCTGCCAGAAGTTCTGCTTGGCTGTGTTGCAGCGTGAGCAGTTTAACTTGTTTTTCCTTAAATTTATAAAATTATTATTGTGGGTCTGTGCATGTCAGTAATAACAAGAGAAAATGTTTGCACAGAACATATGAAGGCTCTGTTGGTTGAGCTGCAGCATGGAGTATTGTGCATGTATCTTTCTATTTTAACTAAATATTTTGTCTGGCAGAGAAGGATTTGTATGCTCGCTCACTCACTCATTGTTTTTTAAATAAAATATTTAATAATAGATCACTTTACATGCAGAAATAGAAACATTCCGAGTCAAAATGTGTGGTGGTGGTGGGGGGGAGGGGGGTGGCACACAGTGTCCAATGACATGCGCGCACACAGACACACACACAGCAGGCAAAGAGCAGACTAAGCCTTGAGCAGAGAGAGAAAATGACAGTGTCTCTAATGAGACTTGCTTTTGCTGTACACACGCATACAGACACAAAATAAAATATGTTTTACGCCCACACGCGTGATCAGTGTTATAGTAAACAGTACACGCGTGCATGGATGTTGATTATACCAGTAAGAGACGAGCACTAAGACCCAGCAGCCTCCGCCATGTATCTTTCCTCTACCTCCGCTCGTTTTTTTTTTTTTTTGCTCCGCCTTGTCTATGAGGCGCCAAACTCTGCTAGCATCAGTGTGCGAGATTGAGTGTGTTCACTCTGCTCCGCGCTCAACTTTAATTTTTAAAAATAATCAAATGTCTCCGCACGCGCAGCACAACGAATCGATTATGGAATTCGTTGCCAACGATTTTAGTAATCGATTTTTATCGATTAAATCGATTCATTGTTGCAAGCATAGTGTAAACCGAACAGTGTGAGCATGTAATTTTTCAATGTGCAGTGTTTGTATGAGACTTGGTGGATATAGAAACTGGGCAATACTGCATCACAATAATGCTTAATGTTTTACAGGTAATAGGCCTGCTGGATGTGTTCACACCTTCCACCAGTTTGGAGGAGTTCAGCGATGTGTAAGTGGCACTCAGATTCTTTCGTCTTAGCCATAAATAATGATAGATGTCACACACTTTTGTTTGCAGACACTGATGTTTGTCTATATCAAGAAATAGTTCACAGGATGACCTTGTTTGTTATTAAGTGAGGTAGAGTTTCAGTACAGGTCATTCTGAACTGAATTACAATCCTCTTTTGCATTCTCTTATGACAAGCATTTTAAAACGTGTTTAGTCTGACCATAAAATACCTTTGAATTTATTCATAGGCTACAGCAGTTTTTTTTATTTTTTTTTTTATTATTATCATTACTATTGTTTTTTTATTTTAATTTTTTAAAACTAGTTTCTTATCTACTTAACGTGATCTTTACAGGACAATTGTGTAAAATAAAACATTTACAGTTCTGCATTGATTTTAGGAAATATTTTTGTAGTGTCCAAAATATTTTATGGCTTAAATGTTTTTGGTTGTTGCTTGGTGACTTTAAGTTATGTAGCTAAAATGTAAATGAAGATTAGTTATCCGCTCAAAGCAAATGGTACTACTGGTTTTGGTGCAAAAAGACATTGATGTCTCAAAGGACAAGGGATTATGGTTTCACTCCTTGAGCCTAGTTGATAATCGTGACAAGATTTCAAGACGTCATAGAACAAAAGTGATGCTATGATGTATTTTTTTTAAACATCAGTATTTGGATCCTTTTTATATTAAGTGTTTATAGATATATTAAATCAATTAATATTTTAGCATATACTATATGGCCAAAAGTATATGTGTTTTCTTTCTAAACATCCCATTCAAGTTTTAGTTCCCTGTTTGCTATTATCCAACCCTCTGATCTTCTGGAAAGCCTTTCAACACGTTAGCAAAAATTGCATGCGTTAAAAGGCTCCGATCTGCCTTTTTTTCCAAACTCTGTGAGGGGGTAAAAAGCTTACATAAGTCTCAAAACACTACAAACGCTAATTAAAACGCTGTGGGTTAATAGTAGCATGCTTGTAGCCATTCAATCAGTGTGGCTGTCAAGTTGAGTTTTGAGACTTTCAAAGGCATTTTAAATTAAAAAATGTAGCTTTTTTGCTTAATTTAAAGTTAAGTGTTAAAATCTTGTATTTGTTTTGTTGTTAGGTTTTTGTTTAAAGGCGGCCCTTGGTTTGAAAGTGAGAACTAATGTTGTAAGGAATGGGCTACATTTAATCAATCATTAAACTTTTTTAGTTTAGCTTCAAAATTAAGCTAATTGGGATGAATTGTTTAATTGAATTGGGATATTTATAAAATTGTGATACTTATAATTGTTATACTGTACTTATTAAAAGGTTACTTTGTGTGGGAGGCACCTAGGTATTGTGATATCATTCGGATGGTCACTGGTTCAGAGGTTAGAGAGGGATTTGGGATTCACCCTTGTTTTAGAAGCTAGTTTGCGTCGTAGCTCGCGTTAACTGAGGCAATTCAGAACGACTTGCGAAGCAATTTCTTACGGAGAGCAAGTGTTGTTTAAGATAACATTAACCTTGTGCTACTCTGACTGGTTTTAAATGTGGGTTTTGGCAGGCACCTGGTCTCCCCTCTTTCCAGTATTGCAGAATAGGGCTGTAGCTTTCGAATATTTTAGTAATCGAGTATTCTACCAAACATTTAATTGATTAATCGGATAAAATGTACTTTTGCTTAATTAAACAGCAATGTAAAATATATAAGAGAAACAAAGATTAATTGGTTTTATTTTTAGAAAAATCTACTTTTATTTTATAAATGCATACAGCATTTTATCAAAAATATACATTTTTGTAAATGTTTTGTCATTTGTCATTACTCACAATACAAGGAATAGCTTAAAGTTGACTGAGATGAATTAAGTGCATTAAAGTGCCATACATTCTTATTTTAAAGCCTTTTCTCAGATGCAAAAACTAAAAAAAAGGTAATTCAAATGACTAAGTATCAAAAAACTAAGGCACACATTAAAATAAATAATTATCCAAAAACACTAAGTTGTGCAATTTAACTTTCAGGACTAAAAGTTTCTAAATTTACAGCTCAGGTATAACATAAGCCTTTACTGACAATTTCTGTCGTTTTTTCTTGCTGGTTTCTTCATCTCTTGGATCGCTGATAGTTTCATCCCTCCCTTCCATTTTGCAGCCCGCAGCAGAACGCTCACTCAGATCAATACACAGCTAACTGTTTGCGTCTCCTTCCGCTTTGTGGGTGACATAAGCGCTTGTTCTTCGTCTGTGTTTACTGGCGGCTTGCATCTGGAGAAACCAAACAAATAATTGCGCAAAAACATAACGCAAGCTTTTTAAAATGAATTAAAAGAAGCTTTGAGGAAGAAGATTTTGCCTCAATCATTTTTTGTAATCGAATTACTCGAGTTACTCAAGGAATCGTTTAAGCCCTACTGCAGAATCCACCACTGAATCTTTTCGTAGTACAGTACCCAGAACCAGATTGTATCAACCTATTTTCTTCCATGCCTACAAGAACATTAGTGAGATGAAGCAAAAGTGTTTGGTAAGGAGGCTGTCGGTGTTCCAGTTCATTTCAGTTTTCAGTGGAATTGAGGTCATGATTTTGTGACATACATTAAGGTCATGTTAATAAATGTCTTGTCTGGGTTTCAAATAATTTCTCTTATTTAATTGAGGATTTTAATTGTTATTGAGTGGTTGTGAAAACAATAACCAGTCAGCCCCATACAATGTAGCTCATTAAAGTATGCTCTTCCCTAGATCCTTGGTTTGTGATATTCCTTATGTCAAGACCAAGTATAGACAATAGTTCATGGCTTAGAAGGTTTAGAACAAATATTGTATGGGTAAAATATAAAGCTGAAACTAGTAAACTTGCAAGACGGTGCTGCCAGTTCTTATTAGGACAGTTCCAGGATGTGCCACAAAAAATTAACCAAATAACCAGGTAGTTGGGACATGCGTGTTTCCTGGGGATGGCAGTTCAAGAAAGGGCCAGGGTGTTGCTACAGGACTGCTTGATTTGCTGTGGTGTCTGTTGTTACCATAAATATAGATGCTGGATTTACCTCACTGAATGAAGAGCACACACGTGCACCACTTTTCATCCTGCTTTATATGTCCTAGGGAAAAAGGGAGATTTGCAGTACAGGAATAAAAAATAAAAAAAACAGTGACTTTTCTCATTAATTCCACTGATTCTTGTACATGATCAGTGAACTGCTTCAACTGTAAAGTGTTTGTGGATGCATGTGTACATGCATTATTTGTAAGGTGGTTGTATAAGATTAGATTTGTGTGTTTGTGGGTGGAGTGTGCATTTTTATCTCTGATGCTTTTGTGTCCGTGTTGCTGCGTGACAGAGGGCAGTTTTTTTGTTTATTGTTGCAGATACTGGGTGTAAAGGGTGTGGAAAATCTCTGAGGGTTTAAGCACAATTTATTTTAAGCCTTTCTGTGTAGTGCCAGGAAGATTCTATTTCACATAATGCCAGTGACTCTGCGGGTGTCATCTGTTAGAGTTAAATTATCTGTTGAACACTATGAATCATTTGTTAGGATAGAGATTGTGTCTCTCTTAGCATTAGCTCAGTGAGCAAAGGAAACAGAGTTGAGTTACCAGGAGGCAATTACTTAAGCAAGCGTTTTATTCTGCACTGCACCCTAATTAAGTCTGCACAGGCAGTGTTGACTTCAGTGTAGGGCCTCCATGTGTGGGAGTTAATGGCAAAGCCATGACAATACTAGCTGCTGACTCATGCTTTTGCAGCACTTGCGTTTTATTTTTCTCCCTGAATTTGTTATACAACTATTGATTTCAGTGTTGTTTGATTCATCCGTTCTCAGGCATGTGTTAGACATAAGTCTGGTGACTGATAATTATCTTATTTAATCCCCTGTGCATATAATTATGATCTAAACATTTCCAGTTTTCTTGCCAAATTTCCAACTTACACACCTTAAAAATCAGAGGTTACCTTATGTGTGGGAGTTTTGTTTTATTAGTTACTTGGCTAAAGTCCAAAGGATGACTGCATGCTCTGCTGTGATTGACAGGTACCTGGTGACTCATCTGATGGGTGCGGACCTAAACAATATTGTGAAATGCCAGAAGCTGACGGATGACCATGTGCAGTTCCTTATCTACCAGATTCTTCGAGGGCTTAAGGTGAAGTATTGTGGTTATGAGAGCACTTAAATTTGTGTTCAGTAACATGTTGAAATGTATTCAAATCCTTTTCAGTGGGTTAGAATCACTTACAGCAATACTTATTGATTTTGTTTTATGTGTTTTTCTTTTGTCTTCTGTGCTGCAGTACATCCATTCAGCAGACATTATTCATAGAGTAAGTATTTTTTATTCCTAGACATACAGGGAAAGGACATGGAGTATGTGATTCTATAAATATTCTATGTAAATACATACTGTTTACTTGCATACATGTATGTATTTACAGTACCAGTCAAAAGTTTGGATTTATTTTCTACATTCTAGACCAATACTGCATTATCAAAACTATGAAATAAGCCTCCGAGTGGCGCAGTGGTAAAGTGCTCGCCCTATCAGCCCTACCGGAGATCGCTGGTTCGAACCCCGGGTGATGCTGTTTTCCTCTCACAGCCGGAGGCACAGAGAGCTGATTGGCCGA
>JAQMYJ010000040.1:14506399-14523179 GCA_030014305.1 Clarias laeviceps | reverse complement strand
TGTGTTAAGCTGCTTTGGGACAATGTCAATTGTTAAAAGCGCTATACAAATAAAATTGAATTGAATTGAATTGTACTCCAACTTAGGATGGTGGAGGCCAATAGTGACCATTGTATTTATTTCTATTTGTACAACTGAGATAGGACCTCTGGTCAACATCAACACATATTCACACACTACGGGCAATTTTGCCAAGTTTGCCAAGAACTGCCAAGATCACCAAGATGGCGGCTCACATTGTTGCAGCGGCTCAGAGCTCCTCAAGTCAGTGCTTTCTTTGGCAAGTGTACTGTATGTGTTGTTTTTTTTTCTCTGACTGTGCTATCGAGCTAGCAGGTTACACAACACAGCGCTGTGACAGGACAAGGGACTCTGGTAAGAGCAGAGGAGGGGGTTCTGTGTTTATTTCAGTAACAGCTGGTGTACTAACACATTGACTGTAGACAGACACTGCTCCCCAGACCTGGAGTAAGTAACTGTTAAATACAGACCATTTACCTACAGAAAGAGTTTTCTCTGGTCATTATAACTGCTGTTTACATTACACTGGAAGCTAATGTTAGCTCAGCTATCTGAGACTTACATAGTAGCATTAGCAGTCAGCAGAGCATGTATTCTTATCGTGTGCACATCCTAGCAGGGGACTTTAATCAGGCAGACAACATGTCCTTACTTTTTGTTTGCATATGCCCCCTCAGGAAAACTGTTCTCTCTCCTAGTGTCCTGCACTGAGACAAACATACAAGTGTCCGGTGTCCATGTATTAATATAAAAGAAAAATGGATGCAGATACTAGTTTACTAGTTAATAAACATTTTCATCCATCCATCCATCCATCCATGGATATAATATATACAATACATTACATTGTGCCATTAAGCTTTCCGAAAAAAAAAAAATCACTCCCTGATCGAAACTGCTGGTTTGCATCATAGCAACGCAGCAGATGTGACGACATGTGCAAACAATCTATTCTCATCAACGTGAGGTACTGTAGTCTTTTCAAATAGCAGCTTCTTCCTAGTTTATGGAGCGAACAGCTGGGCACAGCATTAGAAATATACAAAGAAGCACTTTTTGTTTTTAAATGATGTTATGCTGTATATACATGTATAAGCTTTAGATCAACTAACATACAGACACATTTCTTAATTTTAAAATATTTACAGACACTCATGTTATATGTAAAATATTGCATTAAATATGCTGTTCTCTGTTTCCCATGAGAAAAACATACATCATTCAGCCGAATTAGTTAACTGGTTACTAAGATGAACATGGTGACATCTAAGTTTATCCCATTTGAAAGTCAAATGTGCCAGGATATAAAGCAATGTCATTTAAATTTGCATGTTACCACCTACAAGACAGGTCAAACAATACTCTCTATCAGCAGTAATGTTTGGTGTAATGTAAGGTTTTAAAAAGCTTGAGCTCAAAAAAACAGTGTGGAAAATCAGTTTTGTAATTCGCAAGAGGTCTAGTCGCCCAACAAAATTAAAAACAGCTCTTAAAACTGAACGAGAACTTGCAGGGGATTATAATAATAATGATAAACATGCACAAAACTAGTGGGAACAACTTTTTTTACACTGATATACAATATGTGAAATATTCTCTTATTCAGGCCATGTCTTCAAACTTGAAGCATTGATTAAATCAGAGGCTACAGGTACATTTATTGACCAGGACATCATCTCCAAGGTCAGAAAACAGTGCAAGCAGTCAGTTCCAAAATGTTGAGTGGAATTAGGTTCAAACAGGCAAAAGGTTACAACATAGTCAATACCAGGGTATTAGAACAGAGAAAAAAAATTCAAGTCTTCCACTTCCTGGAGTGTGAATGTTTAAGTGTTGGGGATTGTAGTCTGCAGTGGCCATGTTTGTAGGCTGCAATGCATTGTGGGAAGTGGAGTTTGCTGAAGATCCAAACAGTGACCTGACTTGTGGTGATGTTCCCACAACACCACAATTTCACCCTGCTGGTTTTACAGCAGTGAACTGGACATAGTGGGGCACCAGGATTTATCAGCCCCTGTCATTCAATTTGGGTTCAGTACAGGATTTCGAGGGCTAATTGTGTTATGTTGCATTTTGGCTTGTTGGATCACTAGGACAGGGACTCTTGAGGAGGAGCATATGCAGTGTCATTATGTTTCTGTAGCATGTGTTACTTTTGATACCTGTGAGGCTCTGTGGTACGCCGGTTTTGAAAACAAGTTGCTGGCTTCTTAACTAGGTAACAAAACTACTCAACACAAAATTTAGTGTTACAAATATCTTCTAACATTATATGATATAATTTGCAATGTAGGGTTTATTTATTTTTTTAAATAAAAATACTACACTAAAGCATATAGTATATAAACACCTCGATAGGCAAATTGAGAATATATATTTTTAAGGATTCCAACAGGGAATGTTTTTGTGCATGTTTTTGTTGAGCCACAAGAATGTTAAAAATCTGAAAAAGCAATTACTGCCCTCATGAAGTTTCGATTAGACTATAAAGAAAGGGTGCTAGCAATTTTGCTAACCTGCACTCTGTATATAATTTATGGTCCTTGGTTCTCCAGTTGCTGTTCATAAGTTTAATCAGGAAACACCTGCATCATGCAGAACAGAGTCTCAAGTTTCCTGCATACTCCTAAATATTACAAAAACAACCCACAGCTAGCTTACTACCTTTTCACTGTTTTGGTTCGGCTTTAATCATTCAGACTACAAATATGATATACTATTGTTTTAGAAGTGATTTTAAAAAGTGTACAGCAAAAGTAATAATTTATTAGTCAGAGTAATTCTTAAATATTTCAGGAAATGTCTTTAAAGTAATTAGTAATAATATAAAATTTAGAGTATATTAAGATATTATGCAATATCAATGTAATTTTAGATTTATATTCACTGAGTTCTTTATCTTATTAAGGTTGTGGAGGATATAATGCAATATACCCTTGATGTGCGAATTTATTAAATGACAACACACATTTTCATACACTCATTCTTATCCAGAGGCAGGTTAGTGAAACTAGATTTTCAATGTTGTTCTATAATGGATTTCTTCCAGGATCTCAGATTCCTTCCTAAAAACATACTTATAGATAGAATCTGCTTAATGTAACTGGAAAAACAACACACTATTTAAACACACACACACACACCGGGACATTTTGACTGTTCAGAATAACAGAACACAGTTATGGGAGTAAAAACTACCTTTATTATTACCATTTTATTGTTATTTTCAGTCATACCGCCAATGACCAGATCCCTTCTCTCCGCTGGGAATGACTCACATATTTCTTTTCTAAGGAATCAGACTGATTGGTTTATAGCTTGCATGTTTTTGGTACAATTCGATGAGACAATGAGACATGTACTAAAGACTATAATAGGGTTTGTAGAGTGGACACAGTGTAAAGACTCGGTCTTAAAGAATCCAATATCACAAGATTTTTGCCCCTTTGTTTTCTTCTAATTTAAGTCAAAGAACCACAGGATTCCTGTTGACCTGAAGTGAAAGCTACGTTCTCTGTGCCTGTGAGTATTTAGTGCGGTGGTGGGGGGGAGCATATCTTTGTAACCATAAGAGCTAGAAATGATCAGTGTTCTGGGTTGTGCACAGGAATTGCGCTCCTACTTCGCAATCTTTCAAGGAATTGCCTAGTTTCTCTATATTATCCCCCTGCTACACTATTGAACTTATTCTAGCATTTCATTAGTGCTTGAATACCATGAAGGTAGAAAGTTTTTTAGTATGCTGGAGCCATGATCAGATTACCACACCTGAAATGTTGGCCTCCCAGGAACTCCTTTTATGGCCCAAACATGTGGAAATGGCTTAGAGCGAGGTCAGGACTGCACTGGGGATGTAGTAATAACTCCCAGCAGAGTTCCTGTAATGTGCAAAAGGTTCTGGTGAATGATTGTGTGCACACTTCTCACGGACAGATGTGTCTTTTCTGGAAGTTGGTGACAAGTTATCTATTGATTTTCTAAGGATTAGGCCACTCATTACAGGTGCATGGAAACACTTCAGTGGGACCAGCCAGACCAGGATCATCATTTATGGATGGGTCCAATCTGATTAGTATAGTCAGAGAGGCTTGGTAAATGAAACAGCAGGGAACCTGGGCATCTCACAGTGATCTTCCCCACTCCCTTGCTGTAGCTTGTGACCAAGAGCATGCAAAAGGAGGGGGGAGGGGGGGTGGATAGGTATGTGTGGGTGTGTGTGTGGGGGGGGGGGGGTGTGGCACGGTGTCCAATGATGCGCGTGCACACAGATACAGAGAGAGAGAAAATAGATCTTTAACCTCTCTAATGAGACTTGCTATTGCTTTACATGTGCGCTGTACACACACATACAGACACAAAATAAAATATATTTTACGCACACACACGTGGTCACAGTGTGTAAAGAGTACACGTGTGCACGGATGTTGATTATACCAGTGAGAGACGCGCACTAAGCCCCAGCAGGGGGATTACCCACAATTCTGCAGCGCAAGAGGGAGAAAAACCGTTGGCTCAGTTGTAATCACGTGACGCTCGGCGTCATAACAAGAAGCGCATGCGTGATACATGATACTCGGTACTCGTAAACCAAGACTTATTCGTTTTCCAAGTCAAAGTTTATTAAAGATCTTTGCTCGTTTTGCAGAACACTCCGAGGTTTCACTGTATAGCATTAGGTAATTAAGTAACAACAACAGACAGTTGTTATTTTAAGACATGAAAGTCGGCTGTTATGGAACAATTCTTGCAAGAACAGTATTGTCACGTGCATTTGCAAAACCCATCAAGCACCATGATGAAACTTACTCGGATGAAGACTACCCTAGTAACGCAAGATCAAAACTCAACTCAGTGCATTAAGCGTTACCAGCCTCAAAAATCATCAATTTACAACATTTTAGAACCATTATGAAGGATTTACAGAGCATAAGTAGCAGACATATCTCAGTATCAACTGTTTAAAGTTTATTGTTTTAAAATGTTGAAAGAAATCAAAATCAGAAAAGATTAATTAGTAAGAAGGTGTATCTAAACGTTTGGCTGGTAGTGTGTACATATAGGGGTAGCTCATTTGGTTAAAATCTTGGCTTACCATTTGAAAGATCACAGGTTCAAACCCCAGCACCACCAAGGTATCATTGCTGGACTCTTGAACAGGGCCCTTACCTGCTGAGATTAATAAATTAATCTAAATTTATAAAACAATAAAATGTATGTCACTCTGCATAAGGGCATCTGCCAAATGCTGTAAATGCAGTGTAAGGTTTGTCCCAGAATATTCACTCATTTGTTTCCATATGGTTTTGCTGGAGGGTGTAAAAAAAAAAAAATGCTTAAAAAAAATTGCTTAATGCCTCATAATTTAAATTCTGTACTATAGCACCTTCAAACCTTCAAACTTTATTGCGTATTATAATGGTTTGCAATTAATTGGAACCGACAGAATTAATTGTTCTTTTTTCAATATAATTTTTTTTCTGTCAGGACCTAAAGCCCAGTAATTTGGCTGTGAATGAAGATTGTGAACTTAAGGTAGGTCATAAGCTTTCATAATATTCCCAGGTATGCATTGTAAAGGTTTTACACACCAGAGATGAATTTCCAGAGCACGTCAATAATATTTTTTTGAACCAATAACCTTCTACTAGAACATTCCACATTGACGGAATTTCACTGTACAAAAAGCAGTATTTGTATTTTTGTGCCCCAGGTTAATTTGACCAATTCTCTGGTGTTGACACGAACGACAGGAAGTGTTCCTCTGTAATACTGAAATATAATTCTGTATTCCTTTTGTCTTGCTCATGCAGATCCTTGATTTTGGCCTGGCGCGGCATACAGATGAGGAAATGACCGGATATGTGGCCACCAGATGGTACCGTGCTCCGGAAATCATGCTTAACTGGATGCACTACAACATGACAGGTAGAGAGTATAATCCTACATGTGTAGTACAACCTCTTTGGCCATTAAAATTATTATTGTTATTGTAAACATGCTTGCCTGCTATTGTAATTTTTATGTCACCTGTCCCCTCACTCTTATAAAGCTAACTGGCTTTTTGAGACTAGTATATGTTTTCTGTGAGATTTCTGGGTTTGCCCTAGAACATACTTGTCCTGCTTTATATGAAATGATGATTGTAACCAAAAGATAAACTTATTATATTTTGCAATCTACCCAAACGGGGTCAAAGTCACAGCAAGATCTAAAGTACTTTTTCTTCAATAGCTATTATAATATGCAGCCACAGAAGTATAAACCATGCAAATATAATTCCATAAAATTATAATTCCATACAATCATCTGAAGTTTCAGATCAATCTTTTATGTCAAAAGAGCTTTAAGATCTAAATAGGATAGTGGAACAGAAGTTTAATAGTCTGCTGATGCAGTTTTGCCTGGCTTTATTTTTCCAGTGGATATTTGGTCTGTTGGCTGCATCATGGCCGAGCTGCTGACAGGGAGAACGCTGTTCCCTGGCACCGACCGTATCCTTCACCTAAACACTAAACACAAGCAACTGGTTTGTGCTTGTTTGATCTTGCTTGATCCTGGCTTAGGAGTGTATAAATTTGAATAGTTCTTAGTTTTAAATCTTTCTCCAGGTGATTATGCAGTTTTTGTATCCTTTTTTTTTTTTTTAGCTTCGCCTTGTGGCTGTTCACTGAAAGGATTGCTAATAAGGAAATGTGAGCCACACTTCTGAGAAAGAAACGAGCAGCCATGCAAGGAATGCCATGCCTCTCTTTCTCTCCTGCTCCTGCCACCCCACATTCTCTTCTCTTTCCCTGGTGACAGTGTAATGATTTATGCTCTTGTTTTTTTTTTTTTCAGTTACAGCACTACCTTTTTGTAATGCTGATTTACATGTCTTGACTACTTGGTTCTACTTAACACCACAATGACTGAACCTTTTATTAGGTTAGCTCTGTGGAAGGCTGAAGACACCTGGGCTTGTTTTTTGCTCTGGGCAATCCTTTGCTATTTTTAATGATTGTCATGCAGTGCGATCCCCAAATATGTCTGTCTGAAATACACATTTTGCAGTATAGTAAAGTGATCATTTCACATGTAAACACTGATTACTGGAATCTATCTATCTATCTAAAGTTTTTTTGATTAATTTTAAACAAAAAACTCTATCTTCCATGTCTTTACTAGTTCTATCATTTTAACAACCTGCATGACAGAATGTAGTGTTTTCACTAATGTTTATTTATATTTGTGTTTTCAGTTATCAGTCCATATTTACAGCACTCGCAATAATTTGTATTATGCCAAAATGGTCTTTTAACCGCGCAATTCCTAACATTTTTTTTGTTTGTTTTTTTAGGAAAATTCCAGGGTTTTCCAGGGTGTTCTCCGGCTTTTGCTTCCATTAATAAATGCCACAAGGTTAAAGTTTAGTACAAATGGACACACACTGTTTTTTTTTTTTCTAGCAGCTACATTACAGAGCCTGTCAAATCCTGTTTATGGAAATGCCAGCAACGACAGCTGCATGTTCATGGCTGTGAGGCTGTGTGGCAGCAGTGTTTCTGCTTTGCCTCTGTTTTTCCTTTATGTTCCATTGTAGACATTGACCAGCTGAAACTTATAATGCTGCTCGTTGGAACTCCAGGACCTGAGCTGTTGATGAAAATGTCCTCAGACTCTGTGAGTGTAATGTGTGGAGGATGCTACAATTTGTGCTTTTGCCACATGGAGCTAATTTGGTGTGTTTCTGAACTGTGCACTGATTTTTGGGCTTCACCAACAAGAGGTCTTTTCCTGCAGCATGCTTTGACATTTCTTGCATAATTTGTTGCAGAGCTTCTACACACAGCCTTCCATATTTTCCAACGCAAAAAAAAAAGTCTTCCAGTTTTTTGTTGATTATGGTAATTCTTGTGCAAAACTGAAGCAGGAAAATGTGGAAGGCTAAGTATAGAGCTTAATATATACCAATTACATTGTGCTACATGCTTTACTAATTTGTAATGTGTAGACTGTGGTGATTTTTAAACTGGGTAATAGGCTTGACTTTAACTTTAACAAATTAATTAACAAATTTTTGATCTTAGCTTTGCTGGTGCTGGCTGTGTTTTCTCTGGGAATGACCATAATGCATCAAGTCTGAATTGTGGTTCTTCGCACCATTTTGTCCAATATGTGCATGTCAATCTTCTGTGTTGCTTTCTCTGTCTCTTTTCTTTCCACACTTCTCTCCATAACAGGAGACAAACATAAGCAGGTAATCTATAAAATTTATCTGCTATAAGCCCTTGACCTGGCTGTCATAGATATAAACCAACTACAGCAGATTATGCGGCTGACAGGAACTCCCCCTGCCTCTCTAATAAGCAGGATGCCTAGCCATGAGGTGAGCGTTCTATGGCCCCTGCCCCACATGTTATGTATTGATAATTCATATTTTAAGGTGCACAGGCCTGCTCATGCTCATAAGGCTGTATTTCTATTTCTTCATAGGGTAATTGCATTGGCAGTGGTTGTTGATGGAGAAAATCACTTTTAATTTAAACTTAGCTATTTGCCTTGACAGTGAAAGTGGGAGTATAGTGAATTTCATTATCAGTTTACTCCACATTTAGATGATTCTTGATTTTCCCCAACCCATCCTTTAACTTAAAACATACAATAAATTTTAAACAGCATGTGTTGTGCTTATTCACACACTCTTGTTGTGACTGAGTTCTTTAGTGTGTATTAACGGATGTGCATTGAACAACAACCCATATATGTGTCAGCCCAAAGCTTGCTGCATTTTAAGCAGAATTTTGTATACTAATATGCATTTTTGCAGCCTGCATTTAATTGTACTAGAGGCATTCAAGTCAAACTGGAAATTTTGATGCAGAACACACAGAGTAAAAACTACCTTTATTTCTTTATAAAATCCCCTGCTACACGAATGTACTTATTAGTGTTTCACTAGTGCTTGGATAACATCAAGGTAGAAAGTTTTCCCAGTATGTCAAAGTCATGATTGGACTACCTGCCTCATGTCTGAAATGCTTGCCTCCCAGGAACTCCTTTAATGGCCCAAAAATGTGAAAATGGCTTGGAGCGAGGTCAGGCCTGTACGTGGTATGTAGCAATAACTCCCAGCTCTGAGTTCCTGTAAAGAACAAGCAGTGTTTGGGAATCATCGACCACAAGTTGGGGACAAAGTTATCCATGCATTTTCAGTTCCACTCGTCGAATGTTAACGGGAATGACTGCAGTGGCACTGAGCCGCCTTGGCCTCTTTAAAATTTTTCTTTTACCAAGAGGCTCATCACTGTGCTTGAAGTCTTCTATAAATGTCAATTAGTTTTAATGCGTTCGCTCATGAAAGTCCTGATTTGACTTGAACACCCCTCCTGTTTGGGGAAAGAAATGCTTAAGATACTGTATGAAGATTGAGATGAAAAAGGTACTGCATTCTAATATGCATTTAAATAATTTTGTTTGAGATCATAAAAATGATCCTATAAAGTCATAAAGTAGATGGTGTAAATTATAAGACAATTGTTTGGAAGCATGTTGGCCCTAAAATTAGCTGTCCTAGGCCTTTCCTTGCTTTTTTCCATCTTTGATTTTCTTGCATTTAATACAGCTTTTTGTCCCCTAATCTGATGGATGTAGGAGGTTTGACTTGCAAGTTTAAATAGCAGGATCCTTTTGATCATATGATTATGCTTCTAATGCTACCCTAAAATAACAGTTAACCCCCTTTCCTTTTTACAGGCCAGGAATTATATTAATTCTCTGCCACAGATGCCTAAAAGGAATTTTGCTGATGTATTTATTGGGGCCAATCCACTGGGTAAGGGAAACCAGTTGCCAGTATGGATTAGTCACTACGAAGTACATGATTGAAAATATTGTTCATTATTTTATTTTCAGTATTCTTTATTCTTTTTAATGTCAGAATACATTATTTTTTGCAAATTTTAACGATGATGCTAAAACACTTGTCCTATAAGATTACTGCACATTCTTTGTATGTATATTTTAGTTTTGTAATGGCATGTATGAACACATTACTTGATGTGTGTACTGCACAACACAAGTTATTTATTTCATGTGATATTTAAAAAGATGAGCAGATTTCCTACAATGCTATATACTGGTTGTTGATTGGAGTCTCTGTCCGATCGCAGCTGTGGACCTCCTCGAGAAGATGCTGGTTTTGGATACAGATAAACGAATAACTGCAGCTGAAGCTCTGGCTCATACATACTTTGCTCAGTATCATGACCCAGATGATGAACCAGAAGCAGAGCCCTATGACCAGAGCTTTGAGAGTCGGGAACTAGAGATTGATGAGTGGAAACGTAAGTTGTGACTGCAAAGTGCAGTAATTTTGTCTAAGTAAGGTTTGTGCCAAGATGTAAACAGGATCTGCTCCTAAACGTGAATGTGCAAAATATATATATATACTTTAATTTACCAATATCTTTAATATCTTGGCATGCGTGCAAACTTTGACACAAATGTATGCATACATGCCAAGATATTACTAGTAGATCAAAACAAAAGAACAAAAAAGCTTCACTCAGCAGCAGTACAGACAATGGCATTAAAGACTGGTAGTCAATGTATTAATGATTTGGAGGATGTAGGATTTCATGCTTTTGAGAGAAAACCCAGTTTCCACGTTCACGATTTTTGCTAGTTCATAAATCGTGACAGCAAGATTGTGGCCGATAACATCAACTGCTGCTTAAAAAATAGCTCTAACATGCTCTAGGGCCTATGGATCCCTATACAAAATAGTGGCGAAGCTGTCACTGTTTTGACTTGTAGGTCCACAGTACATTTTTCAAGCCTGTCTGTCCCCATTCATTGCCATCTGTAGTCAGTCATCGGCAGCTACAGTATAGTGTGATTATCAGTTTGTTTTGCCATGTTTGTTGATGGCTAAAATATGTTGTGCACATTAAAATCAGTTCCATCAATATGTATAAGCTGCAACTTGACGAACAGTGGGATTAGTGATTTTAAATTAGCATTAGTGAGCATTTCGTGAAATATATTTGTATATTACTCACAATGCCTCACAGAACTGGACTTAGAGTGTGGTTTAAGGGACCAGTTTTGGGGTACCTGCGAAGCATAGGCGACACATAGGGATCCACTATCCATTGTCTCTCATTATTGCCATTAGCATTGTCCTTCGTGGTCATACTGTTCTTTTAATTGCAACTCCTCTGACCCCATTCATAGGAATTTGAACAACTTTTATTAGAACATTTATTAGAAATTATAGAAAACATCACTTTCCCCCTGTACAGCATTCAAAAAATGTAGCATGAGTAGTGGGCAGGTGACACATGTTCAATGGAAGACTTTAATCAAAATTTTTATTTATTTATTTTGTCTTTGAGAATCAGGTGAACCTGTGCCTAGCCATAATCAGTCAATTATGAATTTTGCCTACATGCACGTTTCAGAAAGAAATTGAGCCTATATTGGGTTTTTCATAACAGTCAGAGTAAGTTGTTACGATATGTATTTGTTAAAGTTAATAGAATTCTTTTAAGAACGCACAAAAAAATTTCAACGGCACAGCAAGTCTCTGCCTCAGGATTTTTTTTCTCCACACCACTTGCAAAACTAGTCCTTTTCTTGGGAACCTTTTAAAAGCATTAGAAGCCTACATTCATGTGTGGTTAATTGCAGGTGTGTCTGTATTTAACTCTGTGCTGAAATGTAATCAAACTGTCAAACAGTTGGTATTTTGCTTCTACATTGTTGTGGTAAGAAACAGTTCAACAAATCCATTGAAACACTATTTTTATGAATGTGTGCGCAGGTCATTTGTGTAGCTGGTTATGGAGAAATGCATATGAAAACAGGCCATAACACTTGATTCTTCATCCTTGCACAGGTCTGACCTATGAGGAAGTCATCAATTTCGAGCCACCTGCCTTTGATGTGGATGAAATGGAGTCATGAGAACGTGCAGGACGAGAACTTCAGCAGACTTTCAGCTATGTTTGTTAGCACTGTACTGTTTTGCAGTTCTCTAATCAGACCGACAGTATGATTTTTAAGTGCCTGCCACTTTATTTTCTTTGTTGTAGTCTTTTAAAAATGTTTTGTATATAAAACATGGCATCTACTGAATTGGGGAGCAAAACACATTAATGCAGAAAAAGTGGCACATTTGATGAGAGTTGTAAATGAAACCTTCAATAGAATTGAGGAGCATTTGTGCTGACCATCTGACATTTTTTTTTTTTTCATTTATTTGTCAGGCAAATGGAGGGACATGCTAACATTTTATGCTCACACACACTTTGATAAAACAACAAAAAAAAGCATCTCACCTGGAAACAAAGGAAAAGAAATTATTTATTCTTATTACATTATGTCCCATTACAAAGCCTGTAACACTGGAAAAGTTATGGTTCATATTTGTAAGATGGAATTTTATCCAAAGACAACGCAGCATCAGTATCATAATAGGATATAATTGAAATCTGCTTCAATATTTTTCTAATTACTTAGTTCATTGCTACTGCTATTTATAGTGTTAGTACCTAAATAGAAGGGAACAAACACTCCTGCCATCAATGTCTTATTTGACATTTCCTGAATAACTTGCTGAGAATAAAACTAGACCCCTGACTGATTTTGACCCCTTGTTTTTTTTAGATACGACATGTATACATTTTATTCTCTGCTAGTAGGATTTTATTTTATAACAAGGTACTGAGATCTGTGACACATGTAGCTGCACTCATGTTTTGTTGGACAGTTCAGTGCATATGCATTAACTTGCAGTCTGTAGCTTTGTTAGAGTTATTTGGCAAAAAAAATTCAGTGGAGACCCCTGTATAATTCCCCCCAAATTTTGTTAAATATTTTGATGTGTGCCATTTAGATAAATTCTGAAAAGCTTGAGTGACTGCCATTATATGGAAGACTTTATTGGCACCAGTGACAAGCTTATTCTTGTAATCTATTTCATCTTCTGTATATTTTATATGTTCACTCTTCTAAGCTGTCCGTGTGCAAGACTGTAAGAGAGAAAGGTAGAGAGAATGTGACTGCATGATGTGAATGGGTTTTATTCTTGTGTTTTTGAGCTGTCATCTAAGAAATTCTGAAATGAATGTCAATATTGTACCAGTGTGAGATATTTATATACTGCAGAGGTGATCTTAACTGGAGTGACTGCTTCTGTCTGCTTTATTTCCTACACCAGACTGTAGAGAAAATAATCAATAAGCATTGTTTATTAAAGAAAATAAAGGCAGATATTTTTCAGAGATGTGGGATTTAATTTGTCATGTTTGGGGGGGGGGGGATGTTTAATAGTTGTTTTAATTTGGTTTATACCTACAGGTATGCTGCACACATTGTAGGAAACAAAGCTATAGTGAAAGATGCACCCTTTACAGAAAATGAAATCAATTTTTATTGTAAAGTGTCTTCATCTGAGTGCAAATTACATAATTATAGTTAAGGAGGGGGAACACCGAACAAGTCTTACTACTAAGTTGTTTATGGTTTGCATAATGTAAAAGTGACACCTTTCAGTTGTCACATAACAGTAATTATAACAAATTATTCATGGAAATTGACTGTCAAACACAAAACCATGCACAACATGCAGCACAAATGTATTAAAAAGGGCACATACACTAATTGGCTATAACATTTAAACCGCTATCAGATGCAGTGACATTGATTATCCTATGATAATGGAACCTGTCAAATAATGAGAAATATTAGGCACAAAATGAACAATCAGTTCTTGAAGGTGATGTCTTGAAAACAGGAAAATGGGTAAGCAAACATATCTGAGCAACTTTGACAGGGACTGGTACTGTGCATCTCCAATTGTGGGTTGTTGCCAGTATGCAGTTGTTAGTTCCCCCACAAAAGTGATCCAAGAAAAGACAAGCAGTGAACTGGCAAAAAGGTCATATTCATACAAAGCTCCCTGGTGAGTGTGAGGTGCTACGTCTAGCCTGTTTTATCTGATCCTAAAGAAGAGCTGTTACAACTCATTGCTGAAAAAGTTGATGGGTGACTATGAATCCATTATAATAATAAAATAATGTCTAAACACATTATGTGGTAAAGTTTGCTTTTTAGCAGTGGACTGGTCAATGTCCATTCTGATCTGTACCCACTTCCAAAAGCACCCACAATGGGCATGTGAGCATGAGCATTAGAATATGGAACAATGGAAGAAGGTGGCCTGGTCTGATGGATAATGTTTTTTATTTAACTCAAATGGATAGCTGGGCACATGTGCATTACCACCTCACCTAGGGAAGAGATGGGACCAGGATGCACTATGGGGTGAAGACTGAGGGTTGACGGTCTCAATCCGACCGATCATCTATGGGATGTGTTGTGCAAACAAGCCTGATCCAGGGATGCTCCACCTCAGAGCTTACAGGATTTAAAGGATATGCTGCTAACGTCCTGATTCTAGCACACCTTTAGGGGTCTCTTACCATAAACCGAGCTATAAAATATTATTGCACGCCAAACGTGTGCCTCTCAATTTCCGGTCTTGTGAAAGAAATGTGTTTTTGTGTTCCTACCAGTGTTTTATTGTAATTATATTGTTCTTATTAATGTATTCCTTTGTTTCTACACAATCGTCGTGATGGTTTTCAAGAACCAGACACAACGCACAAAACCATGCCTATCAGTACGTGAGAAAAGTAGTCTCCTATGATTCCCAGATTATTTCGCCATACTTGTAGTATATGTAGTATGCGCTTTCGGATCCAGGCTCGCGCATAAGCACGCAGCCGCGTGCGCTCGAGAAGCTGCGCAGGCGCGTGGAGCCTCTAGCCACCATCTACCCGGCCAACATGGAGAGAAAAGGTAATGTCTTTTAGCATTACCTATAAATGTTCTAAACGTCTCTGCTTGGTGTCACTGCTGTGTTTGGTATACTAAGCGACGTGCGGTCGAATGTCGACATGTTATTGTGATATTTAACCGTTGAAATCTCATTTTGTTCGCGGACACGTCGCGTCGACAGGACGCTAATGTCACACAGCGGTTAGCTTTAGCTTTAGTCGGGTACCTAACGTTAACGTCGCGAGCCGATGTATCAAGCCCTCAGTTTAGTCATCTAGGGGTTATCACAGCTCCCTCGTTTATCGTTTAATGTTATAACGTTATATTTCTAGAACGTTATATTTCCCCATGTTGTAAATATATATACACGACCGTATAGAAGCGCAGTGTTTGTATAGCATAAAAATCTCTGTGTAAGGCTAAAGTACCTCATACAGTCTTGATGGAAACTTCAGGAATCTTATGGTTTAGCCCCCGGCCTTCTAATACAGCCGCGTGAGTTGTGAGATTTTGCATCCATTCTGTGGTCAAATAATTTTTTCTAAAAGCATGTACATTTTAAGGGAATAATTTCAAATATACAGATAGCTAACAGGCTAACGATAATGACTGATGAGTTTCCTGTTTTCAGGTAGTTATCACTTTCTGGGATTAAACGGCAGTACATCATTCAGGCGCAGGGGAAAAGCCCGTCTTTGTCTGATGCACACTCTGGTTGTGCAGTGTCGGTCTGTAGTTTGCAGAAGTGTTGCTGATGGGTGTGTTTGAGCCAACTACATAGCTGTTGTGTTCTAAATTAGTCTTTCCCCTTTATCCCCCTAACAGTTCTTGCCCTCCAGGCCAGGAAGAAAAGGGGCAAAGCCAAGAAAACAACCAAGAAGTAAGTTTATTCTTTATTTACATGTTTTTGCTTAGTCTTTAGCACAACTGGGAGGGAGAGGTTTGTGTTTGCTTTGTGAACTTGACGTTATGCATATAAACATGACTGCATGATGGTTACAATGCTGAGTAAATTCACTTGAAGGACAGCAGGATATTTGCTGCTTTAGGGTAATGTCTCATTACTTGCTGAAGTCTGAAGTGGTTTGTGTCTGGACACTAAAAATGGAGGTCTCTTTATGGCCCTTACTGGCAAATGCATTCCATGCAGCTCCTCTGCACTGCCATAAATACACATGCAAATCTATGGATAAATTTGTGGGCCACTAGCATGCCATGTGCGCTTTGCAAAACCGATTCCCAATTGGGACAAATAAGGCTTAACTTGCCTTGTCATGGATATAGACACTTTTTTTTTTTAATTTGTCATGATGATTTATTCTGGAAATTCTGTGATCAAAAAAGGTTGTGATCATTTATGGTGTTTGGCCAGTATGCCAATAAATGTTTACACAAGCCCCAGTATTCATGATGGATTTGTAATGAATTTTCAATCAGAATTGGAGGGTTGGTTTAAAAAGACAACCCTTTTAGTGATAAAATATTAGCCATCTAAGCACTTGATCTGATCATTTATCAATTGTTGAAATAAATGTTCTTTATGCAATTTTTGTTCCATACATGGGGACTCACTGAGCTGTAATAGTCCTCTTGCACTTTTATTTAGACATTGCAGAAGCAGTATTTGCTTCTGAGATTGCTGCTTAATTGGAGAGCAGAAACCCAAAAATTGTTCCCATGGCATGATGTGGCCCCTTCTTGGTTATCTATTTTCTGTTAATAAATTTTTTGTTAATTTTGTAAATTAAAGTTTCTCGAAATTGGAAGAAAACCTACTTTTTCAGATTTCTGCCAGGTTAACTGCTTTGCAGAAGGCAGAACCACTTTGCATATTAAAAAAAAAGATATGTGGTTCGAATCCCGGGTGATGCTGTTTTCCTCTCACAGCCGGAGGCACAGAGAGAGCTGATTGGCCGAGCTCTCTCAGGGGGGAGGG
>JAQMYJ010000040.1:14481794-14496621 GCA_030014305.1 Clarias laeviceps | reverse complement strand
AAAAAAAAAAACCTCTTCCCAGTTGTTTGACTAAAGGCACTTAGTTATTAACATAGTTAACCAAGTGTAAGTTTGTATCCAGTGATGTAAACTTTTAAAGCACTTTTTGTAAGTCGCTCTGGATAAGAGCGTCTGCCAAATGCCTATATGTGATGTAATGTCTTGGCAGTTGCAGGCTTCTGCTGGGTGTTTTAGAAAGAATTGAGGTCCTGTTTACATTGAGCAAGTAAAGTAGTATATTTAATACGCTAGGACATGCCCCCAATCCATGCATGTTTAAGATTTGTAGGAAACAATGCAAGTTATTGGATTATTTATCTGCCTTTTTCTGGTAACTGAATCCATGAATAAAACTGATGTTTTCCTGCAGCACAAACACTTCACTGAGGACATTCAGACGAGGCAGTATCGCTCCCTGGAGGTGCTAATTGGAGCAGGTTACAGTACACCAGCTGATATATGGAGCACTGCTTGTATGGTGAGGGAGAACAATGCAGTATAATGTCAAATACTGAAAAAATATGTAGTTTTAAGATTACCTTCTTCAAATATCTTTACAATTACTTAAGGTTCTCCAGTGCTATGATTGTCCAATTGTTTGTAAAAACTTGGGAGTTACAAAATAAGGATTTTTTATTTATTTATTTTTTTTTTTAACCTAACTATTTATTGGCAGGAGTCTTTCTTCTCAAAATAGAATCTCTCTTCCTCTGTGTCTAATTCCTCTCATTACAGGCATTTGAACTGGCCACTGGGGACTACTTGTTTGAACCGCACTCTGGTGAAGATTACTCCAGAGATGAAGGTAAAGCAGTTAGTTCCTGTCTCCACCTTATTTGCTTTTGACTTCCTTTACCAATGTAAATATAATGCTAAGTCTTCTATGCTGATGCTAGTTATTCTTTAGCCTTTACTTTGCTAAGTGCAGTCACGCTAATGTATAATGCTGCCGTATGAGTGGCTAGTTTCACCTAAAGGTTAAGCATAATCTCATTAAATTTCCACTGCATATGTGATTACTGTATTATTATTTTTTTATTAATTTTATTGATACCTTTTATTGATTATTGATTAATCGAAGATTAAGAATAGTTTATAATTTGCTTGATATTTTTCTGTAGGCATGCTTTAGAATAAGATTAACTAATGAATTGTGATCATGTCACATACACTCTGTACTTGTGAGCCAGGCTGCAGGTATTGAGTATTCAGCTTTTTTGTTTCCAGCACAATGTTGTGACTTGTTACAAAATATAATATAACTGACTGTATTCCTGTGCCTCTTTCCCCATCTAACAGAGCTACAAAAATCTGAACCAATTTCTTTACCAATTTCTACTAGTTTTTTTTTTCATTCTCACTCAGTTCTTTCCTCCTTTTTCTGCCATCTTTCTACATTATGGTTGCACTAATACTGCTGCCTTTTTAAATTACACCCTGTAAAAGGATGTAGATGATGACCTGCCCAAAGCCTTATTTTCAAGTCTGTAAATCTGCAGGGATATAAAAATTACCCAAATTTATGATTACCTCAACATCTTATGTCTCCCATGCTTCCACTTAACCTGGTGCTTTTGTGGTGCTTATTACATTCCACATCATGATCATTCTGCATGCATCCAGGGAGATCCAAACTAAAAAGAGATCTTTCACCTTTTGTCTCATTTGGCATGTCTGTAAATAGAGTGCAGAGAGCTTTTGGTGTAGCTCAAATTTTTAGGAAGTGGTGCTTGTGTTCCTTCACACATGCTACTGCAGGTTTCAGTATGTCACTAGCAAAAGTAATTTGTGTGTCCTTTTTATTTTTACCCATACATGCATTGGTTAAAATGCAAGTATAGGCGTAACAATCTACAAGACAGGAAATTCTGAATGTTTTCTGCATTAGCTGAATGTTATGCAACCCACAGACACAATTCAGTTCAGTTTTTGAACCAGATTTAATGTTCTTGATATGTTCCGGTATCACCTGCTCCTGATCTAGACTGAATGTTGTGCATACGGCCACATTCAGGGTTCTGAATGTTGAGTTGAAGAATCCAAGATGGCATTTATTTTTCGCATCTACAATAACCTCTTTGTTTTGATGTGCATGTTACATCTTTGTGTGTGCCATCATTGCTATGTGACTGGCTGTTAACACTTGTACTACATTAAACTCCTTTCGGATCATGCTTATTACCGCTCATCTTGCTTTTGTCCTTGCTGCTGTCACCCCCCCCTCTCTCCTGTCCTACTCTTGATTTTCCTCCAGACCACCTTGCTTTGATCATTGAACTGTTGGGTAGAATTCCCAGACACTATGCTCTGTGTGGGAAAGTCTCTCAGGAATACTTCAGTCGGAGAGGTACGCATGACAGTAAGACTTCCACACTGGGCCTCAAGGGCAAGTCTGAGAGTTTTTGCAGCTTCTTTTGACAGTGTTTTTTACATGTGGGATTTCAAGTAGCATTCCTCAGACATCACAGTGGGCCGTCTTCATGAAGCTACTCGGAGTCCTCTCAGAGAGCAAACTTGGATTAAAAACATCTAGCTGGGAGTCGTAGCTTAAGACTCATTTAGGACCAATCTCAAAGTGACTGAGCTAGGAGAATACAAAAACTCGTATCTCAATAAGGAGGTGGGGCTGATCCTGTTACTTAGTATGATGCATGCTTCTGAAGACTGTCATTGGTTGTCACAAAAAAAAGAAAAAAAGTGAGACCCGCAAACATACTGGGGTTTGGATGATGTTTAGACAAAATGTTGCGGGGTTGCTGGCGGGCGAGTCCAAGTTTGACAAAGTTTATTCCAAGTCGGCATAAATTATTATTCCACGCATATACATCACACACGCAGGTAGACTTATTGTGAGAGGCTCAGTTTTCCTCCTAAATGATGTCTGTAGCTTTTGTTTACACTGCACTTACACCACCATCATGAAAACTCTTCTGTTTTTGTCGTACATCTGCAACAATTCATTTGTTCTTTAAATTTTTCAT
Organism: Clarias laeviceps; assembly: GCA_030014305.1. Taxonomy (NCBI): domain Eukaryota; kingdom Metazoa; phylum Chordata; class Actinopteri; order Siluriformes; family Clariidae; genus Clarias; species Clarias laeviceps. The sequence goes on along the minus strand of JAQMYJ010000040.1, from coordinate 14,493,640 downwards.
TACTATGTATATTTTTAATCCGTCTTCCTTTTTTAATACTTCTCCTGAGAGTAGGGGACAAAGAATTAAGTTCTCCCTCACTGCCTGCTGTCCGTGTGCTCCTCTGTCCCATTTATCAGGATGGTACTAATAGAGTATTAGATTAGAGCATCTTAGAGCAGGTCACGTGGGTTGGGTTGGCCCTCTTGTCGGGACAGTTGAAATAAAAAAAATAATAAAAATGCATGACTCGCACATCACTACAAGGTGTCCTTGTAAAATGAGACACAATCCTAACCCTTTACGAATTATTTCCTTTATTTTATTTTCAGTTTATTTATCATGCAGTTTATTTATCATGATAATTTTGTCACCTTAGAAGCTCATTTAAGGGTCACTAAGCTTCAAGATTAACTTCTGCCTTTCCCAGGATCTACTCTTTAATTTTAACTAGAAGTGGGAAAATGCTACAATTCTAAGAATTTTCTTGGAATTTCTTCAGTAGAAACAAGTTTTTTCAGGAATTTTCATGAATACGGCCCCTGAAGTGTTAGCAGATTCTAAAATTCTTTAGTTCCTTTAAGATACAAGTTGTGTTGATTAACTTCTTGCTTGTCTGAGTGGTGCTTCCAGAAAAATAAAACAAACAAACTGCATTTAATGAATCGTTAATTTATTTATCTGTGCAATTAAAGTACTTTGCACTCCGCTAGGTTATTAATGGAATGCTTTTAAAAGGAATGTGGACATCCAGGGCTCTCAATAACAGCCATCACAGAAACTTTACTTTAGAATGATCTTTTAAGGTTGATGTTGAGCTAAACAGAAAATAGAGTAATGCAACCAGTCAGAATTCACAATACTGACTACTGTCTCTGTGCTGTCAAATTTGAACTGTACACTTCCTCTCAGCCTCACCCTTCTCCCAGTGTGGATAAATGACTATTAACCATGTTTGATCAATGTGTTTTTTTTTTTTTTTTTTTTTTTTTTCCCTCCCCCTCTCCCTCCTCCCCTCAACCTTCACAACAACCCTTTTTTGTTGCCATGCAAAATGGCAGATCATATTGCTTTGATCATTGAGCTGCTTGGGATGGTCCCACGCAAACTCATAATAGCAGGAAAATACTCCAAGGACTTTTTCACCAAGAAAGGTAATACTGTTTTGTAAATTCTTTGTTTTGAAAAATCTTAAAATCTTAATGATTTAACATACAGACTATATAATATGTGAATGGTGAGAAGAAGGATATGTACTTAATGAATGTCTAAGGATTTGCTTATCTTTGTACACCAAGTGGTTAAGCCTCCTGTAGTTTTGATGAGCTCTGTACTGAGATGACAGAACACTATAAGAAGGAACTGAAACATAAAGTAAAAAAAAAAAAGCAAAAAAAAAAAAAAAAGCAACGCACTGAACTATCGCTGTTCATTTAGGTTAGTGTTGTACATAATGCTGATGTTCTACACAGTTACTTGTACATGCTTGTGAACAGCTCAACAACCCTCACTGCTTTAATTTATATATATATATATATATAATTTTTTGTTATTTTCTTCTTTATATAAAAGTTATACTGTATAAAGAAACTATTTTACATAAATATCTACAGTGTATACTTTCCTCAAAAATTGCACTCTTAGATAAAAAAAAAAAATAAACAAACTAAAGACAAGATAAACGGGCAGCATGTTATTAAGCTCAGACTAAAATGTTTACATATCACTTCAGAGATTTGGAATTAATCCAGGTTTTAAAAAGTCAGGTGAACGGGTCAAGTTTATTTAAGATATAATCCCAACCGCTAATGCTATGGTTGGAATTATTTCATTTGACAGAAGTGGGACACAGGCCTTGCTTGTGTCATTTAATTAGCAACAAGCAGAGCAGCTTACTCAAGTGAGTAATGTGTATACATCAGATATAAAAAGTCTACACACTTTTTTTTTTTTTTTTTGGGATGTTAAAAAAAAAAAAAAAAAAAGACAAAGTTAAATATATTTAATCTAAACTGTTCAACTGAATTTACCTGAAAACCAACTTTGTATGTAAGCTGTATAATTTGTTTTAGATTTAACAAACTGTTAACAATCAAATCTGTGTTGATTAATCTAAAGCCAATACTTTTGAATACAGTATAATTCATTTAGAAAGTTTCACTTTATTTTTGAAATGTGTGCACACACCTTGTATTAAAAATGTAAATGTTTATTTGAATAACGAAAATTTTTCTCTGTTTTATCTTTGTAACCTGCACACCTTTGCTGTGACTACCTTGCATGTAAATGAGAGAATTATGTTTTTAAAGATATCCTTACATTCGTTCGGGTTAGTCTGTGGAAGGTAAATTTTTAATTTTAAAAGTGTAAATAATACCCCCCCCCCCCCCCCCCGTGTGAGGAGATGGCATTGCGCAGGGGCTAAATGAGTTCTCTGTGCAGGTGAACTGAAGCACATTACCAAGTTGAAGCCATGGGGTCTGTTGGAGGTGCTGTTGGACAAGTATGAGTGGTCTCGCGAGGAGGCCGAGACCTTTGCAGATTTCCTGCTCCCCATGCTTGAACTCGTCCCTGAGAAACGAGCCACGGCGGCCGAATGTCTGCGCCACCCCTGGCTCGCCCTCTAGTGGCTCATGTAAACCACTGCAGACCCATTGTCCTCCACTTCCACACAAGACTGCAACGTATCACTTTCCAGTTTGAGTGCTTACCTGAATAGTACTTGTACTTTGTTTGTGTGTGGTTTCCTGTTTGAATCTCCTGGGGGAAAATGTTTTCCTGGTGGTTTTATCACTTCTGACTTATTTCCTGAGGCAGTGTTTGTCCTCAATCTTTTCTTTTCCCTCTAAATTTGCACAACAGTTTTAGGGAACATCTCTTGTATTATTCAAGCTGTGTGCTACATGTTAAAAGGTCAAATTTCTGTATTTTGCTAGGCTTTTACGGAACATGGGGTTGATGTAAGGGCACATAATGTGGGTTACATGTTTCCTAGTTTTGGGAGCACACACACCAGAGATAGAAAAGGAACCATTAGGTTTACATCATAACTGTAGAAAAAGCAATTAAATCATTTGTAGTTTATTTCAGGAAATGCCATACCACTGTGTAATATTTGTCTCAAAAAGTGTCAGTTGTTTTGTTTTTATATGTGGTGTTTTTGGTCATATCTGAGTACATTTGGAGGGTTGCTTTCTCGCTTTCTATGCTTCCAGAAAATGAGTTGCTGTTAAACACCACCCAAAAGATGGTTGTGAAAAGTGTGTGCGCGTGTGTATGTTCGTCTTGTCAGTGTATATATGTGTACCAAAGAGTTTGCCTTGATCTGTATATTACAGCCATGTACAGTTTTTAAAGAAATCCTACTATTGTTAACTAAGATTATTTAGCTGGACAGTAATGTTTTAATAAAATATTTGGGAGATGGGTGAAATTTTATTATTATATCCTGATTCATCATGGTTCTTCGCAGTTGGCAGAACAACTTGTGGATTCAGGATTTTCCTGTAGTGACAAAGAATGATGTCATTAATTCTTTCAAAGTCAAAATGTGTTCATACAAGTTTGTCAGATTTGGTTTTAGTGTCTTTTTAGAATTTTAGCATTGCTTATTATGCAATCTAATCATTTACACTGTAAAGCTTTGGCTTCATGAATTTTATAGTCTAGTCTCTAACTTTAACATTGACACAATTTATATCAAATGCTTCGGCTTTCTGCATATTCTTTTTAAATGGTTGTGTATTTACCTTCCCCAGACTCTACTTCAAATTCATCAGGTAGCAGATTTTCCTGTCGGTTTCCCAGTGTGAAGGCCACAAGTGCGAGCATGAGTGCGTCCAGGATGCAGATGATAGCCAGAATGTAGGCCCAGCGCACTGTGCAGTTTCCTAGCGTGTATTTACTCGTCCGCTCACCACACATTCGCTTTACCTCAGCAGAGTCCCATCCATCAGGGTAAATCATACAGCCCATCACCAAGAGCACAGCTACAGGATGCACAACACATTGAGCAAAACTTTCACCAAGTATGACCTCTTTTATTTTTGTGTGTTTAGTAGAAACAAAACGCTGAGCTTTTGCTTACAATGCTACAGTGCCAGTAATGCCCTCAAATGGAACGCCTGTTCATTGCATGCAAGCGTGTACATATCTAGGAGCAATGTATCTTAACCAATCTACAGTACCTAATGGCATGTTTTAGGGAGGTGAGAGGAATCAAAAGAATAAAAAAATAATAAATGCATTGAACTTGCACACAAGTTCCATACAGGAATACATTCACCCACCCAAGATCAGCACTGAGCCAGGGGCCTGTAAGGCTATTTAGAACCCTTGGTGTCTTGATAAAGTTTTTACCCCAGGAAAGCTTGGTGGTAAATTGATTTATGCTTTAGCCTACCTTTGGAGGTTAATATTATTATTATGTAGGTGAGTTATGAGAAGGTTTCGGTCTATTTCCAACTGTGTCTCAAACAAATACTGTATCATAAACTGGCATCAGCAACAATTCCAGATCAAATAGAAGCAGCCTTTACTTGGTACACATTTATAGCACAGTGAAATTCTTTTCTTTATATATCCCAGCTTGTTAGGAAGCTAGGGTTAGCACACAGACCAGCCATCATATGGTACCCTGGAGCAGAGAGAGGTAAAGGTCTTTGCTCAACTGTGGCAGCTTGGCAGTGCTGAGCCTGAACCCTTGACCTTGTCTTGCTCAACAGTGGCAGCTCGGTGGTGCCGGGGCTTGAACCCCAACCTTCTGATCAGTAACCCAGCATTTGGTCATTGGAAAATAGAAACAATTCTTCTTTCATTCAGCCTCACAAGTATTTCTGATGTATGGACATTATTCGGTACGGTGTTCTCCCTCTCCCATTCAAGGCAGTACACAGGATATAAAATGTATATCTGTACATTATAGACGCTTCATCCCCACCATCATCTAATGGAAGTGCAGAGTTTTAATTCTATCCCAATATGACTACCCTGTCACTGAACACAGTGGCCTGTCCTCCTCCACTGAAAAATATTCATAGAACAAGTATCTGCAGGAAAGAAAATGCCCATTTTTGAGCACTAGATGTAATGATCAGATTTCGGACACTAGAAGAGGGGCAGGTGCGCACTCTGTACAGCATCTAGCACTGTGAGAAAATAACAGAACAATTGCTTATTTTTGTCAAATGACAAAAGTTTTTTTCAAACATTTAATGAAATTAAAATGTATAATGTTAAGTGATGTTTGATGATTCTACATACATACACAAAGTTTTTTTTTGTGCTAATTCCATGTCAGTATAAATAACAACAAATGAGAGGTGCAATATAAGATGATCTACTGTATCTCCAGTTTAGGGACCGTGGACAAAATATATTCACTCAATAAAAACGTAGGAAATGCAAGTATAGTCCATCATTAATGTTAAATATGATAAAATGAGAAATATTAATGATAACCTTAACACCTAACGCAAATTAGCTATTATTTTAATCGTAAAACTTGACACTGCAAGAAGAAAATATTGGGAAAATGGTAAGCATTGATAACAATAATAATAAAATAATAAAAAAACTGCGATGTTGGTGGCGTAGTGGGTCAGGGTGTAGGGTTCGATTACCCCCTCAGGTTTGTATGCTCTCCCAGTGCTCGGTGGGTTTCCTCCCACAGTCCAAAGACATGCAAAATAGGCTAGCTGGCTTTTCCAAATTTCCTGTATTCTGAATTGGCACCCTGTTCAGGGTCTACCCTGCCTTTGCTTAAGCCAAGTGCCCTAGGATAGGTCTCACGCCTCCTGTTACCCTGTGTACAGGATAAGCGGTACAGTTCCCTACATATGAACAAGTTCCATTTCAGGAGTTCATTCGTAAGTCCAACAAACATTGAACAGGTACTAGGATACCAACACAATTGGCAGTATAGTACAATATATTACAGTACTGTGTTCTTTAGAATCATGCTGATTGTTGAATGATTCATGTTAAAAGAATGAGTAATGTCTTTTCACCTTTCCCCATTCTCTCAATTATAGTTACTTTTGTCTTCATTGTTATTGTTTGGCGCTTCTTAGCAGTACCAGCTTTATCGCCGCTGCTTTGACACTTGCTTCCGGGCATCCTGGGCTTGTACTGCAGTTGCAAAGGATGCATGCTGCACACATGTATGTCGGAGATGTGATCTAACTTCCACAATTGAACATGCGTATCTTTGAAAGTTCATAACTTGAATGTTTTTATGAAGGGGACGTACTGTATAGATAAGTGAGTGGGTAAGAGCTACTTGAATAGCATAAATCTTTTGTGTTATTTTTGTCATGAGAAGACAAAAATTTTTTTTTTTTCCAATTTAACCCCTTATATTTTATAATATATTAAATTATTGGTACAAAAGCCTATTAAACAAGAATAAATCCTTTTGTCATGCTTCATCTGTGTTTGGGCATGAAAACAAAAGGTGTGCAAAAAAAAAGAATCAGGAAATTAAATACTTCTGAAGCTGAGGTTGTGTGTGTGTGGTGCAGCATATCTGCTTTCTTCCCAGGAAGTAGGCAATGTTAATTGGTATGGTAGGTTAAGATCTGGCAAGTGCAGACTCTCCACGTAAAAAGGAACTCAATGGATATTTATAACCTCTAGTGGTAAACATCACATCCTTTTTTTTAACATCCAAAAATTTTTTCTTTTAAAGTTCCACATGTTACTAGTTAAGCTAGTAGACTCCATTTGTCTTGAGGGCAAAATGGCAATAAAGGCATACAGTTATTTTAGGGTGAACTCTAATCCTAGTGGACAACACAAGTGGTGTATTTATAGCCTACACTTATCATATTTCTACCTCTTGCTGTAATTTAGACTGACAATTAGTTTTCTTATCTAGCTAAATGTTCCTTGCCAATATAATGCAAATAATCAAGTAATAAAGACAGTTCCTTAAATAATCCTAAACAGGTCATGAATCTCCAATTGTATCGCCTATACCTTTTAATGCTTTTAATGCAATAGTAATAATAAATAATAATAATGACATCCCTTTAGAATCAGCAGCTTTATTAAAGTCACCATGCTCAGTGTCTAATCCTTATTTACTGAGCACAGCACTGTCATAACTAAAAATTAAATTATATGTGCACTTCAAATCATTGCAATAAGTTAGATAAAGAAGACAAGCCTTCCCAAGTGAGTACTGTCAAATATGATGAATCTTAATCTTCAGAAGGATGATCATTATAGACAATATATTGAAAAATGTAGAGGTGTGTCGGAATATTGTGGTAATGCATTTTCACCCATACACACCATTGGACAGATTAGCTAGGAACATTTCCTGTTAAACACTCACCCAAGGTCATCTTGGCACAGTTTTTTATGTTGTGGTTGTCCACGTGCTGTTTGAAATTTGATTAAATATTCTTTTTTGTAGATTTTGGCAGGACAACATGGAAACTTGGCAAGATTAAAATAGCCAAAGATTGTTTTTTACAGCATTTTTATGCTGTTGTATTCTTGAGATTGATTGGTCAGAAGCTGCCAGTTAATTTCCTATAACAGCTAAGCTCTGTTGCAGGTTTTTTAATGAATGCAAACATGGTAGACATTATCACTTTTTTGTTACGTGCACTGGGTAGCATTGGATATTTACATTTAATAATCAGTTCATCGTGAAAAAAATATATTTTAAAGCTAGATATCTGGAACCAAAAATTTAATCATCAAAAGAAAATCAACTATTTAACTGATTCTTTTAACTGATTCTAAGAATGAAAAGTCTCTGTTCACAAACCAGAGATGTTTACTATTCATTATTAACTTTTAATCTAAAAAAAAATGAATAAATAAACAAACTAAATAAACTTTGAATCACAATGTTTTTACCTGATGCGGTTTGCATCCATGCACATATCTTGTACACACTGGCTGCACTGCAAAAGAAGAAGAGACTGAAGGAGACCATGGTGCCAACATTAAGCAGCATTGCGGTTCCCACAAAGAACATTGCAGTCTTAAATGCCCCAGATGGAATGGAGTTAAAGTCGAGCACACTGCCCTTGCAGACAAGCTCTGAGGTGATGGGGTTGCCTATGCAGTAGTAGAAGAGCCCAAAGTACCCAGACTGTGGAGTGTTCACACTGTCGCCAATCCAGTAGGGCTGAATAAACACCACCATTGTGATGATGGTAAAGCAAATAGTTAAAATTGCCCACAAGACACCAATGGCTCTGACGTTTCTCACATAATTTGTCTGGTAGATTTTGACCGCCTCTGTGGCAGGAAGCATTTTCTCCATCTTGAAACTGATTTAGAGGTGTTTAAAAAGATGCAAAACCTGCAACACGTTTAACTAGCTAGCATCACTTTAGCAAATCCTTTATCTTGCCAAAACTGCTCTCCAAAATAAAAAATAATAATATTCTACCAACTATACCAGGTTAATCACTCTTAGGAGATGTATGCTTCTTCTGTAGTTATTTCACTGATACAGTGCTGTATCTTCAAAAAGTGACCAATGAAACATCAACACATGTTCTTTTGTGTTGGAAACAACATCCTAGCCAACAGAGGTGTCATGGGGTATAAATTTTAAATGGAAATGTGATCAGAATAAGGTGATGAAACGGTTGACCAGAGTAACCAGATATGCAACAAGCCTTGGTGTAAGTGTACAGCTAATTTCTGAATGTCAGGGTGCTTGTTGAAATTATTTTCAACATCAGTTTAGATATTTTATAAACACTCTGCTGTGTGTGACATTGAAAAAATCTGAGATTAGCTGATGTCAGTGAAAGATAAAGTACCATAACTGATGATCTAATCCAAACTGATGATCTAAACTGTTTCAGATGTTGAACTAATAATTGCTTGAAAACCTTCCCAATCCAGCATAATTTTACAGATGCTTGAAAAAATTGTATACATACTTTGGGGAAAAAACACTTTGGAAGATCCATACAGATATTTTATCATATTTAATTTTTTATTATTATTGTTTTTTCTTTAGCATTTTAGGTATGATGTTCTGGTTCAGGGTTGGAAAAATCAAGAGTGCAGAGTAGAGAAGAAAAAATGTGGAAAAAAGAAGAGAGAAACAGACATGAAAACACTTCTTCTCTGCTATTTGTTTGATGTTAGAAACTTTAAAGTGTATTTCAAAATCATAGATTTAAAACAATCACTTTTTAAACCTCTTTAGCCCATGCCAAAACATTACTCCACCGGACAGAGAGGAAACACTGCACATAGATTGGATTCATCTCTATCTTTGGCACTGTTGGTCTTTCATATTCCATGGATGCTCAATCAGATTGAATTCTGGGGAATTTGGGAGGCTGGAACAACATCATTGACCTCTTAACAACATCTAAGCCCCATACACCACATGTGGTGCACTGAGTGTTCTGATACCTGTCTATTGTGGTCAGAATTGACTTTTTCCAGTTCCCCACAGGTATAGATGAGCCTTGGGTGCCCATGATCATCTCACCAGTTTACTGTTATATAATTAATTAATATTATTCGATTCACCTGGCAGTGGTGTTAATGTTGTGGCCGATTAGTGTACATACTAATTTACAATATAAACAAATACTCAAACACTTTTATGATTTTTTTATTCATTAAATTTCAGTAATTGCTTTATCCTGGGCAAGGTTGTGATAGATTTTGAACCTGTGAACATATGAAGGGAATACACCCTGAATGGGATGCCAGTCCATACACACACAAACACACACACACACACACAAACACACACACACACACACACACACACACATTTACATCTAGGGGCACTTTAGTGTAGCCAAGTTAGCTCTCAACATGTTTAGGAAACTATCATATACCGAGAGGAAACCCAGAGAGGAAGACATGAAATTATGTAACCCAGACATAGTATCTTGGTCTGGCAGATAGTAACTCTAAAATAAACTAAATTCTACAGAATGTTTTGTTTTTAACTATTTCACACAGGTCTGATTCAGTGGCCTGTTTGAAACAGAAATATATAGCTTAAATATATATTTAAACTATATAAGTTATAGAGTTATATATTTAAGCTATATAAGTTATAGACCTTCTGTGATGGATTACCCCGCCTCCTTCGCCAAGTCTCCTTGGAAAGGCTTCAGGCCTTCTGAATACAGGATTAAGCAGTATAGATGATGAGTGAGAGTGAGTGATTATAGAGCTTGTTGGGAATAAACCTTCTGTTATTATCATGGTGTAATGGGAAAATAGCTGTATTTGTATAGTTGTCAAGATTCTAGTGCTTGGTCACAGATGTACTTTATCTGTATTTGAGAAAGATGACCTTTGTTAACTCTGGGCATGGTGCAGCAGGGAGGACTGATATATAGGAAAACATGCAGCACCTGAGTGAAATTAAGTTCTGTGGATCTAGCCACAACACGATGAGGACTGTGCTAATGATTGCAATGTGCCTGGTGGCTATGGCTCTGGCCACTACTCCTGAAACTTCTGAAGAAAAAGGCCTTTTTTTCAACCTGGTAAAAGCCCGGAAAACTAAGAGCAAGCAGTTTAGCTGGATTATTAATGTAGTCTGTTTCTTATCATGTTTTTCAACATGTTTTTTGAATGTGCCATGGAACATGAAAATATAAACTGTTCTATATTTTCTTACTTGGAATAAAGGAGCTTGTACATTACAATGTATGTATATGTTTGCCAATAAGTAATTAATGTTGAAATGTCTGTTCTGCAGAATAATGGAGAGCTGTGTCTTAACAGCGTGCAGTGTAAGAGCTCCTGCTGCCATATTTCAGATGATCACCTGGCTCGCTGTGCCCCACGGGCTGCAGACAATGAAGTATGCTCTAAGAAGGTAAAGATCATGGCAAAGACTTTTTCAAAACAAGTAACTTAGGCCAACCTAAAGTACGATATCAACTTCTTTAGTCATTTAAAGTCACTGAATATTTATTAGCAACATTTTTTGAACAAACAAACAAAAACAAACAAATTCCAAACATAGTGTTATCCACTGTCATTGAATTTGCGCTTACTTATTTATTTGTATTTACACAAAGAAGGCAAAGTTAAGCATGATACTCTAACAATCCTGTAAGTGCTGAGGATAGGGCCATCCCTGTGTCTGTTGGTGCCCTAGGCGAGTTGTCACATGGGTGCCTCTTAATTCTGACCCAAGCAAAAAAGGGGTAGGTCACTGCTGGAACTTGCTTTTTGAACCGAACTGGGTTTTAATGTAAACTATTTATTCATACAATGTTATGCCTTTTAAATAATGATAATTTTCCTAAACTATGCAGAATATCTCTATAAGCAGACATGATGTACATTTTGATTTCAGGAAAATATCTTGTTAAACAGAAATATTAATGCTAAAGAATGATTACAAAGCCCAGTATCATGTCCTGTGTTCAGAACAAAACAAAAACAAGTCAAAGTAGTGCATGTGCAGCAAACAAAGCTGGATAATAAAAATTTATACAAAAAAAATGCTAGATAAAAAAAATGCTACTGAATTTAAAAGTAATTTTAATCTAGTTGCAGTTCGGGACTTGAGCCATACCAGTAGTATTAGTTTATTTCTGCTTTCTGATTTCATTTCTGATGCAACTCAGCAAAATCATGCGTCAGACAGAAACTGTTTAACATTTAGGAAAAAAGATTGAACAACACTAAAAAGGGTGAGTGATAAAACTTTACAGAATCTTTAAAAATTAAAAACACAAGCAATAAAATGTTATTCAGAACCAAAATAAATCATTCACATGCTGTGCATGCACAGAACGTATGGCGTATATCATAATTCAATTCAATTCAATTTTATTTGTATAGCGCTTTTAACAATTGTTATTGTCGCAAAGCAGCTTTACACAATCAAAATAATTATT
>JAQMYJ010000040.1:14453638-14477816 GCA_030014305.1 Clarias laeviceps | reverse complement strand
ATCATACTAACTTTACACTGATATGAATAACTTTGAATGATGAATGCTTTTTAACACACTTGTGACTCAATAAGAGACAATGCACAGAATCTTTTCTAACAGCCTGTAAATGATAGATTTTGACAGTTTTGTCTTGCATCTTTTGAAATAAATTAATAATAATAATAAAAAAATCACAATACTGCCAAAATGTCTCATTTTGCTGTCAAATTGTTTATAAGCCTCCTGGGTCTCTGTGAGACTGGTGCTACTGGTCACTGAAAATATTGTCTTTATATGTAGTTTTTTTTCTTTCCTTTGTTTCTTTGTTTTACAAATATGACCCAATATTGTTCAGTGACACTTTTTTTTTTTTTACGTTTTTGTATTTTTTATACTAGTAAGTAGTTTTAAAAATTAATCTCTACTTTAATGAGCCAATGTATTATGATGTGGGATGTGGTGGGCTGTTGGATCCAGCCTCGCTGTCCCTGACCAGTTATAGGCAGAATCTGTTCATTTGAAGCATTTCACAGCATTTACCGCTAAAGCTTTTTTCTTCTTTTCGCGTAACTTTCAGCTCCACCTTTATCTTCTTCCTCCTTTTCATTCATGGAAAATATTGTTAATTTGCTCAGAAAAATTCGCTGTATCGAGGAAGGATCAATATCTCTCCCTCCGTAAATAAAAAGTGAAGAGATCATATGTTTCAGAGCACGGATGGAACAGACCAAAATAATTAATATGAGGGAGGGCAATACATACGCATGCGCGGTAACATAAAACGCGCGCTCTTGGTCGGCGGCGATCGACACACTCATACATTTGCGTAGAAAAGTGATGCAATATTATGGTTTCCGTCATTTTTTACATATTTGCGTACTGACTGGGGCGGCCCACATTGGCCAGTTTACCCATATACTGTACTGTATGGTCCAAACAGCCCAGATGTGGTGATGCATTCACTTTCAATAAAACCCAAGGCTACTGCCAGTTTGTATTGGAATGAAATGATTTACTCACCATGACCAAGTTTTCACATTTTCTTCATACTCCAGCACACACTGGAGTTATTGCATTTCATCCTAAATAGTCCATCAGAGATAAAATGATTGTCCTTATCTGACTGCTGCTCAGCCATACTCACTGCTTCTGAAAGAGACAGCAAAGTTTAAATCATCAGTTTTAGTTGAATTTAATAATTATTGTGCATATATACCACAACCCAAGAATACAAGATTTAGTGATAAGCTTGCCTGCTGCTTCTTAAGAAGCCTGAAACACTTGCATTTATTTGAAGAAAAAAATAAGGGAAGAATCCTTGCCTCACTGCTTGACTCAAAATTCCCAGTAATTTGTTGTAGCTTATTTTTCTTCAGGCACCTACAGTATGTTATTTTATATTTGACGGTTATTGTTCATATTGATAATGGTACCACATATTCTAGAAATTAGAAATTAGGTACCACATATTCTAGAAATTAGCTAGTGGTAGCTAGGAAGACTTACTTAGTTTATTATTATCTTTTTCACAAGAACACAGTGGTACCATAGTATACATGCATACAATAAAAAAAATTTTTTTTTTTAGGCCTAGCTTTCTCACTAGGTTTTTGTGGTTATTTTGGTAGAATTCTTAAATTATGCCAATAAATGGATGTCACGGCGATGAACTATGCCTCTTTTCCTTAAAAGAAAATCCCTGAAACAAGTTAGGTTATAGAAAATGAACAAATATTATTTTTCGGATATATAGAATATTGTGTGCATAACTGAGTATTAGGCTATATGTCAATAAGAGGAAAAAAAGAGGTCAATTAATTGTATGGCTTATATTAACCATTTATTTGACACTTATTAAAATACTTGGAAATTTAAAAAATCACAACAATTTAAGTCCCCCCCCAGACTTGTTTTTTCTCCAAAAATGTTCACTGTTGTCATTTTTATGTGGCAAATCTAGTTCAGTGTTACCATATATCAAGAGTGTCAAACTGGATCTAGAAAGGGTCATAAGAGTTCATGGCTTCATTCAAACCATGCAGAAGCCACACCTGTTTAATTAGTTGTCCTTGGGGTTCAATAGACTATTAGGTGTAGATTCTGCTTGTTTGAAATGCAAGCCTGCACTCACATGGGCCTTTCGTGTCATATATGGTTCCTCTTAATTGATTAGTTTTTTTTCTGGAGGTACTGCTACTGGCACTTGTAAGTTACTGAATGTACTCTAGTTCTTTGCCTGATTAAGGGTAAATTATGCTCTTCATTAGCTTTTTTTTTTCTTTTCTTAAATGAACAGAAATGTGCCCAACTTTTGGTTCACTTATGATCACCTTTAAGGACACCAATTGACCTAAGAAAAAAAGTGCACACAATTTTATACATACCACCCACAAAATAAAGATTATTTTTGTTGCTTCTCAGGCCTGGCTGAAAGGGTAATTGGAATTATCTGCCAAAATAGGACAAATTACAAACTGATTCTGCAATAAATACAAGCAGGTCAAACATTTTGGTTGACTTTTTACAACTGTAAAGCTTGGAATCAAAGTTATTTACAGATTCTACCCTTATCGTTAACATTGTGCAGTAAAAACATTTTGCCATATTTTAACACCTAGTATTTTGACAGAAAGTCTTCCTTTATTATCATATAAACAAACTACTATGGTGTACAGCATGGCTAGACTGAACTATATTTCATGACTTTTTAAAAATGTGTTGGCATTGATTTATAACAATAACTGCCTAACCTTATATCGCAGTTTACAGTAAGTAAAGTAAGTGTTTATCTGAATTAAACTGTTACAGTTAGGAAACAGGAGTTTAGGAGTTTGAATGCTCTCCCAGCGTTTTGTGGGTTTCATCCTGGCCCCTTGTGTTTTCCCAATACAAACATGTGCGTTGTAGGCTGATTGGCAACTTTAAATTGTATTCCTCCCTAAAGGAGTAAATTCATTCATTAATTATAATTTTTCAGTAATTACTTTTTGCTGGTTGGGACTGCAACAGATCCTTTGGGTCTGAAGCACAGACACACCTTGAATAGGCAAAAGAATTTCAGAAAGTTGCTTTATTGCCTAAATAACATTTCATTTATTTGCTTTCAGGCATAACATATCTTTTGTAGCAGAAGATATTATCATTTACATTAATATTTTGTTATCAATGGTTTCCTATAACAGCAACATGTTTTATTACTTTTTTAAACCTATAATATATTTGTTAACCTACCATATCATTTTGTGATAAAGAAAAGTGATGTTTAACCACCTTTCTTCTACTTGCCTTATGAAAATGTTCCATTAGCATGATTATAACTGCAGATGAATGCTCTGCCTTTACCTAACTTAACAATAGCCTCAATACCAAAAGGGAAAACTATTTAATCTTTTAAATAAAAGTTAAAATTTTTGTAAAAATGCATTTTTCAATCAAATGCCCTCATAAGTTCAATCTGCTCAGGTTTTCCTGTCATTAGACCCCCAGCAATATGTAAAAACATTAAAACATTCCCCCACACAAATGACTGTTCTGAATCACCCTTGATTCAAACAAATATTAATTTTCCATTTATTTATTTTGAAAACACTGGGCTATACACTGAACATATTCCAGATAACGATAAACCAATTTACGCTATGCACCCCTCAAGCTAACATTAAACAGATGCATTATATATCATGTTCAATACTTCAAAACAACAACGCTAACACAAAAACCCTGGGGCAATTTTGCAAAAAAAAAAAGTAATGATCAGATTTGATTTCCACGGCACCTTTATTATTTCATTTTTTTCTAATGACTTTACAGTACACACAGAAATGAGAAATTACTTTTGGACCAGTGTTGACAGTTACATTTGACACATAGTAAACATTGTTACCATCAGTAAATACTGGATTACTTTTGATTGCTTGCAATAAATCATTTTGTTTTTTCATAATATAGTTCAACTCTGCAATGTAACAACAATAATTATCTTTAACTTCAAATACTGCATTTTCTTTACAAAGGAAGCTGTAGTATTTGGGATGTTCTTTATTTTATTTATTGGGCACTAAGAAATCTGGGTTGATAAAGGTAATGGAAATGATTTAGAAAATGCCCTGAAAGGGTCAGAGAGAGCATCTTGGCATTTTTCTTCCTTGAAGTGTTCATGGATAGGACCTGCCCACAGCTTCCAACACTTCTAAATGACACTGCCTATTTAATTTGCATAGGATTTTTCATGTTCTTGAGGATAATAAGCAGCAGTGCTGAGTGTAGCAGATTCAAGTTCCTGCTGTGTTCAGTTGTGTGTGTGAAGACTTTTCTCTTAGATCAATGGTCTATTCTTGCCTGCTCTTTAGACCTCCTGCGTTGTGATTACTGCACTGCGGCTTCGATGTCAGCCTGGGACCAATTTTCTTTCACCTTTCAGATATGTCTGATGGCACTTGCTGTTTAGTGGGTTTCTCAGTCTCTTGGGCTAAGGATTCATTTCAGGTTTCTCTTTGATTTGAGGTCTGAGGAAAGTTATTTAAGGTCATGCTAAAAGTCTTTTATTCAGTGTAATGATTAAATTGCGTTTCTGTATGGAAATCATTAAAGAGCTAAGAAGTGGAGAGGGTCACAAATAAAAGACAAGTTCATGCTCTTTCAGTGTAAGGAAAATGAGGCCTGACCCTAGTTAGGTAAAAAAGTACTGTGCTGGTAATGTGCCATAAGAGGGCACTGTTTAATTTGTTTGGGGAAAATAGATGAGAGAAAACTCTGGTGATGTTCATTGAGGTACCACAGTATTACCAGTAAGTCAAAGTAATAAATACCATCTCAACAGCGAGTGCTACAGGAGAGCTGCGATATAATGGTTCTCCTTTGACCTGGTAATGGCTCTCGTCTGTCTATGCTGTGTGAAGATGGATAGGCTGGGCTCAATGCCCAAACTCCTCATGCAGTCATCTGATGACATCTAATGACAGCAAAAGCGCAGCCAGTGATTTTTTGTTTATGGGCAGCTGCTAACACTGACTGGGTAACAATCTTGTATGATTGAAGTGCAGCAGAACATTGTTATTATTCAGGCTCTCAACCTGCATTGCTGCCTACTGTTTGGTAAACACTCACAGAAGCCTGGGGAGGAGAATTTAATACTGTCATTAAATTTTACTCTTGTCTAGAAACTCACTGTCTCAATGTCATTGAAGACATGATGGCTAATATTTTCAGGAAAGAAGGAAGAAGGGTATTTTATCATGCTGTTGAAGAACAATAAGTAAGAAATAAAACATGATGTGCTTTTATATGAAAATAATTAACAAATGGTTAATGTTTGTTTCCTCTCAAAGTAGTGCAGCAATTCTGATATATCTTTAAACTTCAATATCTTACATTATTGCACTTTAAACATTCGTCATTCCCTCTCCAGCTTCTAATTTTTTCCTCATTCATGAAGGTTGTTGTTTATCTTTCAACTTTTAACCCATTGCCACAGCGGGTCAATCGTGACCTGCAACTTTGATTTGGGCAAATACATGCAGATGCAGCCCTTGGCAGATGCAACCCTTCCATTTTTATCAAAACTATGGATATCCTGCAATGTCAATGGCTGAGAAACAAATCTGGTCTTTCTGCAGGGCAGTCAAGAAGTCTACCACGGACCTACCAACGCCCTTTTTTCTATCTTTTAAAGGCAGTAAGACCAAAAGATTTAATAAAATTGTTGATTATTTCGAGAAACTGCAAAGCACAAAGTTGTCTATCCTAAAGATTCTCCCAAAGCAATATCAATGAACAAACAAATAAACAAACAAACAAACAGATAAATAAATAAAGGAACAGACTGCTAGACAACAGACACTATTTTCAAAAATTACATTACATATGGCCTTCCAGAGAATATTACAAACAATATTACAGCAGCAGCTCATGACCATAGCATTTGGTGGGGCCAGTCAGAATTAATAAATCTATATATTCAAACAAATTTATATAAAATGTTATTACAATTAACAAAATAACAAAGATATGTATTAATATAATAAAAATATAGTAGACATGCCACCTACACTCATCCAGTACACAGTCTAGCAGCTAAATGTAAAAGTATTAAAATACAGTTTTAAATGACATTTTTACAAATTACATACCAATACATAGGTAGCATAGGTAGCTCCCATTTTGACCACTATATGCAATAACTTGTCAAGGAATGCACTGCCCTGCAGTTCAACATTTAACATTTAGAAATCTGGTTATAGGTGGGCACTGGTGGGTCAAAAGGTTAAGGCTGTGGGTTACTGGGATACTGGTTAGAAAGATTGGTGATCCATACCGGCTGACCTTGCGCTCTGACCCCAGATTCCTAACTGGGATTTCAATGTGCTGTAAGGTACATTGACAAATAACTGAATATTATAGTTTTTTAAATCATTGGTTACTCGAAAGAGGTGATTAGTATTTCAGCAGTATTTCAGGAGTTCAAAATAAATGAAATTGTCATGTTGTTGAAGTTGAGTATTGACAAGATTAACATTTGTTAAATGTTAAGAATGTCAGTGCAGACAGAAAATGTGTAATTCCATATGGAATGCTCATTAAGCTTTTGTTCTTCCTCTGCACTGTCAGTAGTGCAATTGATTGACCCTGCTAGTGGACAAGGTGTGTAGGAAAATCTATTGAGTTAAGAATGGAGGCAATAAAAAAGATATTTCATGTGATTTGAAAAACCTTTATTGTTGGTTCCTTTCCAGATTCATCTATCAAATTGAACAGATCCCAGTTATTTGTTGTAAAGACCTGGGCTTGTTATTTTCCCATTTTACCCCCTGATCACAAATCACATTGCTTCAGAGAGCCAACTGCTCTACCTTGCCCAGCAAATTTCTGTGTCTACAATGAAGAGGTACTTATGGCACAACACCTCTGTTTTTCCTCCAATGATGAAATGTTGTGTGGATTATTGTGTTCTAAGGCTGCAGGTACCATTGAATTTGTGTGGAGAAGAGGACTGAGGTTTGCTAGTGGGTTCAATGATAATTATTATTATTTTTTAATCTGGGTTAAGGTTAGGTAATTGTCTGTGTGTATACGTATGTTTGTATAACTGTGTGAATTTGTGAACAATGGGTGAAAAAAAACCGGGGACAAATTTATGAATCTTTTTTAATATTTTGCTTGATTTATAGGGCCTGAATAGGAGTATACCTTATTGATTTTGTGTGTGTTTCTGTGTGTGTGTGTGTGTGTGATGTACTCAGTAAATGGGAAAAGCATGGAGGCTCTGGCTTTGAAATGAACTAATTACTTTATCTGACATAATAGTGAAATGCTTATTGTGATATTATGTAATCATCTGCAAATGTTCACCAAAATCTCTCTTTTTTTTCTCTGTTTAACAAATTTGGTTCCTCAGTCCTGTCTGCAAAATGCTGTAGTCTTGTGAAATTGCCTAATGGAATTGTAACATCTTTTTTTTTCTACTACCATCTGTTTGAAATAGCATGGATTTAACCAACATATTGGACTATTTTGTTGAATTTTATCAATTCCTAATGGAATGTTTTCAAAATTAATTAAATAAATAATTCATTATGATGTAAAATTAAACCAACATAAAGATACAGTATATTATTACTTTTCAGTCTTCTGACAAGTAATTTTAATTTAATATGTGAAGAAAAGACGCTCCTGTACACACTCCAAACCTCATTAGCATTGGTCAGCATACAGTCATAACAGGATTAGAGTCCTTCCATCCATCCGGTTTCATGCTTATTCCTTCATCCCAGTGGGGTGTTGATGATGGATATTACGCCACTGTGAATAAAATGTCATTTTCATTTTAATTATTTTTTGCCCAGAAATTGCTGTAATTTTTTTCAATTGCATTTGTGAAAATATATCAAGTAAAAATTATATAAATAGGCTATTGATTAAAGGGGTAATTCTTGCATTATCAGTGTCATTTTTGGGTAATTTTTTTGCTGAAAATGTTTTCTACTTCCTAACCCGTTTGTTTACTAGACATAAGCTCACTCATGATATTTCTGACATTGTTTTGACATGTCATAGCTCTTGAGAAGCCTTTGAAAGAACAGCCCATCTTAAAGACCCTGATTTGCCCTCTGTTTGTCAGCTTTTGGCCTTTCTCACCACATATGATACAAAAAAATGACACATCTGACAAAAAAATTGCAGTTGGAAAGAAGTTGAAAAGAAGGCATGATGGATTTGGAATGTGGCAGACTGTTTTATGTTTGTTTTTGTGTGTGCAGGTACTGTATATAAGGCATTCCTCTTTGGAGAGTTTTATAGTAATCTACAAGAGGCCTTCAAATCGAGCCAGGGCTTTTAATTGTTCAGAATAACAGTTACGAGAGGAAAAACACACATTTATTTCTCTATATAACCCCCTGCTACACTAATGCATCTATCCAAGTGTTTTACTAGTGCTTGGATAGAAAGTTCTCTTAGTACACTGGATCCATGAATGAACTGCCTGTTTCTGAAACACTGGCCTCCCAGGAACTCATTTTATGTCCCAAACATGTGGAAATGGTTTGGAGTGAAGTCATGACTGTACAGGGGATGTGGCAATAACTCCCAGCCCAGTTTCTATAATGTGCAAGTGGTGTTCATTAAAAATTTGATGTTGACATGTTTCAAGGTTAAAGTGTTCCACTCGTTGAATGTTCACAGGAACAACTGCAGTCATTCACGAACCTATGGCCGATGTTTGAACCATTCAAATGTTTTACTGCAGCTAAGAGTCCCATGACCGTTCTGTTTAAGTCTTCAATGGAAAGTTATATTATACCTTCATTCATGAGAAACTTTCCAACTGGTAATTAATACCAATCAATTGTTAATTAATACCAGGAACGAGCAGGATTCTCATCACATACTCATTGCTGATTGGCTACAGCATACCCCAATCTGAGATACCTGAGATACAAATTCATTCACATTATTTTAAATATAATATAATTTTTTTGTGTTAATACATATGAGTATAAGAACCCTTTGCATAAATCTTTCACTAGAGTAACTATATTTCACAATAAATTTTTTTGTCCTCATAGTCCATAGTATGTACAGTAGTTGTATATCCAGACAGCTGTGATTTTTTTTTGGTTAATGCCATCATGCTTCTTATTTATTCATTCATTCATTCATTTATTTATTTATTTATTTATTTGTTATATATAGTTTGTTTGTTTATATATGTTCTGTGTGTTGTGTTTGCACTTTTGGGCCATCATACAATTTTCCTATCTACAATATACTTATTTAACAATTTTTATTTTTCCATTTCAAGGGCTTTAATTGTCCCACAAAGAAATAAACAGATATTTTAAACCTTGAACATACTAAAGCAGTTTTAAACAGTTTTTCAAATGTACTTTAAAATGTCATGTTAATAAACCTTGCCAGATGCTACACATAATGAAGCAGCAGAACAGCACACAGTACACCAGGCTTGATGACAAATTTTAATGTTTTGAAATGGTCCTTTATTAATGCTCATTAATGATTTGTTTTGGGAAATGTGAAAGTATGCATTCCTAGTTAAAATTAGGTGAATATGCAAACATTCACTTTCACTAACTAATAAACTAAGTCCTTCTGTTGTTTATATTCAGATAGAATAAAAATAAATTCATTTTCATTTAAATTTTTGATTGATTGATGTGAATACACTATATTCCAATGTAAGTGAATTCCTTTAATAATAATGAACAACAAGAGCCCAGTAACCCCTTCACACTGGTCAGATCTAGGCTTTATTTCTGCTAATGCCTTGCAAGATAGGGGAGACTTATATTTTTAAGCTCAAACTGTTTAAATTCAGGCTTAAATCAGGAGATGGTGGAAATTGATTTTGTGTCCAGGAACTATTTAGGTGTTGATTTAAATGGACATTCAAGTTAATTATCTTGTCATTGCTTTGCTAAAGGTTCTATCTAAAATCCATTGTTTGCCCATTTTCTCAGAGGGGGCCAATAATTCTGGAGTTAGTTGTCACAGGTTAATGGTGGCTTTGTTGTTAATGAAGCCCATCACTCTTTAGATGTATTGAACATGTTTACTACCTAATGGCTGAATTCCCACTGAGCCTTAAATTTGCTGTCTCGATAAAGAAACGAATGAAGAAATTTGTTGCCATGAACCTCTGCGGGGCCGAGCATTGGGGTTGGTAATCTAATACCACAATTACTAACACAGGTTCCCTGTTGATGTTGTTCTTGTGTGTTAAATCACTGAATATATACCTTGTTGTCTGTGTGAATTACTAATGGAAGATTTTATTTTGCCTTTACTGAGACATTAAATGAGCTTAAATTTATGCATGTATTGCGCTTATAGATCCAGGATTGAAGGTGCTTGGAAAAACAACTGTTAGTCACTGCCTGTCCACAGGCTGTTTGCACATCTAGAAAAAAAAAAAACATCAACATTATTGGCCATGTGATGCAAATAATTGCATGGTTTCATTGAGGAATGCATAGTTACAACATGGAATAGCGTTATCAGATAATTTATTGGTATACACTAAATGGTCAAAATATTCCTGACAATGTGGGCCTTCTTACATGGTTACCAGAAACTTAGAAGCACCCAGCTATCTTGAATGTCTTTGTATGCTGTTGCATTACACTTTCCCATGAAGTGAGGCCCATGGTTTTCCAAGGTTGAAATGGAAGTACACCTAGAAGGACTTCTAGGCACAGACCTCAAGAGTTTACAGTCTAATCTAGAGATCATGACACAGTTTAGTGTTTTCTTTGTTAAATAGAAGAACAGTTGGCCATGTTAAACAACTTTCAAAGACCTTTCCCATCATGGTTTGTTAATTTATCATTACATTCAGAGTCACCTATATGGCATAGGCTTGAAATAAAATTAAACAAAACCAGCAAGGTATGGAAGAAGATACCCTGCTGTTCCATGAATAATTCCATGCCAATCAGCCTTCTTCAGTCTCATAAGTTAATCCACTCTGCTCTCAGGCATTTATCACAATATTGCTGTCACTAAAATGAGAAATGAGACTACCTTCATTCCTTGAATATTGAGCTCCCCAAGCTGAATTTCTAAGCAGTGTTGAAGCTAAAGCGCTCTTTGATTAATCAAAACAAATGGCCTCCAATAACATTACAGCTGACAGTTCCATCTATATTCCTTATAAAGGAGATAAAAATCCAGGGAAAAAAATAATATGAATGATACACAGTTGCATTGTGAATGCTGATTCCATGTTTTTTCTAATGCTGTTAACAGCTAAATGAACCTGAGGAGTTATCAACAACTGGTAAACTGTCTAATTCCTTGCTTCTTTTCAAATATTTCTTCCTTGGTTTAAGGATGACCTCAAAATGCCTCAATTACCAAATTATGTTAATTTTAATTACAAGAGCTTAAGTACATTTAAATAAAAATTAAGTCTGGATATCAAGATTTACTACATTTCATTTATATTGATATGATGGCCATCATACTGTACATATGTTTTCATTAAATGTTTTATTTTCTCCAGGGTCATGGTGAATCTGAGTCTATCCTAGGAGTGTTGAATGAAAAGTATGAATACACCCTGAAAGGAATAGGAATGCATGACCATAAAGCACATACACATTCATAAACTAATTAATATCTAGCAGGATTTTAGAGTACTCAGGTTACATATGTTATTAAACAGTGGAAAGAAACTGGATGACCCAAAGGAAACCAGTGCAGACAGACGCAGAACATGCAAAATTCCAGTCAGACCTGAGCTCAGGCTCAAACCAGGATTGCACTACTGTTGTACTTTCTCTTAGCTTCTTTTTCCCTTTTCTCCATCACTGCTGGACGACCACCATCATTAATTAATTTTTATTTTTATGGGTGTTTTACAGTATAGTGTGCTCGTGTTTCTGGGAGTTTAAAACATCTAACTGCTACTGCTTGTTTGAGAAATAGAATATCAACCAAAGCACTACAAAACTCATAGTGACAAAGGGCTGGAGAATGATTAACCCTGATTATTCTTGAAAATTGGCTACATTCTCTAACTGCACGCCTACAAGGTGGATGGATTTCTGGTCAGCAGTTGTCCATTTCCAGTGATGGATGGAAGAGTGCTGACAAATTGCACATAGCAACAGATGGGAAATAATATTGTTGGATTGCTACATATCTAATAATGATGAGAGAAAGTGATAATGGGGATAATGACTGTAATTTTGACTTTGCCATCAAGTACAATGCATAAAAGCTTCTGAGTTTTTGAATGGCACAATAGCCTGGAAATAAGACATAGAAATGACAAGGTAGCTATAGCAACACCACTAACCACTGTCTTTTTTGCGTCATTTCACGGATAGAATAAGTTAATATAATAAGCCATCACCAGGTTCAGGATCCCATGGCTGTAGCTAAAACCTTAATGCACAAATTTATATTTTTCACAAGATAATATGTACATTCATTATCACAAGATACTGTACAAAAATTGTAATAAGATACCACTTTGTGCCTTTGGTTTATAAATTTGCTAAAACTCCCTATCCCTGTGTGGCTTCTTTGTCACAGAGTGATATGATGGAACGCTGAGTCTGGTACTGTATAAAATAATGACCATACAGTATGTACAGAACTACACTGTGTGTCCAATATGGAGTAATTTGGGATTCAATCTATTCCTCACCCATCCTGGCATGCTTGATGGGGCCATGTTATTTTCCAGCCAGGCACCCTCAATTTCTGTCCTTTCATTCGGTGTGTTGGGTAATCCAAGCGTTACGGATTGAGAGGGCAGAGAAAATGGACGGTTCCCTCCTCTTTAATGGGCTGCTGCCCTGTGATTGAGCTCTGTTTGGAGTACCACTGTCTGTCTTTTCTGTTTTTGACCTGTAGTCCTGTGTGGGTAGACGTACTGAAACATTATATTTTAAACAGCTCCCAGGTTGCAACAGATACAGATATTTAACCATGCCTTACCTAATGTAAGACATATACTGTATAATGCAGCAGTTATTCATCTATGTAGTGTAGATTAGTCATTAGAATCCAACTACTGCAAGTGATTTGCTTGAGAAAGTAAATTTAACTTTAAGCATGACAGTTCAAAGACAGTGACATCTGAGGGTTACAGTGTCTACTGAATCCCTGTAGAACTGGATTCAAACTGAACACTTACCTCTATCCAAAATTAGACATCTGTCCTGGTCTCTCTTGGATCTTGGTTGAAGAGGAACAGGAATGGACACAATGAAATGGCAGCGATGGAAAGGTCATATTTTCAACAGTCCTGGTATTCAAGAAGTAGCTACTAAGACATGATCACATAGATCCCCCCATCATACTTACCGCTTGCTCTTGTCCATTGCTTGGATATAAATAAACAAACATGGGGAGCATCCAAAAGTCATTACAAACACAAAATTACCCTTAGGAGGACATCTCCACAAATAGATAAATAAGTCTTTCTCTCTCTCTCTCTCTCTCTCTCTCTCTCTCACACACACACACACACACAAGAAAAGGAAAAAAACAAAAGATAGACTCAATTTAATTGTTATGTAAGGACAGGTTTAGGCTACAATTTTCTTCCTCTCCAATTTTGCTCACAGTAGGCCTGTTTCTCTTCTTGGTGGTGCTGTATTAGAGGAACAAAATTGTGTGTGTGTTTTTTTTTTTTGAGGATTTGATGCTTCTTGTTATCATCATTGCCCCTAAGATTTCCCTTTCCTGTTTGTGACTGCTTGAATTGCAGAAAAACACATCCTGTAACTGGAGGGTATTCAGAATGAAACACCTTGAGATCAGGGGAGAATGACCAGACTGGTTAAGCTGACAGGAAGTCTATAGTAATTCAAATAAGCACTCTTTTTAACGGTTGTAAGCAGAAGAGCATTTTGTAATGCACAACACATTAAACTTTGAGGGGGATGAGTGACAACAGCAAAGGACCACACTGAGTCCACTGTAAGCCTCAAATTCTTTTTTGGCTATCATGAACACATACTGTCCAAAACTAGACAGATAAAGATTGGACGAAAACCATTTTTTCCTGATCTTCATCTGTCCATTTTGGGTGCTTATTATTTAAGTCACTATGTTCTTACTAAGAATCTGAATTATTCTGGCCATTTGACTCCGACCTCTCTCATCAACACATGAACACATGAAATTGTTGCTCACTTAATGTTTTTTGGTTTTTCCACTAATCTTGGTAAAGACTCCAACTGGCACCAACAACCATGTGCCAAGGTCACAGAGATCATGCTGTATCCCCATTCTGATGTTTGATATAAAATGGTCTTTGACTTTTATGTGCATGATAAAAACAAAACAAAAATATTTATTGATTTATTACTTTATTTAATTAATCAATTTTTTTTGCTGCCACATAATCGGCTGGTTAGATAACTCCATTAATTAGCAGGTGTTCCTAATAACCTGAATGCTGAGCTTTACTTTAAATTCTTTAAAGTAGTAGAAAATATTATCACTGATGAGGTTAGTTAGTGTCTTGGGCAAACTAACCAACAACCAGTATTAGTGAAGTAATTAAGCCATTTGAACAAGTCAAACGCCGAAGTGTATTCAGGTCTAGACTCCAGGTCCTTATCTATCAACAATCTAAGAATGCAACACCCTTTCCCATTTTTTAGTAAACTTTTCTAACACTAGCACACACACACACACACACACACACATAGAGCGCGCGCGCAAATTACATTAGGTGTCCAGACTCTGTCTATCTGCTGTTAATCTTAGTCACAGGAAGCTGCAGTAAACTCATGTCTTCTTCGGGGTTCTCACTGTAGGCAGCTTACGCTGTACTGCAGTAGGGTGGTGTTCTTCTCAGCAGAGCTCCTGAGCTCCCAGAGTGTATCTGTACACACAAGTAGCTCCTTCTGGTTTGATCGGCATTGCTACTGTATACCGTATTCAGCACCCAGCTTAAAGGGGGAAAAGGCGATTTAGCTCATTCACTGGATCTGTAATCGTGTAGATCTGTTTACGTTAAAGGCAAAATGATGTAAAAATAATCGAAAAAAATAAACAAGGATCGAACTAGAACTTCGTATTTGTTGAGACCTAGCAGGCAGTAACTTGCCAGCTGTTAGGGAGCCGTTTTCACACTGTTGGTGATTCGCGGAGCAGATAGGGAGCTATCCAAACCCGTGGTGCTGAAATTAGACAAAGCCGCAGACTGTCTGCCATCACCACGGGACAAAAAAAAAAATCCCTTTAGAACCACTTTAAGTTGTTTGCATTGTGACTATGTTTAGTGATCAAGAGAATTTTTCTGCAGTTTCAGTGATCGTTCTTGTTTTAACTGATCAGGGTTCTCTTTATTTTATGAGGCTTTCGAGTAAAGCGTGCCTTCCTTAAGAAAAGTTCAGCTATAACATGTTTGGTGATTTCTAAGCATATAGTGGGATGTGTGTCTCATGTTAATACCCAGTCGTTTTTATCAGCAACGATCCCGGAGCCGCGCATCAATAACGCAATGTTGCGTTGAGCCTGTGGGAAACCGCGAAAGGGGGTGGAGTTCAGCTTCTCCCACTTTCCCGGCGCTCCAGTGTGAGTGCACACACAGCTCTCACCGCAAGTGCGTACTTTCGCATTCCTCTGCGCTCTGCAGTATTCCCGCTTTCCACCAGTCTGCCTGGAATTGTAGCTCAGTTCTTCCCCATTATTCTCCGTCCGCTCGCGCTGTTTCTTCGTTAAATCCTCCGTTGCAAAGTGAAGCTGCGGGAGGCAGCCAGCTTCCCAGCGTCCATGGAGGGAGACGGGATGGACAAGCTGGAGCGCATGGCCTCCGTGTGCGAGTTCGACCCAATCACAGGAAACATCCCCGCCACCAAAGTGGAAGTCAGTGTCTCATGCAGGTACGTGAAGCTATAACCCTCACGCTGAAAGAGAATTTCATGATTGATTGATGGAAAATCTTTACAGCAAAATCCCATATTCTAAATTTACATCTAATATCTAACTATCTCTTTATATGAGCTTGTTAATTCAATCTTTCAATAATTCAATTAATATCAATGTTACCTATAAAACCTTGAGGGTACAGGAAGGCTATGGACTATGTACACTGTAGATGTACACTGTAGATGTTCTTTCAGGAGAATAATTGGTAAATTGAGAAGAAACTGGTCCACAATAAGGCATCAGTGAAGTATGTGTGCGTTGAAGTCCTATCATGGCTTTACCCTGATAAAAACCTTGCTCATTATTGTTTTATTCACACTAAGGCATATTGATGTTTCCGTAACTACAGTGAAACTAATCTATACAAAATACCTGGTATCCCTTATTCAATAAAGGCAAAATAATATAATATATAATCTTTTTCATAAAAGGTGTGTAAAGAAAGCTTTTTAACTTTTCTTCTTAATGTGCACTGAATATTTGGGATATAGGATCAAATAATGCATGTAAAAAAAAAAGCTGTGCTCCCTTCAATAATTATCCTTAGATGCTCATCCTGTGTGGACAAATGGCTTTGATATTTATGAGCCTGATAACAACACACTTTCCGCAAAGCTCACTGGGATCATTGAATATAAATACACTCCATCCCAGAGGGGAAATAGAATATTTTCTCCTGTCCCATATTTGCACTATATATTACGTCTACATACACTGCGTGGAACCAGATAATTGCAGATCAGACAAATTTCCTCTATGGCACGTGTGTCTACATGCAGCATTGGATTTGTCTTGATAGTTACGTATCTTACCCCAAATTGCACCTTTGATGGTAGGATGCAGGTAATAATACCTTCAATTAAAAGTCTTGATACATTTAAGAGATGGGGTAGATAAGAAATTCAATCTCATTCTCAATCTCACTCAGCTGCCTTGCTATCAAGATCTCAGTCAGACAAATTGCATAAGGTGGGGCGGGCTTTTCAATCATAATGGGGAGAAATGGATGCAGCTGGCAGATTTAGACTTTGCCTACACAGAAACTTACATAGACACTATAGGCACTTACATAGTGAATTATGCATTCCAGTTCACATTGGACTAAATGATAATTGTTGAATCAAACAACAGGACTACAACAATAAGAATGCAAATAATTAATTTGGTTTAATAAACTGACCATCTTAATGCACACTGGGTAATTGGGATACCACTGATAGAGCACAGCTTGATGTAATTTCACTGGAATAATAAAAAATCATGATAATAAAAAATACTAACCAAATAGAGAGGTTGTTGTTTAGAAATCAGACACCACCATCTGTGGAAACCTGCATTTTGCCATTGGGGTCCAGGATTCCATGAACTTGTTTCCTGTAATTGATTTTGTGCAAATAAAGAGCCTGGAGAAGATGTCATCACTTCTTCATATCTCTAAATTGTCCAAGATATTCTCAAAAGGCTTTCTGTTATATAGTGAGACAAGGCATATTTTGGCAGTAATTATGCTGTGCATTCAAGGAGGTTCAAATACACAAGAAATGACAAGCATAAGATATTTAAAAGTTTTGGAGTTATAATCTTGCCAAGCATATGCACATTCCAATGTATTTTAAAATTCATTTTAATTATGAGCTGAAACACATCAAGCTGAAATATTACTTCAAAAGTTCTTGCATTTACAGTTTTTAAGTTTAAACCAAACCACTGTAAACCTCCCTTCAGACAATGACAAGTACAGTACATATATCTAGTCACATGTATGCTGATTCTGGTGAATGCAGCATTCATGTGGAACTAGCTGTACAATTATTTGCTGTGAATATAGAAGCAGGGAGTAAATAATTCATGGGGCCCTTTCTGAATGTAAAATGTGTTTTCTAGTGATCAACACTGAGCTTTTTGTACTTTTGTTGGATTATTCCACTGTCTTATACTGAAAGAAAGAAATATTTCATTTATTGCCACACAGCGTATCTTAACTTTTTCCATGTGGAAAAAAATGTAATGCTGTATTAAGATCTTTCTCCTGAAAAGTTTCAAAGTAAAACCCTTAGAAAAAAATAGAGATGTCAGCTATGGGATGTCGACCCATAAAAAAAGACTTGCACAAACGGTAAGCAAAGAGATCAAGACCCTCCAAACTACATTAAACCCAATGCTATTATAAGAGTCCTTAGGATCAGAGTATTTGTACCATTCCTTAGTGCCCTGAAATTTAACATATCAACCCTTATCTGCTATACAGAATCCCACCACTTACCAAATGCCACCTTTGCCATGTCTATGCATTGTAGAGCTCAGAGAAAGAAATACCATGACAAAGACATTGCGATGTTCGAGAGCTATTTTTATATTCAGTCTATGTTATTGTTCCCTTTTGCTTGAATTTCAAATGAAAATGTCAGATTGTTCAATATTATAGTTCAATAATACTCAGTAATATCTCCACCTCTGGCTGATTTTAGGACATAGAAATCCTCAGCAGTGACAAATGTCAACACATCCCTTAAGGTGTCTCTCCTGCGTTACTTTTCTGCAGTGTTTTATCAAAGTGTGTGCTATAATTTTCCTATTACACAGAGTCTGATGCAATTATGGGCAATAAGGAAATAACCAAACCATATTTTAATTTCAGATTGAATAGATGTGTTCTAAACTGTTACATATATCACATTTGAAGGACATTCAAGTCAAACCGGCACTTATGATTGTTTAGAATAAGAGAACAGAGTTATGAAAATAAAATAAACTCCCTTTATTTCTCTATATAATCCCCTGCTACACTAATGCACTTATCACAGCATTTCACTAGTGCTTGGATACCATCAAGACAGAAAGTTTTCTCAGTACATCAGAGCCATGATGGGACTGCGTGTTTCACGTCTAAAACCCTGGCCTCCAAGCCACCTCACCTGCGATTGTCATTCATACAGTAGATGTATGCCCTTGTTTAAAAAGTATGCACCATAAAAACGTTTCCTGTAGCTAAGAGTTTCACCATACTGTGCTTCAAGTTTTACCTTCACTTGCAACAAAAAATTTTCACAAGTCAACCCTCCATATATTAGAATAGTTAATGCACTTTATGTTTTAAATTTTTAATAAAAAACAAGCCAGAAGGTTTTACAGTGCATTTGATTGTGATATCAGGTGACTGGGATCATGTAGAATGCATACAGATATGTTCAAATGTAAGGTTTGTACTTTCATGTGGGTATGTGATGCCTTATGAAACTTGCAAGTGGTCACATCTCAAATTACTATGAATGTGCAGGTCCAGAGGCATAGAGGCATAACCAAAATTCTTATAAAGGGTTTACTAATGTTGTGTAAAACCGACTACAGGCACCGCACTGACATTATTTACTTATTATGCTTACAGTGAAAGTTAGAACAACACAGCTGAGGGATTTCATTACATCTTCTGGCAGATTCTTGTGTCTGAAACTGCAGCCTCTTGGCTTCTTCTGTCTTGACCTTGCAGGTGTGAAGAATCAGGGAGCTTGCCTTCTCTTCCTGCTTTACTTTGTTTACTGTTACTGCAGTGCTGTGCCTTTGCTCAACCGTCTTCTCTGCTTCACTACCTGAGTCACATTACAAGTAGATACTTTTTGCTCTTCACTTCTATCCGTGTAATGGATATGAATTTGATGTGAGAGCTGAGAATGTATATAGTTTGACTGCTTTCTGTGGCTCTGTTTGTGAGCATGATGCAGTGGTAGTGCTAATTATCCAATGGTTTAATTATATTCAACAGCACAATGCAAAATGTATAAGGGTGCCTCCAACAAATCAAGGAAATGTCATTAGTTATTTCCCATATGTGACTGAGAGTGGACACTGAACTTTATCATTGCTTTAAAGAACCTTTATGGTTGGGGAAAATGCAAGTTGTTAGTGCCCCAGTGCTTTCTAGAGACAGGCTTTGTTCTTTGATACAGTGATGAATTTCACTCTGATTGGTTGTCATTGCATGTTCAGGGCCTGTCTTTGATCTTTTGAACTCTTGTTTTCTTTCACATGCTTTCCATACATTGTTCATAATGTTCATAATAACAGTCTTTCCTTTCCTGTTGCAATAATGTGAATAAATTAATATTAGTTAATCTTTGGTTACCTGATTGATAATGTCACGTGCATCATTTACACATACTGAACAACACAAATATTCTTTTACAGTGCTGTGGAAGAGTATTTGCCCCTTACTGATTTTTTTGTTATATTACACAAAGATAACCAGAGTAAAAACGAAATGCAGTTTTTAAATGATGATTTAATTTCTTAAGAGAAAAAATTACTGTCCAAACCTCCCTGGCCCTATGTGAAAAAGTAATTGCCCCCTAAACCTAATAACTGGTTGTGCCACCCTTGGCGGCAATCAAGCATTTGTGATAACTGGCAATGAGTCATCGCTGTGGAGGAATTTTGGACCAATCTTCTTTTAATTTAGCCAAATTGGTGGGGTTTCGAGCATGAATGGCCTCTTTAAGGTCATGCCACATCATTCCAATTGAATATAAGTCAGGGTGTTCCAAAACCAAACAATCTTAATTTTTTTTTATTTTTTTTTAACCATTCAGAGGTAGACTTGATGGTGTGTTTCAGATCATTGTCTTGCTGCATATCCCAAGTGCGCTCAAGCTGCAAAGCAGACCAGACCATCAGTCTACCACCACCATGTTTGACTGTTGGTATGATGTTCTTTTTATGAAATGCTGTATTAGTTGTACACCAGATGTAATGGGACATACACCACACCTGGGTTCATTTATGAGCTCCTGAGTGAGTTGTCGTTCTGCCCTAGGAGTAATTGTGGAAGGCTGGTCACTCCTGAGAAGGTTCACTACTGGTTCCAAATTTTCTGCATTTGTGGATAATGGCTATCACTGTGATTTGCTGGAGTCCCAAAGCCTAAGAAATGGCTTGATAACTCTTTTCAAATGGATACGTTTGTGATCAAAAAAAAAAATCAGGAAGTGGCAAATACTTTTCAACAGCACTGTATATAATTCTTCACTGCAATGGTAAACGAATAAATGAGCAGAACACTGTTTTATTGCAAAGATTGATCATACATAATGATCTCTAAATTTCTCTTGAGAATATACAGTAGTAGTATACAGTAATAGTAGTAATTGTCCACGTTTCATCTAGCCCCCTACAGTGCACCTGTTTGTGTGTTCGTTTAACTGGTGATTTATTTAGAACTCTATAGAACATACAACCTTTTCCATTTCCAAAAAAATGTCCCAAGTTAGACTGCCTTAAAAACTAGAACAATCTTAACAGAACCTTAAGTCTAAAAGCATCCAGTATGTACATATAAATGCATGTTGATAAGTGTACTATTATGTTACATTATGGGAGTTCTCTCCACACTGTACAGGTTGGGAAACAGGTCCTAGCATGACAAAGCTGCTTTATCTAAAGGAAATTAAATCTAGATGTTGACTGCTGGTTGACTGCTGGCACTTAGTAAGCAGTGGATCTGTCTTTTTCCCTTATGAGCGTCACTCATCTAGGTTATGGTGAGTAAACAACCAGATGGTAGGAAGCAGCATCTGTTGGAAGAAACGATGGGCAGGGTGAGGCTGGGGTAGTCGTTAATAGAGCTGACAGATTGTATGTGTGTGTTCTTTTGGGAACACTCTGAATATAAATGTGAGCTTGTGCACCCATGGGTTTAGACCTAACATTGTGTTGCTTTAAAGAAATCTAAGTAATAATGCTTTTTAGTAACAGTCCTGTGAGAGGATGTATAAACGTTGCAGATCCAGAAATATGTGACAAAAAAGAATAGATTTGGGAGAATTTAGGCCTAGATTAATCTAGAATCTGATCACAAGCCTTATTTTGAGGTGAAAGCACAGTACTGCTATCTTAACTCATGTCAAAGGATGGTAATATGCTTGATATTATGAGGAAAAAAAATAAGAAAATCAGTAAAAAAAACAAAACAAAACTTTTTACTTATTTGTGTATGCAAGTGGATAATTTTAAATTCTTCCTAGCTTATAAATTAAAATAAAACTTGATTTATATTAATTACTGTTTCTCACTCCAAAAATATTTATTTATTTATTTTTATTTGTTAGACATAAAGAGCACAGGGATTATTCTTAACCACTATCAATTTATATTTAGAATCTTTATTAATATAACTCTAAGAGTATTTCATAATCATATTCAATACCATTTACATTCACAAGCATTCACAGTTATGAAACAGGGTAATGACTAATAGATATTTGTACCATATGATTGAAAATGAAGTGTGCTACACTGGAGATTGCATTTTAATTGCACTGTACGATATGCACTATACTTGTGTTTATTGTACCTCCGTGGTTGTTGATTAGTTGCCAGTGCTGACATTGATGTTTTTCTGAAACCCCTCAGTCACTCACTCACTCACTCACTCACTCACTCAAGCATTGTTTATGCCTCTTTATACAGTATACAGGGTCGCTGGGGGCCTGGAGCCTATCTGAGGAGACTCAGGGTACGAGGCGGAGTATACCTTGGACAGGGTGACAATCCATCACAGGGCACACACACACACTTACACACTCATTCATACACTATGGGCAATTTGGGAACACCAATTAGCCCAATCTGCATATCATTGGACTGTGGGAGGAAACCTGAGTACCTGGTGGAAACCCACCAAGCACAGGGAGAACATGCAACCTCCATGCACACAGACCACAAAGAAGGAAATTGCACCTGGGCCTTGGAGGTGCAAGGCGACACTGCTAACTACTATACCAATGTTCCGCCTAGTTAATGAAACCTCATAATGGGAATTCCCTTTCTGTAAGAGTGGAAAATGAATCACCATCCCATTCAAATATCTTCAAATAACATTCTGACATGATGGTAGCACTCGGTTTATAATTGTCTGGGCTGCCCATCCTCTGTGCTCCCCTGACGAAACATTCTGGTTTTCTCAGCCTCAGCCTGCCCTATAATTCATACAGCATAGATTAAATCGGCTTAGTGACAAACCCAGTTCAGCTGAATCTCTTTCAAATCCGGACAAGAAATAGAATCTCGTTTAATCTTGCACCTTAAACTTTGACTTTTGATGCAGTCAATTCTAAAATTCACTGTCTGCTGGTTAGCATTTGATCAATTATTTCTAATTGTTCAACTCTCAAATAATGCATTATGTCTCTTTAAATCAATGAGAGATCAACAGCATGCTGAGAAGGTTGGAGTTTGTTTTGATTGTTCTGGCTGAAATAGCTTCTCCAGAGTGAAGGTGCCTATTACAGTGCCACTGGGTTTGTGGAGAGTGTGGATAGAGGGGAATTGAATTGCAGGTCCAGTGGTGTGAAACTGCTGGCTGTTAAGGGGAAAAGAACTGCTTTGCTAGAAAAAGATTATAACTTTTTAACATAAAAAATGTGTTCTAATATTTTGCCATCAAATTTATTTAGTCAAGCAGGAAATAATAGTAAAAATATGAAAAGAAATTTGTGTGAATTGCTGTATTGTTTTGTTTTATCTATGTTATCTAGTTCATTAGTGTGTTTGTTTAAGTGCCTTCTATACTAGTTAAGAGTTCTGCTCTGCTCTTTCTAAGCAAACCCTGCTGCATATAAGCCATACCCTAAACAATCCCAGACATACCCTGCTATGTCCCATGGCATGAGGATGTTATGCCTACCCCACCTGTAGGCTTTAAAGACTTCATGCTGACACCACCTGCTGCCTTTTGTCGACAATGTGATAGCTTCACCAGTTGGCTTAGAGGACGTCATGCTGTGGTTGCCTGTGGACTTTGAGGACATTGTGTTCCAATGTGGCTGGTAACTATGCCAAATTTCAGGACACCAAACTCTAGCCGAGGGCCCCATCCAGTACACCGAGCAGCAACCCAGTGACCACAGCAGGTTCCTGTTTGGCAACCGTGTGAAGTTCTAATATGCCAAGCACTAGCCTGGTGCCTACACTAGGTTCCAGTCTGTTGCTAATGCCAGGCTCCAGTACACCAAACCACCAACGCAGCTCTAGTCTGACACCTTTGGCATATTCCAGCAACTAAACGTCAAATTCATTATTATTATTATTATTATTATTATTATTATTATTTCTTCCCAGTCTCCGTTTATAGTTCACAGTATGCAACACAGTATGAATGCAGATAAATTCCTGCTTTCTGTTTCACCCAAATGAGGATGGGTTCCCTGTTGATTCTGGTTCTTCTCAAGGTTTCTTCCTATTACCATCTCAGGGAGTTTTTCCTTGCCACTGTCGCCCTCGGCTTGCTCACCAG
>JAQMYJ010000040.1:14375553-14391399 GCA_030014305.1 Clarias laeviceps | reverse complement strand
AAATAGAAAGGAGCGAGTGTGACAAAGTTACCAGAAGAACTCATATTCTCCAGCAAGCTCAGTAAAACCTAACACCTGTTTTCTTATAAAACTGCACAAATCTGTGTCTAAAACTCCTGATTTTTTTGCAATGAGTTTTCTCTCCAAATATTGACTGTTTATTTTATTACTCTTTATTGCTCTTTATAGAAGTTTCTTTTGCGCAGAAATGTTTTCAAAAGCATCTTTTGTTTATGCCATATTTTGTATGTGCCCAAGACTTTTGCACAGTACTATAAATACAATAGTTGTTAGGTTTTATTGAGCTTGCTGGAGAATACTTTGTCACACTCGCTCCTTTTTATTTTTATGCAAATCCCAGGAGCGTACATTAAGTTTTTTGTTTCCATCTGAAAACTGCTCTGTCTTGTACTACAGTATATTCTTTTCTTTGCAGCCATGCATATATTCTCCTGTAATGTTATTCATTTATAAATTTTTAAGTTATATATAGAAATACTGAACGATTTTGTACATAATTATGCAGACATGATAAACATATATAACAAAATTAGTGCAGCATATAATATGGTTCCTAAGACTTTTGCACAGTACTGTATGAGAGAGAGAGAGAGAGAGAGAGAGAGAGAGAGCAAATGCAGTAAATATTATGAAACATGGATATGCATTGAGTATATGCACTTAACAGAATAGATCATGGTATGAAGTGGAAAAAGGGGTATAAGCAGGAAATATTAATTAATTACGAATTAAATTTGACATTGTTGATGATATTAATAGTCAGCATGATCAATGTCCAAGGGAATGTTTGTGCCAAGTTTATACAGAATAGTAGCCAAATCTTGTGTATCTGGATAATGAAGTGAGGATTCTAATATCTACAATCATCTACACCTTCTGTCCTACAGTAGCAGATGGAATTGTTGGAGTAGCATTTACACACAAACTCTCTAGAGTTCCATTTGTAATTGTGCCAAGATTGCGCACACACTGGACCAGCAAATGTTTGTTCATAACCACAGATTACAGAGCCCTGTAAAATTTCCATTAGCACAAAAACCAACATGAATGAAGTAGTAGAACATAGGCATTAACTCAGAGCTGGAAGATAGTGCTGTTTTACACACACACACACACACACACACACACACACACACACACACACACACACACACACACACACACACACACACACACAAGAATATATTACAGCTATAAATCAAACAGCTACTGCCACAAAAGGGGTAGAGATGTACTAAAATGCAGAACAGTGCAGCAGCAAATGTCACCAGATGTATACAGCACTATAACAGTGCTATCAAAGAATTAAACAGGGCCTCATAGAATTCTGTATTAATTTACATTTTGCTTGATATTTTTTTCTAACCACTTTCAGAAGGCTCTGGGATTTTCCAAACACTTACGGTACACCTACAGCTCAAACTTCAAATGAAAAACCTCTTAGGTAAAACATGAATGTAGAATTATTTAGCAATCTGAGTAGCACTGTCGCTTTGCACCTCCAGGTTCCAGGTTCGATTCCCGGACAGACTTGATTCCCGTCTCTGTGTGCATGGAGTTTGCATGTTCTCCCTGTGCTTGGTGGGTTTCCTCCGGGTAC
Source organism: Clarias laeviceps (assembly GCA_030014305.1). Taxonomy (NCBI): domain Eukaryota; kingdom Metazoa; phylum Chordata; class Actinopteri; order Siluriformes; family Clariidae; genus Clarias; species Clarias laeviceps. Next base: position 14,389,778 of record JAQMYJ010000040.1, on the reverse strand, counting down.
TCCCACAGTCCAAAGATATGCAGGTTAGGCTTATTGGCGTTTCCAAATTGCCCATAGTGTGTGAATGAGAATGTGAGTGTGTGTATGTGTTTGTGCCCTGCGATGGATTGGCACAATGTCCAGGATGTACCCTGCCTCGTGCCCTAAGGATAGGCTCCAGGTCCCCGTGACCCTGAATACAGGTTAAAGCGGTATAGAAGATGAGTGAGTGAGTGAGTGCAATCTGAGTTAAATTTGTCCTAGGGCATACAATGAACTATTAATTTTTACCTGATTTCAAGAATTTCCTACAGCATTAAAGTAATTTTTTATTACTTTCTTGATTTCGAGGTGATCTTGATCTCTCGGTGGCCATTGACTCACTGAGGCTGAAAAAGTGTGATCTTGCAGAAGACTGAGTTCTCTCAATCTTGTGCTATCAGTTGATCAGTGGTTGGCTGGTTGGATTTTGAAGGTGGTTTTTGACTGCTGGCAGTATCATCTTGAATCTTATCTTGATTTTTCTTGTACTATAGATTGACAATTGTCATTTTTCAAAATTTAAAACCCACTTTTATAAATGAACATATAATGCCTATATGGAGGTATTTTTCTTTATTCATCCAGCAAAGGTTATTGCAGGAAAGCCTTACCTCTTTTTAACACAACTGGGAGGACAACAGATTTTGACCATTTTATTCAAATGCTTTGTTGGTTATGGTCATGTATATTTTAACTTATGGTTGGATGGTAATTTTATTAGGTGGGCAGGTCCCCAGTTTGATCCTGACTTGTGGATTGGTAATACTGAATTGTTTATGGAACTAACGTGTGTGTGTGTGTCCCAATACGCATGAATCTATTTCTCACCTCCAAGGCTCTTGGAATAGGCTTCGGATTCACCCTGACCCACTAATTTGAAATTTTTAATCGTCAGGTTTCCTGCTTAAGTTACTCTGAAGAGCTTTGATGTACATGAATTGATTGGCTGTCATATTATTCTGTGCACTGATGCCAATGCGTCTCCCAGCAAGACACTTACACAGTGGCTAACACCCTGTAAATCTGTTTTATTGCTTATGTCTGCAGTATGCAGTGTAGTATTTTGATGCCTACATGGTTACCAAATGCAGCACTGTGTCCTTCCTTATGCTACTAAGATGTGTTAAATGTCCTATTAATGCCTATAATATTAAGTTATGTTAAATGTCCTGGTGATGAATACTGCCTACTGCCTACTGAATGCCTGGGGCATTGTGTCCTTCCTTAAGCCATTATGTTATGTCGAATTATGTTTGAATTTTGATACGTGTAGATGCATCCTTCCTTAAGCCATTAAGGTACTAAATGTGTGTATGTGTGTGCATGTATGTGTGTATGCATACAACCTACTGTACAATGTTCCTGTTAATCACAGGTGTCAAGTCTCTCCAGAAAGTATAAACAACCAGCCTCACGATTTTCCCGGTTCAGGCTGCTAACATCTCACTTCAGAAATGCTCTGTTAATTTTCAAATGTTGCTGACTCTCCTCACACTCCCTGAGGTTATTTTGAGCAGCTTCTTCAAAAAGAATTCAACATGCCTTGACAGACAGGATGTAGCAGCATTTCTCTCGCCGCTTGTTTTTGTGTTGTTCTGCAATTCAAGAGAATTTGCAAGTAAACATGATTTCTACAAATCATGATGTGATTGGTTTGTTTGACACTAAACTGCACATTTGATTATTACTCATCTGTAGTAGCAAGGTTACAAATCTAGAGTGTCTCTGTGTACAGTAATTGGCAAAAATAGTGTTTTGTGAAAAGAATAAGAGATTAATTATTCAAAGTGTAATAATAATAAATGATGAAATGTGATTAAACCATGTTTCATGCCAGGCACTGATTCCAGCTCATTGCTGTGCAATTCTGAATTGCATTCTCCCTCATGGGATATGATTGGCTGGCTTTAGGGCAAGATCAGATTTGCACACTGCCATAATAAATAGCTTGTTGGATTAATATCTCTGACACTGCCTATTATTATTTAGAAAGGCTGTGTGGATTTGTATGCAGCCTGATACATGCCCAGTAATAGAAGTGACTGAAAAGCAGAAATGACACAAATACATGATGTTCCTGCTCTCTGATTCTTTTTCTTGAAACCTGTTCTGTGTATCTTTCAGGTCAATTAAGGTGGAAATATATGATTGGGACAGAGATGGCAGGTAGGTTCCCTCATCTTGAATACTATTTAGTTTAAATGTCTAAAATTGAAGAACAAAGGAAACTAAAGTACCGTTTGACATATGAAGCTATTATACGCTTTTGTTTCTTGCCTTCCAGCCATGACTTCATTGGAGAATTTACCACTAGCTACCGGGAGCTGTCACGGGGCCAGAGCCAGTTTAATGTTTATGAGGTCAGTAGAATTATGAATTATTCACTATTTAACGGACGCATTAAATCATCTGATGAACGAAAGTCAGCTGCTGCTCAGTTACCATGAAAAACCCTCATGTGCCCTGCTGTCATCCTTAACTCACTGGGAAACACAGATGTCCTGCTCAGCCAAATTCACAGGGGCATTTCTGCCATTATCACCCAGGGCAGCCTCTCACTGAGGAGATATTTTACATTTTAACTTGTATGAGCAATTTTTTGAAGAAAATTTTACTTTACTTTTTTTACCAATTGGTTATACCATTTTTTAAATTTAAATACACCTTAAACACTCAACACAGCTCTTTCATTCAAAATGCACCGAGGTTACAAAAAACACTTTATATTGTACATGTCTCAAAATCAACACATTCTTCCATAACCCAGGGTAATGATGTCTCTCAACAAGATCATTGTGTCACTTAGAACAAAATGACCTAACAACGCTAAAAACATGCAGCATTACAAGATGCATTTTTAAACGATATTTTTATTTAAAGAATAAATCAGAAATGCTGCAACATTTCACAACATTCCTTTTTTCTGCATTAATTTCAAATATGCACTTCTAATGCAATTCCAAAATGCCAGCACAACATGGAAGCACAGAATGAAGCACAAAATGAAACAGCATTAACAATATCGAAATATCAAAATAAACAAACAGAAATAAAACATACTGTAGGACATTTGTTGATATATAGTACATTGTATTATTGCTAGTCAACGTGGTCCTCTAAATTGGGACACATGTGTTGATTGACCTCACACCTACAACATCACACCGTATTCTCTCTTGCCATAAACATTGTTTAACCATATCCATAGTTGTAGTTGTATACCTTCCATCTTAATGAGGAAAATACTTTCTCTAAGGGGAATAAGGTGGAAGGAAATTATCTTTTGACAGGCCTTAAAAAACTCAACAGGAATTATGAAACACAAAACTCTCCTATTACAAATGTTGGCATACAAGTTCTACAGACTTTTGTAAATTGCAATTCATTCATGTGCACTTGCAGAATGCCAAGTCTGACCTGTAGGTTTACTGCAATATTTCCATCGTACTGTAGGTGCCATCATTAAGTATCTGGCAGCACCCTTAGTCCAGCCTCTCATCATGGAAAGACCAGAATTTAGAATTTAGCAGAAAACAAATAATAGTAGCCCTAATATCATCAGAGATGCTGGTGGTAAGTGAGTGAGAAAAACGGAATGAATTTCGAAAGATGTTGTCACTGAATGCATTTTATGTCAATGTGATTAAAAATGGTCCACATATTAGTCCATATAGAGTGCTGTAGTACTAGCAGTGTGCTTGTTAGCAGTTGTAAAAAAAAAAAAATTCTTATGTTAGTTCTTAGGTTAGTTCAGACCTAATATACTCCACTTATTGTCTTTATTAGTACTCTTATTCTACTTATTGTGTCTGACACAAACACATTTTTTTTAGTTAACGGCTTTAGTTTTTTTCAAGGAAATTAATTTACTTTCCTTGCAGGGACTAACCAGCCAAATGTCCTAACAAGGTCAAAACATGCATATTTTCCTATGCTCACACACACACACACACACACACACACACACACACACACACACACACACACACACACACACAATCTAACCCTTTTGTCTGACCTTGGTTCTGAATCTGCCCACTGCAACTCTAGTGAAAATGCATATGCATAGCACTGTGCAAAAGTCTTGAGCCTTTCTTGTATTTATAATGTAGTCATGAGGAATAGCTCAAACACAGTACCAATGCAATCAGTGGCAAGTCTACAGTTCTAACAAGCTTCAAAATCAATATTTGGTATGATTTACTTTTATTATTCAACACACCCTGAACTATCTTCTCTCAAGCTTTCTTGTAATTTCTATAAGTGGTCTTCAGGAATTGTTCACAAGACTTCTTGAAGGACATTCCAAAGCTCTTCTTTGGACATCGGCTGCCTTTAGTTCCATTTTCTGGTTGCATGCTGCTGGGAGGCCAATCCATGACTGATATTGTTCCAGTGGTTTTTTTTATATCGAGGTATACTTTGTGTGGTATGTGTGTATATAAACCAGGCTAGTTGAACCAGCACTGCTGTATCACTGACATGACAAACATTACGTTTATTAATATACCGTGGTGGGGGGCACGGTGGCGTAGTGGTTAGCACTTTGACCTGTTCAGAGTCTGGAGTTCGAGTCCCACTTGTATTGTATTGTACTGCACCCTATTGTATTGTATCTAATTAATGAGCCTAAATCAATTTGTGTGTGCAGTAAAATAAATTGAAAATAATTAGCAAAGAACAATTGTGTGAAATTTATCACATGGAAATTTTGGGCAGAAAACCCAGATGTTTTTCAGTTCTGGTGTTCTTTGCCCTGACAGGTAGTTGTAGCCATAAGAAAAATCAGCTTTGGAGAATGTTTAATCCACAAAACAGGACATGTACATTTTGTTATGGCCACTGCAGTTACCCCAGCATTAATAGACTTAAGTTATACATCACTTAACATCATGATGGCATCAATAGGACTTCATGTTTGGATTTTGTGGAAACAGCATATTATATCATTACAAAGCTATGTAAGATACAGTAAAGTAGTGTAACCACCATGGTAAAGTTTATGTTTGTTGTGTAACCATCTGTTTAATTTCCAAGTCTTTTTTGCCTCTTGCATCTGCTATCACTAACACTGGTTAAGCTGCATTTGGAAGCCATAATGCAATTACAGAGTATTAAAATAACAAATGCAAATTTAGCAAAGAAATAAAATTACAGCAGTTAAGGGAACCATGTGTGCTTTGTGTACAAGGGATATTTGTGTTTAGTTGATCCATGATCGCTAATCGTTTTATGGTGAATACCTGAGCTATGATATGGAGATGTCATCAAGTATTAAAGTGAAATGTAGAAACTAGTAAAAGACGAGGCTAATGATGCTGTTAACTATTTTTTTTTTATTGTTTAGAATGTTTCTCATTATCTTCAACAATTTTTGTATTTTAGAAATGTTTGTGTGCAACATAACTCAGCACTTTTCTTTTTGTTTCAGCTGGCTGTACTGACTCACTACAGTAACATGATCAAAATATTATTTAGTTTTTTTCTAATTCAAACTCAAACAAGACTATTATTGATAATAAATTGCATACAGTATGTACATGGACAGAAATGCAACTGGGGCTAATATTTCCATTGTGACAAAACTGTGACGGATGAAGTTATAGCATTTTGCAAACTCCAACATTTCACACTGATATGAAATACAATTCTAACATAATGTGTAGCTATTTTGCTAATATTTTATGCTAATACTGTATTTATCACAGTTGTGATGTCAAAAATATATGCACAAACTATTCTCTATCAAATTGCAATTTACTTATTGCTTTATTTGTTTTTTTTCTTCCTCAAAACTGCAAAAATATATCGGTTATCTCATTCTGTTCTCAAACTGTTCATGTTGTTTTCAATATAGTGTACAGTATGTATTCCTTTTTTAATCCCCAGCAAATCTGAGTTTTCCATTTTTATTGATTTTTATTGAATTGTAATCTCGTACACATCGAGATTCCAATTACTAAAATAATAATGTTACTTTGTTAGCAGACGGAATACAAATTTGTAGTGACAAATTGAATAATAATAATAATAAAAAAAAATTAAAATCCTCCAATACTACTAATTTTACTACTACTATTACTACTACTAATCATCATCATCATCATCATCATAAAGTGTAGTACGGAAGAAATGGAAAAACCACAGCACTGTCAAAAAGCTTGGGGCTGAAGAGTTATTTAAATGAAGGTCTTATTAAATAAAGCCTCTTATGTTAGACCATGTACCCGCTGTGAACAGCATTAATACAGCTCATATGCCATTTGAATACTAATTAATTTTAATTATAAAGATGGCTAGGTGTGTGGTATTCCCTCCTGTGATCCTGAGCTTGGGTTACTATGTTTTGCAAGTTCTCCCTGTAGGTTTTCTGAGGGTTCTCTAGTTTCTCCTCTTCTCCACAAATTGCTGCTAGGTGGACGGGATAAGTTAAATTGCCTCTAGGTGTTTCTGCAATAGGCTCCAAATTCACTATAACCTTGTAACACTGTAAAAGTACTCACTGAAGATGGATGGAAAGAAAATTCGGCTCTGTACAGAATAATTACTTCATGTAAAAGAGTGTAATTAAAAAGTATTCACTGTGTTGTTGCCATCTGAGACTTTAGAAAATGCCCCAAAATTCCTCTTTAATCTGTTGAATTTCTTTGTTGGAAGAACTGATGTATTTGTTTCAGATGAATGAGCTGTAATCAGGGTCAGCAGCTCTGCATGACAAAAGAATTCATGTCAACAAACAGTCTTGAAAGACAGAATCAAAACAGTTCTTTCTTCAAATAAAAAAAAAAATTAAATAAAAAAGTTTTCAGACTAGGCTTAAACACAGAGTCTGTGTCTCTTTCCCCAACATTAATTGAAAGGCTATTCCATAACTTTGGGGCTTAGTAAGAAAAAGCTCTTTCCCCACTGTAGATAATATAATACTAGGTACCAACAAGCAGCCTTCACACTTTGAGTGAGTAGGCATGGTGGGTCTTACCAGTTCACTCAGGTACCACAGCGTTAGACCATTTAATGCCTTATAGGTCAAAAGTAGAATTTTTAAATCAATGCAAAATTTCACTGGGAGATAATGCAGTGTGGATAAGATATGGGCTCATATCTTCTGGTTCCAGTAAGGACTTGTTTATGCATATGTATAGATGACATTCTTTTCGGGGCTAAACTTATTCATATTTTGTCTCTCTATGCTTATGGGCAACTATAGATGGTTATGAGCTAATCATGTTTGTTCACAGCTCATTTCACATCTGGTATGCATTACATATGGAGGCACTTATTAAAATGTAAATGTAGACTAAATCTCTCAGATCTAAATTTCTTTTTAAGAGTACTATTTATTTTGTCCACTTTCTTATAGCACCTGCACTTTCACATTCAGTATAACCAACTCGCTTATGTCTAGAAGTTTTAGAAGTTTATCGTTGACTGATCGTAAAAACTATAAATAATATAGTACCCTGTGGACAGTGTGATTAATAGCCACTGGTCTGTTTGAATTAAGCTCCATAAGTCTAGTGCCAGAGAGAGCCTTTCCACCGTCAACTTGTTGATTTTACTGATGGTGGACTTCTGTAATTCATGATATAGAAGATTGATGATGCTCTGATCAAAACTACCTTTCTTCATTTTGGGTTGCTGTAGCAGCACCAATGTGGTCCAGGCACATCCTCCATCCTGTGATGCAGCCTTTGCAACGCAGTTTCATATAGGAATAATGTTCTGGTGCAGATCAGAACCTTAGTGCAATCTGTTGCATCACATCTTCTCTCACACAGAAGAAAGAGATCATTTAACGTCTCTTGGGCCTGTGCACCAAAAACCTGTTTAGGTATCAATGACAGCTTGCGAAGAATGTTTTACTGAGCTCCAACAATGGCACATAAACCAAACAAACTTTTATCCCCTACTTTGCACATGCAGAGTGATTTGTTACTATTGCTATGGCTGCCATAACTTGATGCAAGGATTATTTCCTTCAGGGCCAATGATATAGGTACCACTGGATTGAAAATGCAATTTATATTTACCAATGTATTTTAATATACACACATAGTACACACAGTGCTTTTCAATCTAAAGTACCAGAAATATTGAAGCAAGCAACAGCACTTTTCTAAGCACTTGGCAATATGCATATAGCTCAAAATTTATAATCAGTACACCAGGGAATAGGTAAGTCACTTCCATATGTACTACAGATGTACTATGAAGTGAATTTGTTATTTGCCAGCCTTTAGCGCCTCCAGGCTCCCTAGAGCTCTGTAATTCAAGGCCCCATTGCTTTCCTGCTAACAGATCTACCATTTGGCTCTAGGTATAGCTCAAAAGACACCCACTCCTCTTTTGTAAGATTGCTTAGTAGTGTCTTCTGTCCACCTTTGTTTCTACCACTGCAAGGTGGAAAAGGAACATATCTTTTTCATCCTAGCGGGCTCTTACTGGGTCTTACTGAGGCCGCTTAGAGCCAGAGAAAGGTGATGAAGTCAGGCAAAAAAAAAAAAATCTTTAACTATCGTTGTGCCAGGATAAGTGGCAATCAAGCTAGGCACTCCTGTGTGGCCTCGAGCATATCTAGAATGTAAAGCAGGCTCAATGAAAAGTAAACTTACAACTGCAAGATCAATTTAAGGCAGCATAATGCTTATAATCTGTGTCAGTGAAAACTTCAAAGGATTGAAATGGGTAAAAAAATTTCTTATAAATAAATATTAATATATTGTTTTAAATGTCCTTTAGATTATTTTACTATGGCATAATTTATACAAGGTTTCTCGCTGTTAAGAGTTACAGTCTAAGTGTTAACTAACGACTAACAGGAATGATCTTTTCACAAACTTAAAAATCTGCTTACAGATGTTAATTTGCACACACAAATAAAGTTGCTAAAGTGGCTTTCGGGCTTAGTAAATACCATTTTGGGTGTAAAATGATTCAATGAAAAGTGTTTAAATTTTAAGGGTAAAATTCCCCAAAATATAAAATTAAGCAGCCACACAAATTGGACATGCTAGCTGATGTGAAAGATATAATCATCTTTAGACTCCATTTGGAACTAAATTTGCTCATTGTTTTGCAGGTGTTAGGAAATGTGTTTATAATTTTAAATTACTCTAGAGAAACACTAGAGATCTGGTACATGTTTCCAGCTTATCTAAAAGAAGACAGAAGTCATTTGAAAGCAAGCAGGAAGTAACACTGAGGGTTGAGAAAATCAAAATTTGTGTTTTGGAAAGTTCAGTCATAAGGATGGGAAAGGAGACAGTATGTGTAGTATGTGTACTACAGTATTATCCCTGTGGGGCAATGTAAGATATGAAAGCAGGTGTAATGGAGCATGACAGCCCCAACAGGAATTGGAGAGATCAGATCAACACACCAGCTCTGCCAAGCCTTACAGCTGCTACTGTAGTTCTTATAGTAGAAATTCATGTTATTTTGTTTTCATGTTTTTTTTTCTAGAAATGTAGTTTGTTTGATCTCTTGTTAAAGATGACAGCTCTGAAACTATTTTTCACACATCCATTACTCTTGTCAACTTGCCTAAAATGTCCCTGAAGAGTCATTTTGGGATTTCAGGTGGTGAATGCCAAAAAGAAAACAAAGAAGAGAAGATACAGCAACTCTGGAACAGTGAGTCTCCGGCTTGTAATTGTCAAACTATTTATGTATTTATCCATATTTTTAAAAACTGTGCATTCATTTTGGTAGCAGATTTTCCCTGATCTCTAAACACAAGACCAACATAGTGAGGTCTTATGCTTCTAGTCAGTAAAGTGTAGTAATGCATTGATTTACCACTGCCAGGTAAATTGAATAACATTTATTGTCAATTATATGCTAGTAAACTGGTGACAGGATCGTGGGCATCCAAGGCTCATGTGTGCTTGTGGGGACCAAAGGTTAATCCATCAGTCCGACCACATACAGTACAAAAGCTAATACTGTATACAGTAGCACAAATTGCAGAAAAAGGTTAATACTGACTGTAATAGAAAGGTCTCTGAACATCCAGTGCAGTTTTTTGTGGAGGCCTAACCTTGCAATTTACAGCACTTAAAATTTTTTTTCTGCTAATGACCTGGTGACTTGTGAATGCCTCAAGGGGACAGAACTGTTTTGGTGGCAAAAACGGGAACCTAAAACCTTGGTGTTTTTAATGTTTATGGTTTTAATTTATGGCTAATTGGTATATATATGACACAAATATGGTATATATGGTAAACAAGAACCTACATGGGTTTATGGTCTCTGTTAACATTGGTCCAGCTTGTGATTTATTTCATATTTTAGAAAATAAAGTATTCACAATTGTTCGAATCCTGGATGTGTTGTTTATTTTTTATGCATGGACGGGCCCATAGTTATTTGGAAACCTAAATGATTAGAAGTGATAAGTAGCAATATGCTTTAATACCAAGTGTTATACTCTCACTAGTTAATTGCATTAATGCAAACAAAGTAATTCAAGTAACATGGTTATCCATTTCTATGTTTCTAATTTAGCAACAAAAATGCATCAAGGTTTCAGGTATGTTATTAGCTTCTGCAATGAAATCTAGGCAGCATCTTAATAGTTATTTGCTTTTTACCATCAACGTAATAGGAGATTTATATGGTGGAATGTTCCTGATGAAAATTTCCTTTTTTCTATTTCGCAACATCAGAACATCCGATCTGCAAGTTATTGGCAGAGTTTAAAAAAAAATTTTTTTTTATGGCAGATGCCTTTCCTTCTGCAATCCACCCTTTTCTTCAGGCTTGGACTGGCACTGAGGGTGCTTGCATCTCGGCTTTGCATTATATATGGCCGTAGGGTTAAGCACCCTATGCTACCAACATTGGCAGCACGGTGGTGGTTGGTCTTGAACCTCAGTCCCTTTGAAGAGTAACTTATATTTATTATGAGTTTTTACAACTTTATAGTGGGTAATAAATCTCTATTTGGACTTGCACTAGTGAACCTGTTGATCTAGTTAGAATCCTTCTATTTATCTGAAGGAAGGAAGCCACTGGATAATTAAACACATGAATACTTTATCACCTGGCTTTAGAGTAGCACAATGACACTGGGTCACCTTTTGTAATTACTGTATGACAATACTAATTAGAGGCACAAAATGTATTAAAATTCAGTTTTATGATTAATTGCTAAAAACAAATATGCTTTAAAATACAACAGGTTACCCATTACATAAGTTAAGGATCTTTTGTGCATAAAAACTCTTGTGTTAACTGTCATAAGAATCATGTAACCTTCCTAGTCTTGTGTAATAATGACATAATTGTGTGTTTACAGATTGATGGCATGTTATGAGACAGATGTGTTGTGTGGAGAAAATGCTAAACATATGTGTGCGTAAATGTTCTGATTTCTCTTATTCCCAAGGTGACCTTGCTTTCATTCTCTGTTGAGGCAGAACACACTTTCCTAGACTACATCAAAGCAGGGTGAGTACAAAAGCTCAAATGAACAAACATGCACAATTTTATCTTATAAAATGGCTAAACTTGAATGGTGGAAAAAATGGCAAAAATGGAAAAATCATTCAGACAGGAAAGCTGCGAAAGAACACAAACATTGCCTTCTACGTTTATACACTAGTTCAATAGCAGAAGGTCACTGACATGGCTGACTCTGTGTTCTTATCTTTGATAAGGAGCTAATGCGATAGCAAAGCCAGCCATAACAAGCAGAGCTGTTACTATCAGTACCGATATCATCATTTTTTTGTTACCAGGTCTTCTTTGTGGCTCGATGAAAAGATGAAAGGACCTTCAAAACTGAGGTGTTGATTGCAGGAAAACACTAATCTTTTTGTCCCACGCCTCCTAGCACACTGGTGTGCACTGAAATTAATATTATTTACCGGGTTGCTTTTTTTCTACCCACCTTCACCTTCCTACAGCTCTTCAATTCTAGAAAAAATAATTTTCTGCTAGTTATTAACCATGCACCACATTAAAATGCAATTTAGTCAGTTTTGGTTCCACATTATGCCTGAGTCTAGCTTCATATGTGCCTTCTGAATATAATAATAGGCAAGCATAATCAAGTTCCATTGTTTGTGATGTGCAGGATTTTAACAAGAGCTAGAAACTGTTACACCTGTCAATGCTACCGCAGTGCGAAAATGATTCATTGGCAATTGAAAATATCTTCAATATGGGCAAATTCATCTTCTATTTCTTATTATGATATTATTATAAATTCAAATATAAAATTAATCATCAAATTTTGTCACACATTGGAAACTTCATTTTTTTTCCTATGGTAGATAATTTAGCTTCTTTTTGAAATAAAAATGTTTATGTACGTACATGAACAAAATTATGTTTGTTTTATTATAACCATATAATAGGAAAAGCTAGATGTGACACGGTGGTGTAGTGGTCAGCACTGTCGCCTTGTTTCTCCAGGGTCCGGGTTCGATTCCTGGCCAGGCTCGATTCCCGTCTCTGTGTGCATGGAGTTTGCATGTTCTCCCCGTGCTTGGTGGGTTTGCAGGTTAGGCTAATTGGTGTTCCCAAATTGCCCATAGTGTGTGAATGAGTGTGTGTGCCCTGCGATGGATTAGCACCCTGTCCAGGGTGTACCCTGCCTTGTGCCCTAAGTCTCCTGGGATAGGCTCCAGGTCCCCGCAACCCTGAATACAGGATAAAGCGGTATAGAAGATGAGTGATGAGAGTGAGATACATTTGACTGTATTGACTATTTATCATTTATCAATGAAAAAAAATGTGTGAAAAAAACAAGGCTCACATTACTTTAGTGGATAACGACTCTAATGTGCCCTAATGGTTCTCCTATCTCAGTGCTACATGTGTTTCCTTATTGATCATCTGCTGGCCTGATTTTGTGTGTTTCACAGTTATACGTCTGCTTAATGACAGAATTCTGCTCTCAATCTCAGTCAGAATTAAAATTTGGTGAGGGATGGAGTTATGACAAATGCATGCCAGAACAAAAGACATTTGATGGTATGGGATATAACTGACCTTTCAGGCTCAAACGATCCATTGCAGCCTGACATTGCTTATGTGCATTGTTTGAACATGATATAATCCACTAGTAATCCACTTCCTATATCTCCATGACCTTTGCAGATTGTGCTAAAAATTATGTATTTCTCTGGTGGGTTTATATGCTTCATGGTGTAATATCTATTTGTGAAAAAAATCTCATTCTACCAGTTGACCAGTTAAAATGACAAGAAGTTGCTCACAATGTTGGTAAAATAAAAGGCTCAGAAACCATGTACTGTACAGTACATGGAGATTTTGTATTGTGGGGTGTACTCATAATTCATATCCATAAATCCTAAGCCATGCTGAAAGCAAGCTAAATGGATGGCAAGTACAATAAAGCTAAGAGAAAAAGAGAGATCACATATTAGAACATCAAGACTGATGACTAATAGGCATTTGAGGTCATTCCATAACCCTCTATTTTTCTTTTGTAAATCTTTTCTCTGAAACTCACTGACAGCTCTACATACTGTACAGTAGGTAAAACATCATTCTCTGTTGTAAAATCATATTCATAAGGTCTGCGTAAAAAATTATGACAAGCCTATACAGAATGTGATGTTTATAAATAAGACCAGTAGAATAAATGTCATTGTAGGATTCTAGTAGAGCAATGTCCTAAAGCAACTCATTTCAGTCAGACCCGCTTGATTGTAGCTTGAGTTGCCCAGTATAATACAGATTAATGTGTACTGTAAGTCTGGAGTGTCTCTTGTGATGAATTCAAAATAACTCAAAATCTTTGAAGCAGTCTGAGTGCTAGAAATGAAAATAAGTAAGTTTTGATTACAGTTTATTGGTGTTAGGAGGATAACCCCTTGAGATGAAACATCTCGTTTTCGAGGGGGTCTTCAAGACATAGGACAGAGACAATACAACACATGTACATTAACAGTCGCTCAAGCTCTCCCTCATCCCACCTCAGCCGCCCCACCCGCCCCACATACTCATTATTGAAAACAAATACATGTAAACAAGAAAAAACACATGTGTGTATGCAAGTATTACTGTAGGAAGCATGACAACATGTAGCCCATACGCATATGGATATACACATATTCACATAATATACACACACACCTACACCCATACTAACATATACACATAATTAATAATAAAGTAATAAATAAATTAATAGATAGGTCCAATCACACATAAGGAAAACATTTACAGCA
>JAQMYJ010000040.1:14337261-14375453 GCA_030014305.1 Clarias laeviceps | reverse complement strand
AGTAGACACACAATACTTCAGACTGAAACACGACTGCCCCCTACAGGTAATGAAGGGCATTTTCACAGCTTGCCGCGTGCAGCCGCGGGATGTCACGGGATCCCTTTTCTCGAAACGTGCGTTTTTAATGGCGACATCTGTAATAATCTACTTTACACAAGGAGGCAAAACATTTCAACAATTCATTCTTTGTATTAATAAGTTAGACAGGGAGTTCTTAGGTACAAAAAGACATGCATGTACTGTACGTGAGCTTCAACCTGAAATAATGATATCACTGATTAAATTAACATTATCTTTTAGCTTTAACTCTTTATCCATCAACAACAGGTACTAATATTATTATTTTTTTGTTAAATTTCTTGGTGTTAGGAGGATAACCCATTCAGATGAAACATCTCATTTTTCTAGGGGGTCCTCAAGACTTAGGACAGAGACAATACAACACATGTACATTAACAGTCGCTCAAGCTCTCCCTCATCCCACCTCAGCCGCCCCACATGTCATTATTGAAAACAAATACATGTAAGCAAGAAAAAACACGTGTGTATGCAAGTATTACTGTAGGAAGCTGACAACATGTAGCCCATACGCATATGTATATACACATATTCACATAATATACATACACACACCTACACCCATACTAACATACACATAATTAATAATAAAGTAATAAATAAATTAATAGATAGGTCCAATCACACATAAGGAAAACATTTACAGCAATACTTTGCTTGCAAGTAGGTGAAAAGCGATGTTTTGAAGGAATACAAAGAAGTGATAGATCTTAGAGACCCAGGCAGGCTATTCCAGTCTGAAGGGGCTTTAAATTTAAAGGTACGTCTACCAGTCTCTTTAGAAATGTTTGGCACAGTGAAAAAAGGATACTCGGTATGTCTCAATCTGTATCTAGGTTTAAATATTCCTTCAAGTAAGAAGGATAATCAATCATAATACACACATTTAAAAAGAACCTGGTACCAGTGATACTGTCTTCTGGCTTCTGGTGATAATAGGTTCAGTGAGTCATACAGTACACAGTGATGAGTAGTGAAAGGAAATCTCAGGACAAATCTACAAATATTATTAAAAACAACAGTTAGAGGTTTCAAGTTTGATTCTGAGGTATTTTGGTAGACAACATCTGCATAGTCTAATAAAGGAAATATTAACTGTGACACAATTCTCAACCTAGTAAATTGAGTGAAACAATTAATAGAGCGATACAGCATTCGTAGGTTACAATTAATCGTTTTCACAACAGAATTAATGTGACACCTGAAAGAAAGCTGTGAATCAAGCCAGTTTAAAGAGATTCCATAAATAAACACCATTGTGCTGACACATGCTCATCCTGTTTACCGGTTTTGTACAAGAGCTACAAGGTAACTTTGTTTTCAAATGTGCTCAAGACAGGTATGGCACTGGGACAATTAATTTTTAATCAATCAGGAGTAAAAAAAAAAAAAAAAACTCCTCCATTTAACCAGCATGTAAATGCAGATCAGCTTTTTAAGTTCTTTGGAAGTCTTTTAAAATTTGATTTATGCCACCAATACCCATGATCCTCCAGCTACTGTTAAATCTTCAAAATATAACTAGAGGGTTCCCTGATTAATTGTATTACAGTGGAAGAAATCACAATCCACCATCACACTGTACATTTAATCGTATATTTGCCTGATCACTTAATGGGTTTAATTCAAACCTCAGTTCCTCATTAAAAAGGTTAATAAACAGATTTGAGCATAATATTTGAATGGCCATGGTCAGTGGATAATCTACTGTAGGGCTAGAACTGACACCAATCTTCAGTATGCCTGTTAGATTAAAAAATAAATAAATAGCATGGGATGCTTCAATAGTGCAGTACAGTGAGTTATAGCCAGTATAAATTATTTATGTTAAGCTGTTCAGATGCATGAGTTTAATAATAGATTTTTTATTATAGACATAACCATAAGAAACAAATACTTTGTATGGGTTCTTTTTATGATACATTTAATGATACATTTTTATGATACATTTTATATAAAACTATAATGTTTTTGGAGCTTTTGGTTAAATGATTTTGTATAAGACAAAACTGGCCATATTGAAAGGTTCCCACTACATCTCAGCACAAGTTAAAAATATGTATAAGATTAATAAAATTAGAATGTAAAATGTTAAACATGTTTTTTGCCTCTGGTTTACCATCTTGAAAACAGCATGGCTAAATTGTCACACGCTGATCTCAAAGTTTGTTGAGTTATTATGTTATCTCAAATAGACTTGCTGTTATTATCTTGGGGGGTTTGTATTGGCGGACCTCAAAAAACTAAGAACCAGCTATTCTGTAGTCAAAAACTTTTTCTCAACAAATAATACTACTGCAATACGTTGAGTCTTTCTTCAGATCTAATCCCTACTGGCTTGCACTTTAGACAGCCGTCAGCAGTATTCTATCTCCATGAGCTCTGACATCCTCATACATTTATAATGGCCTGTTATAGGAGTCTGTGGGCAGCTAGCTGTGACAGGTGAAGGGAATAAATGATCGACAAGCACCTGCAATCAGCGCCTCCCGCTGACCTCAAACCTGTGCTTCACTGGCTCGAATGAAAGACGAAGATTTTACAGGTTTTGGTACAGATTGCCCTTTGCAGGCTGATTTGGTTAGAATCCATTGTGTATCCACTATACCGGTTAAATAATGGTTTGGGACAGGAAAATTCAACTGCAGATTCTGAAGGATGGCAGAACAGAGATGAACAAAGAAAGAATGCACAGCGGGAGAATGAACTAACACAATGTAGGCCCAAAGGAAGCCTCTGATTGCACTTGTTTGCTTAATCAGATGGCCTCTGAGCCAAAGTGATGTCTGGAGAATTTATGCTTTGAGATGAATTGGAGTGTAAGAGCTTGATATTAATGCTCAATGTCATGTTTTTTTTGCCTTTTCAGTGATATTTGGTATGAAATCTTCACTCCTTTTTTTTTTTTTCAACGTTTGCTCCCTGTTTTCTAGCACTCAGATCCATTTTACCGTGGCTATTGATTTCACAGCTTCCAATGGTAAGAATTCATTCTTGTTTTTTTACCTTTTGTTATTTGCTTACTTGTTAATAGATTTACTTATGAACAGTTATCAAACTGATGTGTAAATTTGTTGAAATTAATGATTTTCTCCAGACACTCCTGTATCTGACCAAGTACTCAGAATGGTTAATTGCAGACTAAGCTTTGTTAATGATGCTGAGACCTGAACTACAGAACAAACACAAAAGGATACACTAATCTGCATTAATTATAAATAATAATAAATTTAGATTTTTTTTATGCATTGTAATTAACAAAAAAGAACCTTTGTGTTTAAGTGTGTCACCCTTACTAGAGCTTAGTCACTTTCATTGTATTAATAAATATGCATGAAGGTCTTTTAGCTTGAATAAAATATTCATACAAATTAAAAAGGATCATCCAATTGTGCAAAGACGTGGCTGCCAATTGAATGCATAACTGCTTACTTGGATCTCACTGGTGTCTATTGGTTCTTCTTGCCCCTATGTGACTCCCCAGTTGTTGCATTACTGGAAGACACACACATTATTATTTTGCGGTGGGGGGGCTAGATTTCCCCCTATTTTTTGGATATTTGTGTTCTTTTTAAAACAGACCATGTTCTCATTTTCCTTCTCTAAGGGAACCCATCTCAGTCCACATCTCTGCATTATATGAACCCATACCAAATGAATGCCTATGCTATGGCACTAAAGGCTGTTGGGGAGATCATCCAGGATTATGACAGCGATAAGATGTTCCCTGCACTGGGCTTTGGAGCCAAACTCCCCCCTGATGGCAGAGTGTCTCATGAGTTCCCTTTGGTAAGAGCTGTACTGTTTATTATTACTTAATGATCATAGTATTAAAATGCAATTTGTTCAGTCCTGCATATTTACATAACATTTGCATTTCCATTGCATTGTTAAGTTTAAATTTTTGTGTAGGTGCAGGTTTTGTTTAAAGTCTATTTAATATATATAGCCTATATAAAATTACTACTTTATACACTGCCTGGCCAAAAAAAGTCACTACCTGGATTTAGAGACTTCTACTGGGTAATTACTTCAGTGATTAACAGAGTTAAGATGGTAACAAGTTATTCAATCCTAACCGATGCAATTAGTAACTTCTAATCTCTTAAACAACCATGTCAGATAACATATCCTGTGATTGTGGAAAATATGTTATAGTAGTGTGTTTAAAATTATTGACTTGCATCAAGAAAATAACTAAAAAGATTTTAAAAAATTAGGTTAAGAATCATAAAATGCATTATTAAATTTGGAAGGATGGTGGTAAACCATAAACTTCAAGGAAAAATTTTGGTCTGAAAAAAAAAAAAAACTTCCTAAATGAGAGTGATGGGAGATCACTAATTCACTAATTTGTTTAATATTGAAAGTAAGAGAATTTCCACCTGTACAAGGCAAAGAGATCCCAAGGGATTGGGACTAAACAGCTGTTTAGTCTTAAGAAATCCACTTATCATGCTAATGGAAAAAAGGCTTCAGCTTTCCAGGGAGCATAAAGAATGGAACTGTGGAGCATTAGAACATCAAAACACTCATTTTGTGTGTACTGTAGAACAAGAACAAGAAATGTGCAACATACTGTACAGTATGAGCAGTTTGTTCCAGAGTGAAGGGAACTCATCATGCCTGCTGCCTCCCCTACAAGCCTCTGGTGGCACTGTTATAATCTTGGGATCTTCTTCTGTTGGTCATGTCTAGGTTTAGGCCAAAAGCTGCCTACCTGAAAAGACCAGGTTTTTCTCACTGATCGGGCTCAATTTTTAAAGAGTGGTTCAGGAAACATGAGACATTATTTTCACACATGGATTGGCCACCACAGAGTCCAGACCTTAATACCATTAAGAATCTTTATGATGTGATGGAGAAGACCTTACACAATGGTCGGAGAGTCCCATCAGCAATACAAGACATTGCAGAAAAATTAATGCAAAGAAATATTACAGTGTGTGATATATTTTTTTCTTTCTTTCTTTCTTTCTTTTTTTGCCAGGCAGTGTATGACTGCACTTCTTTGTTGATTTTTAATGTACTGTTGTAAAATCCCTCATATAGCTTAATACTCTCACTGCAGCATTATTCGTATCTGTGAACTAATACACTTAATTAATCTTCTCTGTGCCTCCCTCCCCTCTCCATAGCCTTACTTGCACCATTCCACACACTTTTTAATATGTTCCCATCTGCAAGCACTTCAGAGTGCATTACTCTAACTTTTAATTTATGCCTTATGGCAAGCAGATTGTTCATTATTCTCCTGTGACTTCAGACAATTCGACTGATTGACATTGTAATTTACCTTTTCAAATTTATTTTACCTAATATGTATGACATTGTTTCATCTTTTGTTTTAAATTAAAGAATGGTAATGTGGATAACCCATACTGTAATGGCATGGAGGGCATTCTTGAGGCATACCATCAGAGTCTCAAAACGGTTCAGCTTTATGGACCAACTAATTTCGCCCCAGTCATCAATCATGTAGCAAGGTGAGTTAAGTGCCTTAATTTACTAATTGATTATTTTTATATAACATCATCTCAGAGCAGTTCCAGCTGCAAAACGTACAGTATATTGATGTGCTCGTATGAACATGTTATTCTTTCTATAATTTTCACAGAAACTTGTATGGTGGATGACCTACATAAATAATTAAAATAGTCCATCTTTCTCCAAGGAGATTTTATATATTTTTGGATGGACTTACCAATATCAATGCATTCTAAGAACCAATTAAATGTTAAGCAGTTTTTTCCCCAGAACAACCTTCAAGGTGGAGGATTTTGCACATTGAGGTTTCTCTGTAACTTGAAAAGCTGCATTTTATGCCTCATTACCTTTACAGAGGGGGAAAAAGAGAGGAGCTGGCAAGAAAATGACTGTTTATAGCTGCTATAAAGTTTGAGATAACAGGGAATAACTTGTTTCCTGGAAGTTACTACTACAGTATATGTGAATTAAAAATATGCTACATTTTTTAATTAAGAAACTTTTAATTATTGGTAGATTTTTGTGAGGTAAGTAGAGTAAAAACTGTTTGGGATGCGTTGTGATGGAAAAATAATTAGTTTTGGGGGCGATACGTTAAAATCAGCACAGCTTTTTTTAAACACGTTATAATAGATTAAATTGTCACAAAACTACTTAATAGATGGAATTATTTCTAATTCAGACATATTTAAAAACTATCAGTGTTTTTAATGTTTTAAAAGGACAGGGTAATAACAATTACTAGTTGAGTTTGTACAGAGAACACAAATGAAGAGGAAATTAAAGTGCCAGTCAAGTAGTAAGCTTGACACATGTTGTTGTTTGGTGCCCACTGATGGAAAATAAATGCCTCTTATAGTTAACTGAAATGAACGGGTGCTGTAGAGAGTGCCTAATCCTCCTGTCTAGCTTTTAATTAAACATGTCATTATGTGCCAGGCCTTGACAAGACAGAAAAGATATTACCCCATGGTACTTGATGGGACCAGTGTCCATTTTTGTACTCAACCATTATTGTACGCTAATGAGACAAGCTGACATTTTTTTTTATTGGAGTTGCATTTATTTCAGTTTATGCTTCAAGAAACAAACGGCAGCATGCATATCAAATCTGTCTGCTTCATTTTATATTAAGCACATAGCATGAGATGAGTTCACCATGAAATCAGAGAGGTTTAATCTACAGGATGATTTTTGTATGGTTTTGTAACCTCCCTGAGCTGATTTGAATCACAAAGTAGCTTAGAGAATTTTATGGTGATAGAATAATACAGAGCCTGAGATCAAGAGGCATCCAAGAGGAAAAGCCATGGAGTTTAAGCTGCCTATGAAAATGGATTTATAACTGTGTTCATGGACTTGTTTCATGATCCTTTTTTGTCCATGTAATTTATTAATGGCTAATCATTCGAGTGCTAAACATGTTTCTTATGCAAACCAAGTCTTTCACTTTTTAGGTAGTGCTCATCTTTATTTTGGATTATCCTGATCCTTACTTTTTTTCTTGTGTCTGTATCTGTCTGGAAATGTGTGTATTAGATATGCAGCGGTAGTGGAAGACGGCTCACAGTACTTTGTGCTCCTCATCATCACAGATGGAGTTATATCAGACATGGCTCAGACTAAAGAAGCCATTGTCAATGTGAGTATATTTTTAATTCCATAGTTATATTTCCCTTTTTTATTACTTCAAAACCACCATGAATGAATTAGTAGAACATACGTTTTAACTCAGGGCTCAACACACACTCACGTCTCTCTGTCTGTCTGTTTTAAACTGAGCTTATTGCATCATGTTAAAACAAAATGCCAAAACAAAATTCACATCAAGCGTCTTCGGAGGATTGAAATCTGTTTCGACGCCTGCATCTTCAGAAGCTCTTCTGCCAGGACCACTGCTAACCTACCACCAGTTACCCAGCAGACTGGATTTAAAGGGAATTTGCGACTGTTAGTCAAACCATTAGAACAGCCACACCTTCCTTTTAAGATCTTGTCTGCTGCTCTGTCTCTTCTTATCCATCATTCTTGCTTCTCTGCTACCAGACTGGAAGGTTTTCATTTATCATCCTTGAAAAACCATGCATTTTAAGGGTTCATAGATATGAAAGACTGTAAATATATTTATAATAATAATAATAATAATAATAATAATAATAATAATATGGTCTATATTATTATTATTATTATTATTATTATTATTATTATTATTATACATGGATATTAATTATTTGTATTAGAGCAAGAACAATTCCAGAATGGTATTGAATGTAAATGAATGTGATATTTGGATTAAACAGATAATGCATCCTAAAACAACTACAAATACAGATACAGACAGCATGCAGGCTGCTCTTTTTTCTTTTTTTTTTTTTTAAACAAAAGCTTGCCAGAAGGCTTGCCAGAATCACTTTAATACTGGATCCTGTGTGAAGCAACAAAAAGTCACATAACTCGATGCATGCTCAAGCATTATTCTTACCTAAAAAACACAAACATCATTTTCATTAATATGACCCTGTGGTGTCTCTTATTAACTGCCTGGTGGTTAATAATAGTATGAATAGGACAGTCGTTGAGTAATATTCTTCTTCTTCTTTTCTTTTTATGTGGAGTAAATTAAATTGGGCACTTTGCTGTGTTGAAGCTGTTCTCTTCTCCACAGCTGTTGGTTAAATTATGCAGAAGGATTTCCTGACCTGACAGTCCAAGGTGACAGAATCAGTGACTGCACCCTAATTCATTTGTTCCAGTCCGAATCCTGAAACATTCTCTCATCTCCCCTTACTATCTTACTATCTCTTTTTCTCAGTCTTTTTCACGTCAGAGAGACAGCTCCTCCAAGAACTCATTTATATTTCTATGTTTAAAGAAGTGGCTGTTATGCAACCTATTTAAGGACTGCTTTGCTGTCATCTGTTCCTTATCTTCATTTAATGATGAGAGCTTGGAGCAGTTACAGAAACCATGGAAGTTCCTATAATGAATAAGAAGATTAGTGGGTTTGCTTATCTCATATAATGTCAGCATTTTGGATTGTAGTATTATTTAGGATATGTAGGTTCTGGCTGGGTTACAAATAAATAGCATGCATTATAATATCATGGTCCTGGTTTGTCTGTTTGTTTATTTATTTAAATTAGTCCATTTTTTAGGCTACCTGTGTAAATGAGTTGATACTTTTATGTGTAAGTTCACTGTTTGAGATTCAGCATTTCAATACCAACAAATGGAGAGTGTGAGCATTGAGAAAAGCTTATGGTGTTGCCGTAGGGACAGAAAAATTTTATTTGTGTGCGTGTGCGCTCACATGTGTGTGTATGTGTGTGCGTGTGTGGGTATTTTCTCTTTTTGTTGAGCTCTGGCCCCTGAAAGCTTTTCCAAGAACACTGACCTACTTCCACACTCATAATTTCTTGTTTCATTTGCCAAAAAGTGTTCTGGCTATGTCTGTTAAAAAAAATAAAAAATAAAAGTCCAAGCCAAATCTCAATTTTCTTATGACCTCTAATATACTTGTTTTGCAGAACTCTTTATTGGCCATCATTTATATCATTTATAGAAGTAATTGCAAGCTTTTAATCATATTTGCCAGGAAGACATTTTTATAATGATTTTAAATTAAATGCTTTGGAAATCAGAAATCATCTGCACTTTGTAACATTCTGTCGATATGCATACTGAAATTAATTCTTCTGTAGTTCAAGCTATAACTCTTGCAGGTTGCAGTTTTCTTGAAATCTAAAATGCAAAAATATCTGAAATACAGTACAGTACAGGTCCAGTGAAAGATTTCAAATGTTTTCCCAGTGTACAGATAAAGAAACTGTAAAAGAAATCTATAAAAAAGATATAGCTATTTTTTCTTATTCCCTGTTTTTATTCTGGTATTGATTATGTATTTTGCTATATACCAGAATAAAAAACAGGGAAGAACACAAAACAGCTAATATCTTTTTATAGATTATAGTGTCTTTACCTGTACACTGGGAAACCACAACATTAAAAACCATCAATGTTAAAATCTCCAAGAATTTGGGTTCCCCTTGTGACACCGGGGTACCTCTGGTCCCTATTGGTGTGGCTCCACATGGCTTCTGGGATGTGTTGTAGAGTCAGGTAACAAGATGTTGGCAGCAGATCTATTGAGTGCTGTGGATTGCGGAGGGGGTTCTCATGGAACAGACATGTTTGTCCTGCACATCCCCTGAATGCTTTGTTGGTCTGGGATCTGGGGATTTTGGTGGCATGGTGGTGGTCTTGGGCTCTTTGCCTGCTGTGCTTCATGTGTGGAGGGCTGTGGTGCCCTGGATGTTCTGGTACATTTCTGTCGTGACCAGAATTTTATTTTCTTGGTGCTGTTCTATGGGATTGGACCAGATAGGCTGGCCTTTGGTCTCTGCAGGCATAAATGAGCATTGGGTATCTGTGATTCTGTCACTACTTTGCTGGTGTACTGTATAGTTAATCAATAGGTGATCGATGTTGTTCAGTTCACCTGTTATTGCTGTTGATGTTATGGCTGATTGGTATATGTAAGTTAAATAAAAATAAATAATGTACATTTACAGAAATTATTTATTGTAGTAAAATAAAAGTAATATCAAGATGTCAAAGCTAATAATGATCAGAATGATTTTTGGATGTACTTTGTGTACTGTTTCAATATATGAGCTATGTTTTTTGTCTTTTTCATTCTTCTAGTTGTAATGATCAATTTAAATCACTGTTCAATTCTCATAGTTATGTTAAACGTATAAAATGTTACATACTATAAGTCTTATATATAAGTATAGAAGTATATTTGTATATTTGAATCAAATCAAATAATTTCACAGTTAAGATAAAGGTTATGAAATATGGATTTGTTCTTTCCACTATCAGGGTTTTCAATTTATTGTGGTTGATTAACTCCCCTAGATATCTGTACTTGTGTATGGACCTGTGATTTTGTCTGAGGTAATGACTGCCTCATCCTACTGATTGGAAGGACAGAAAAAAGGGCTTTGCGTTTGTGTGTGTGTGTGTGTGTGACTATGTGCGTGTGAAGATGGGGTTGTGACTGCCATAAATTTTGATTGAATTCTGATGCAGTTCCATCTAAATCTCACAGACCTCTTCTATTCTTATTTATTTATTAAGAAAAAAGTCATAATAATTTTCTAAGATATCCATATCAGAATAGTTATCAGAGTTTTTTTTAATTACTTTTTCTCCTCTACATAATAATCGACATTCTCTCTTTGCAGTTAAATAGCATATTTCCTGCTGATAGAGCACCTGAGCGAGAATAACACATTACTGTAATGACACTCTGTCTGAAAAGAAAAAAAAAAACACCTCCTTATGGCTTTCATCCTAATGGTTTCCATTAACCAAGAGGATCATTAGATAATAACGTGGAAATTGTTAACGGAATCCATATGGTTAATTGATATTTGGATTTTTCAACATTTTGCAGATAACATAAATTTCTAAACCATTCAATGTATATAGTTTAATATGTTTATATTTTTAAAAAATATTATTGTTAGGACGTTGTTTACAGTCGAGTTATGTGAAGATTGTTTATGTGACGTGCAATTTGAAGTCCTTTCCCAGTCAAACAATAATTTAACAAAATTTTGTAAGTATTTTACGCCTCATTTATGCTAAGTTGTACCTGTACTTCTTTCATCGTCAGACAGAAACACTCTCTGTTTGGTAATCAAAAAGTGAATCACGGATGAGAAATCAAAAAAGTAGATCGGAAAAAATTTAGTTTTTTTTTTTAAACGACATCAGCTCATTAAAATTCACTTATACCACTTTAGCTCTGTTATTTCATCAGTGAAAATATTACATAATCCCAGTAAAATATTCAGTTTAGCATTTCTAATAGTTTGTTTACATTGAGCAAGTAGCTTATTAGTAGCTTATTAGTAGTTAATTATTAAATACAACACATAACTTCATAACATCGCTTTTACTCAACATTTTGCTTTCACTTATGGAGCAGGTTAAACTTCAGGCTGGTATCTGCAGTAAGTACTACAAAAGTTTAATTAAATTCTGTGCAGCGGTCAATTTACAGTATGACGAGCCCACACAATTTGATACATGCGCAGTACACTGTCAAAATTTGTGGTTTATTATTTGGCATAAAACTGCTCAAAACTTCCCTTCTACTCAACATTTAGATTTCATGTATGGCGCAGGTTTAACTTCAGGCAAATACTGAAGGACTGGTTCTATTAAATTCTGTCCAGGCAGTTTTGCGTGATGCTGTGACAAAATCTGGCTGGACGGACATATAGACATACTTATATACAGACAGAAATTTTTTCTGAGACTGCTTTCGGGTTATATCGTTAAGTTCTAACCAATGTACATATATATTTATATATATTTATTTATATAGTTAATATTGCATTTAACAGCAAAGAAAAAACCCTATTTCTGCATGTTATGTTGCTTGTTTAGGGGCCTAAAGGCTAGAAATAGTTCATAGGCAGTGGTCTAGATGCTATTAAAATATGGTGTGTGTTTTTACAGTATATAATGTAATTTAATACAATTTATGTATTTATTGCATTATTTTTTACTGTAGTTTCTGTCACTCTTAATTTCTTTCCCGTTACAGGCTGCTAAACTCCCAATGTCCATAATAATTGTTGGAGTCGGCCAGGCTGAGTTTGATGGTAAGAATGTCCACTTCAAACATCGGTCTTCATAAAAGTTTAGTACATCCTACTAAAAATGTAATTTTGGAGCTAAATAAAGGGGGATATTTGAGGTTAGACTTTTACTAATTGTGGAGGTCTGGGGGTTTTGGCTAATAAGCAGATGTCATCCTACTGGATTTACACAGCTGTTGAATGTAATGAGCATGGAGCACCATCTGCCTTCAGTGCTCATTTTTAATACATTCAGAGGGAAAATCTTCTTGATAAGGTTGACATTTTATTACAATATGATGATACATAAACGTATCTTTTCAGCCATGGTTGAGTTGGATGGTGATGACATCAGAATATCCTCAAGAGGGAAGCTGGCAGAAAGAGACATTGTTCAGGTAGTATTTCTCATATAGTTTAAACACAAAACCAGGTTTTTCTTTCTTATTTTTAAGATTTGCATATTTCACTCATTCACTTTACTCTTACAGCCCTTGATTTACACATGTGAGATGATCATGACCATGATACCGTTATGAAAGTGGTACAAACTGAGTTTTTGAATGCAAAGTTATTTGGAAACTTAAAACTGTTTACACAAAACCACTTTAGGAGGTCTGAGATGCATTTTATTTACAAGTTATACAAGTGTAAATGTATCTGTCTCTCCAAGGCACATTTCGTTGCTCGCAATAGGTTATGCCACATGCTTGATTATAAAGAGATTATTTGCATGTCAATGCTAAATTACAGCTATAATTATAGCTGACCAGAGATGTGTTTGACTATGTGTAAATCTGCATGGTTACAATCTGCTACAAATAATATATATAATGTGATGTATAAATGGAGTTTCATGTATAACACATAAGAAAAATCTCGTTAAGTCTTTTTTCTATGTGAGGAAGCTTTTACTAACTAAAAATGTTTTTTGGTTCCCGATGCTTGAGTTTGTTTGAATATGGTTAGATTTAGTGGTAGGTTTTTCAGTTCTATCATTTACTTAAGATTTAATTTCTAAGCATAAAAATACAACCGCACTGTGCTTGCTCATTTGAATTCAGGAATGCAGGACCACACTGTGTTGAATTGTTCATTATGTTACAACAGTTTGTGCCATTCCGGGACTACATGGACCGGACAGGAAACCATGTCCTCAGCATGGCACGGCTAGCCAAAGATGTCCTGGCGGAGATCCCTGACCAGTTAATCTCTCACATGAAATCAAGAGGCATCAAACCCAACCAGACTCCACCCGAATCGAGCCCTGCTATGCTTAGTCCAACCTCCACTATCTGAGTTTACACAGGCCCAGTTCAGACCAGAGAAAACATGCCATGGCCACAGGCTTCCCTCTTCACGTCTGGATCTTTTTCACAATCAATCCAATAGTCTATGCTATACAGCAAAAATAAACAAGCAATGGCCACAGGGTATGACTCACACTCACTTCAGTGTCTGAACAACAACCAGTGACACTCTATTTGAGTTTATCTAATTTGTTTCAGTGGGAAGAACACTTTTGAGTTTGGAAACTGTTCAGTATGAAAAACATGTCAATACTTGGACAAGACCTGGATATTATTTTGAACATACTGTAGTTTGCTTTCCTATTTAGGAGCTCGTTCAGTAAGTGTTCTACAACATTTTTTTGAAAGTCTCTAAAGCCTAAATAAGAGATGCTCTCTAGAGACAATTGCCTTGTTTTTTCTTGGCTTATACATCATAGCAGCATCTTGCTAGGTTTATAATATAATTTTTGGGGGTATGTGAGCCAACTATAAGATTTGTAAATATTTGCCAAGGAGAGAATAATTTAGATAATTACTTGTGGTTGATGTAAGATATCAAATTATTTTAATTGTGCAATGCTTTAGATAAGCTTTCAATATAGCAGAATGTTCATGTTTATTTGGAAATTTGGGTATTATGAGTATAATTTTCATGGTGGCATCTGTAAACTTAGGTTACAATTTTGAAAAAAATAGAATGGTATTCAGGTAACAAACGATCATTTAATGAAACACATAACCCAAGCGCACAAAAAGCACAAGTGTTTTTTTTATTTTAATGATCTACAATTTCTAAAGCACGATAAATATGTGACCCATCATATCACATCAGGTATTAAGTTGCACAGGTTAGTTAAGCACTATCGCCAATAGAGTGCAGTGGGTGAAATTTTCATTTTCATCAAAAATCGGTTGATCACTACCTTATCTTTTTAATCCTTCAACAGAATTTAGGAGGTTTGAATCCTAAAATGGTTTTAAATCACATTAATAAACATTATCCACTACAGTCGTGAACATGCATTTTATTTTCGCTTTAAATCTACACTTCTGGCAAAGATATTTTTAAGTGTACCAGGGAATTCCTTGTGTCAAAATGAGGTTAATGGTTCCTTCTTCCTTGTTATGGCACAGAAACTTTATTTTAATATTCTAAAAATACGATTTTTATGTTTTTTCCCCCTAAGATGCTGCTTGTAAACAAATTCACACTGCCCATATCTCAGCAAACAGACATGATATGGTAATTAAAACTTCCTTTCGGCTGCTCCGTCAAGGGGTTGCCACAGCGGATTATATGATCCGCACACAACTTCGACACAGGGTTTATGCCAGATACATTAGTTTGGTAACCTAACTGACGCAACCCTTCCATTTTATCCGGAGTTGGGACCGGCATTGCATGCAGTGGCTGGATAGTATGGGGTGTGGCAACCCATCCAACAGCAGGGCTCGAACACAGATCCTCAAACCAACAACCTAGAGCCTTAGCCACCTGAGCCGCCACTCCTGTGTGATATAATAATAAATTTGATATCAAACTAGAGCTTATTGTACCAGGAATCTGAAATATGCATAACTCACATCACCAGAAATGTGACTTAATACCTGATTTGATGTGACTTGTGTGTCTGATATAACTTCAAGAGGCACAACTGTAGTTATGACTAACTAAAATCATGCAGGTTCTTTGGTGATGTTCATCTACACTTAATTTTTCTCAACAAAAGCCCGTGTTGAAATCACAAGTAAAAAAAAAATAATAATAATAATATATATATATATATATATTCATTTGGTAAAACTCATTTCGGTTTTTGACAATTAACTATATACAGTATATATGAGTTAGAATAGGTGCTTAATGCGAGACTTGCATCAACACTCTTTATGATCAGCAGGGCTTAATTGCTTTCACTGCCATATCCTGATGTGCATGCCCAAAAATGCTGGAATTTTGGCCCAATTTTTATGCATTTTAAACTGAGCTCTCACTTTTCTATTAAAATCCTCAGTGATAACTATGAGATAGTACATTAGTTTGGTTAGAGGCTGCTTTTCTTAAATTATGGAACGCAAGATCCATGCTATTATGGAATATAAATTCTAATAATTAAATTAGTTGCATGGAATTTTCCAATTCCATTCAACCCTTTCTTCACGAGGTTTAGTGTGACTTTTTATTTTATGTAATGTAACTAGTCCATTAAATAAAAGGTCTGCTTGATAAAGTGACCTGTGCATTCACAATAGCTGATCCCACCCTCCTAATGTGATGATCTTTGATGATTGATGTTTTTATATGAATTGGGTGCAATAATCAATGTCTCATTAATGTTTACTACGGATATGCATGTTAAATAGCCTTATGTTTGTACTATTTGCAATTAGCCTAGTCCTGAAATTGATTTGGTAAACCTCAGAAAGTATGTCTGATCACAGTGGTAGGTTCTCTGTAGAAAGTACCTTTCCAACAACCAGCTTTGTATCGGTTCAGTTACAATGAGCATGTATAGCATTTTTACTTACCTGGCCAACTGATACTAATAAGTTAGTTACATTACTTTGGTAAGCCTTTACCAAGGAAATGTGTGAATAAATCATTAGTTATTTCAGTGTGTGTGTTTTTTTTCTTCCCTTGCTTGTTTCAAATTTAATTCTGTTATCTTTTTTGTTGTTTCAATGAATTGTATTTTAATTTGATTTCTAAAGAGGTTTTAATTTGTAGACATTTTTGCTGAATAATTTCACTTGCTGAATATTACTGGATTCAGTTCATAAAGAAAAAGAGCAAACTTTTCAAACAAAGAACATCTGCTTGAGAAGATAAGGAGAACTGAAAATGTATGTAAGACATGTAGAGACAAATTAGTACCAGACTTTTTTCTCTGACAAGGTGTCACCCCATTAAGTGCCAGTGCTTGCTCTAGGAGATGTGCATGCTGGGACAAAAAAAAACTATCTGAAGGCTTTTGTGAAACCTGCTTCCTCCTCCACAAGTGCAGCATAACGCTGGATGAGAGGTCATCCAGTGCAGCTGTTCAGCATGACCTGACTCATTGTTTTGGCTTACTTTTTTTTCTGTGCTCCCCCCCCCTTTTTTTTATACCTCTCTGGGTCTCTGTGAATATGCATGATGAATAGTTTTCCAAACCGAATGTAAAGCAGTGCTGTCGTCATTTCCATGGATTTTGTGAAATTTGTAATGAATTACCTTAAAGGGAATAATAAAAGAAAAAATACAACAATGATAGCTTTTATTAAGGTCGTTAATAAGGCAGCAAAAATAAACACTAAGTGTGCAGCAAGTACGTATATTGAGGGCAGGTGTGTATTTTTGTAATGTTATGAAGTGTCCAAAAATAACAGTTTGCATACTAAAAATAATAATGTATTATTATTATTATTATTATTATGGGAACTTCCTGTTCAGTCTGTGCATCCCCCTCCTCTACCTCATCTCCTTGTCTTCCAGGTTGTAATGGTTCAGTTCTGACACATCAGCCTATATTACCTAAAGAGGTAAAAGAAGAAAAACTAAACTGCTTAGTATTTTACAATATAACACAGCTGCACCAAATACAACTGATGAAAAAATGTTCCCTTTGATCTCACATTCCTCTGATTGGCAACAACATTTTCTGATGACAGCCTGATGTCACACTATTCTGAATAGAGCCAGGTCTGAGTGAATGATGAGCTGCGTGCACTGTCCAGAGTCTATCTGCAGATGGTCTGTATTGAGAAGCTCATTCAAATCATTCTTCATTGTTCATGATGCAGCTGATACACTGTGTGTCGCAAAGATTTTTGATTAGCAGCATGTAAAGGTCAAAGCCAAGCAGTTTCAGGTATTCATGCATAATTACTTTCACTGTTTATCTGAGCAAAAAACATTGAAAAAGCATGTCTTTTCAACAACACCATCACAATTTTATGATGCTTTAGCCTGAAGAAAAAGCGAAATCACTGCCAAGAGGATTTGTCCATCTGGAAAATGTTGAGTAAACTTTTTAAGAGAGAATGAAGGAAGTTATCTGACAACCACATTGCATAGGCTATGATAAGATCATAAATCATTGGGCATTAAATTTGATCAATTCTGCAAGTAATAAACAAGTCAGTTCCCCATACATGAGTGAGAAGATAAAACCTGATTGTTGTGTTATGCTGTACAGTAGAAAACAAGAGATAAGAGGCAAGAGTGAGTTTAAGTAAATCCGAAGTTATTCAGACTGTTCATCTTTATTCTATGATGAAACATGTCTATCCTTATGGGAGGGGACTCTTCTAGGATAATCACTTACTGTTCTCCAGGAAGCGATGGCTTAGTGAATGGTTTGCTAAACAATGCCTGGCCAAAAAAGAAAAAGATCTAAGATTTCATTCAATCACTTTTAGCTTTGATTACAACACACAATGTGGTAGCCAGTTCATGTGTGAAAATTATTTTGCATGCTCCCAGAACTACTCATTCACAATTTAAATCCTGGAATATGTCTGAATGTACCATCAGAGAAGAAAATCTTCATTAATATATAAAAACCGCGCCATTCAGGTTATCAGCTGACATCATTTTATTGGCATATTATATAGATCATAACACTGCTTCCAGAGGCTTGTACAGTGGGCACCAGAATGATGGGTGCATCACTTCATGTGCTTCCCTTTTTAATCTGACACTCCCATTATTCTGGGAAAGGGTCGATCTGGACTCATCAGACTAAATGATGTTTTTCCACTGCTCCAAAGTCAAATCGTCATGCTCCCTAGCAAATTGAAGCATATTTTTTCTGATTAGTCTCACTAACAAGTGATGTTGCCACACAGCTGCTTATTCCCTATCCTGTGAGTTCTCATCATGTTATGTACATATGGAAATGCACATACTTTCAGATATTAAACATAGCTATGTTTTTTTTCAGATATTTTTTGTTGGTTGATGGTTCAGCGCTATCCTTCTAGGTATTAATAATGTGTTGAAGGGTTCTTCAGTTCCAGCACAAAAAAAATCTCCTTAGTTGTTTTCATTGCTTGTTGCAGCCCAATGATTTACACTGCCTGAAATGATCAGGCAGTGTAAATCATATGCCATAACATTCATAACCACTAGATCTCAATTCAATTAGACACCAATGTGATGGGAGTTCTCTCCACAACCAATTTAAAGAATATCTAGAAAGAATATGCCTCCAGTCCTGAGTTTGCATAACCTCCCTATGATTGGTGGGTTTCCTCTGAGTACTCTGTTTTGCTCCCACAGTCTAAAGACATGCACAGTAGGTTGATTGACATTTTCATTTACTTGTCTGTAGTGTGTGATTGGAAATGTGAGCATTTGTGCTTGTGCCCTGCAGTGTGTTGGCACCCCTTCCAGCGTGTACCCAGCCTTGTCCAAGTTTGCTGGGAGAGGCTTCAGGCTTTCTGCAACCTTACACAGGATAAGTAGTATACAGTAGATCACTGGTTCCCAAACACTGGGTTGCAACCCACAGGAGATTTTATTTGAGTGTCAATTGTTGCGATTTATGTCTGCAGAACACCTTTCAGTCACATGGGGAGTTACATTCAAAACGATTGTAAATTACTGTTTTCAAAAAACACATGCATGACCCTCTTTTACAGTCAACAGCAAAGAGGCTACAGTACATTTTAAGCTGTTCTCATGGCCATCAATTTGTGGCCTATGATCCTGGCTGGAATATTACATAAATATTTGCAAATATGAAGTATTGACATTTATATAAGCAAGTAATATCTATAGTGTCATGCCCCAGTTGGATATTTTGCTAAAGAGGAGAATTTCAAACAATGCACTATGTTTTAAAACCCTAATGGTCCTTATCAAAATGGCCGTGAGCCACTAATGCTTTTAAAGCACAATAAAGAAAAGCACTCAGAGATAGAGTAGTGAAGAAACAGGCCATTGTAAACTGGGATCTAGGGCAAACTAATTCTAAAAATAAACAGTAATAATATGTGTTAAACTCTCTGTAATACATGTTGTCAAACCTCATTCCTGTATTCAGTTTTAAATGTCTACACTGATCAAGTCAACATGCATGCCTCATTGTCATTCTCTTGTGTTGCTGCTGTCTGTTCTAAAAGGCCTGAAGTATAAGATAGATGTAGTATAGAAAATAATGTTTCCAGGAATGGTGAATATTGACACCATTTCAAAATTAACTGTGGGGATTTTCCTGACCCTTCATTTGTTAAGTTTCACATGAGTAGACTTAAAACCTTTAAGTCAAGACCTTTAAGGTTATATCTATGATGTCTGTGATTATAAGATACTAAGCAATTTAGTTGTTCACTCTTAATAAACCTATAAAGTACATACATCATATTTATTATGCTTAAGCATAATAATGTTTTGCTATTAAACATTTAATAACACTATTCAAATGATACCTTATGATTTAAATGTCAAATGGTTTAATTATAAAAAGTGTGAAGATTTGCCTGATGTGTTAACCCTATGCATCTTGTGCACAGTGTTAACGCAGACACCCAGGCAATGGTGTATGTGTGTGGGTGTTTGAGAGAGAAAGAGAGAGAAAGACAGAGAGAGAGAGAGAGAGAGAGAGAGACTATTTCTGGGTGGTGTTGGTTGAGGAAAGTGAAAACCTGGCAGCAAGAACGTGAGACAATGATGCCCAGGAAGACTGGTTTCACACCATTGTATTGTAGGAAAGAGAAAATTAATGTGTGATTTAAATGAACTGGAGAACATGTGTTGAATCTTTCCTTATATCCAGTGGGCACTGTTTTTAAAAAAAAAAATTTATGCTGCTAGTAGAGTGAATTTGAGTTGATAATCAGCCTCCCACTATTGGACATTGAGTGACATCTTTCACACATGAGCCTTTTTTTGGGTGCTGTCTAGGGTGAAGGGTTTGGATATGCACTACATTTGTATGAGGCCCAGCAGTGCACTCATTTTTCAGCACCCTACGAAAGAAATGACTCATATTCAGATATCAATCTCATTGTGTAATAGTGTATAAAATGATAAGATGTGAAGTGAATGAGAATAAGGTTTAAATAATTGATATGGGTTAAATAAATGTGATGGTACTCCTCAATACACATGAAATCAAATACCATTTTACCTTCAAATAGTTCAAAATATACATACTAGGTGGTAAATTCCATTTTGTGTGGAAAGATCATCTAAATAATAAATAATGTTGCCTAGAGACAAATACATTTTGTTGAGGAAGTGCTATTGCCATGGTATGAATAATGATAAACTTGATGATGGATGTGGACTGGCCAGCTGACGGTGCTGATTGCATAGTCAAAAATAAATGGATATATTGTATGCTACACATTGAAAGGGTCCATTCAAGTCAGCAGAAGTTATTGAAACTAAGATCATTGTGATCAATGTTTGTTTAGAAGATGCACAACTGAAAAATTAACACAAGTTGTTGAGCTTTTTTTTTTTTTTTTATAAGTTGATTTAGAAAACCAGGAAAATAAAATGATCCTTTTTTTCAGTACTTTTTACACATTGAGAATAACCCTTGATGTTACTCATAAGAATAAAGTAGCTTTATTTGATAAAAGGGTAATCTGAATACCCTTTTACATTTGTAAATACTAATAGAATCTGACTACACCTACTAGAAACATGACATGACTCATTTCATAGTGCTAACTACAACTAAAACATTGCATTTATTACTGATATCATGACTTAATATTATCGGCGCAGACACGAATCAGCGTTAAGATTAAAAGCATCAGCGCAATATTGTGTAGGCTCCCACTAAAACTGTGCTTTCTTTTTTCACACCTGTATCCAATAAGCAGAAAAACACGTTTCAATAATTTTTACCTTACCACTGAAATTCCTGAAAAAGTAATAGCAGCCATTTTCCCAGACAATAAAGGTGTCCAATGCCTCTCAGACAAATAGCTTTGGGCAGCAGGTGTATGTTACTGTATTGCAGTGTGTCTGGAGAATAAAACTTGCTGAGCTTGGAGGAGATTACATCAAATCTTTACTGTGGTGTGCTGCTGATGTAGATATTGGAATCTGCTGGGTTGCTAATACAAATCCTGGAGGTAGCACCAATTTAAATGTAAATTTAGATAATGTATAATGCATCTACAGGTGCATTGTATTTTAACAATTCACTTGTTTAAGATATGGTACCTAACTCTTAACATTTCGTGTCTAGCCAGATAGGGTTAGGATAACCTAATGTAAATATATACTTCTTAAGAAGATAGAAAGTTATATATAATTACAATATAGTGGATTTAAAATTTTAATGGTTAAACACAGTAACTTTCACAGATATACACATTTCTACATTGTTGAACATTGTACAGTAATGTCCTAGATAATGAGAGGTACCACCTTTGATTTTCTCACATTTCTCACTCTCCCTCGGTTCTTCTTTGCACCTTTGCTCATTATGTATTATGTCCTAATTTATTCTATGCAGAACCCCTTGGTATACAGCTCACCTTTAAGCTTTGCAGACAAGTAAGACAATGCTCCGTGCTTTATCGATTTGCCCATGAATACTCTTCCAACTGCTATTTGAAATTTAGGTTTGACAAATGTCCTATTTTCAGAAGAAGGGCTTGAGTTGCATACCTCTGGTTGTGATAATGGTTCCGCTGTGCCGTGTCAAAACAGAGAAGAGTAGGAGGGTTGGAGATGATGCATGGTTGAGCACTGCTGATGTGTTTTTCTGACACTTGGAAATATTTTCTGATTAGAGAGCAGAGGGAGGTCCCCGTACAGATAGAGACTCTCAGTGCTGCAGTGTAACATTAATGTTCCATGTATGTAATGTAAACTTTTGAACCTTACACATGGGTAGAGGTTCTGATAGGAAGACTTTTGGATGCTGTTACGTTTCAGCTGCATCAGAATCAAGCGGTGTTGTGGCATAGTGTTTAGCACTGTAACCTCACCCCTCCGGGGTCTGGGTTTGATTCACCTCAGGTCTGTGTTCTCTGGGTTTCCTTCCACAGTTCAGAGATATGCAGATTAGGCTAATTGGCATTCCTAAATTTGTCATAGTGTGTGAATGAGCATGTGTGTGTATGTGTGAGTGCCCTGCGATAAATTGGTACCCCCATCCAAGGTGTACCTCATTGTGGGTTTCCTCCCACATTGCAAAGCCATGCAGAGTAAGCTAACTGCCATTTTCAAACTCTCTGTAATATTTGTGACTCCGTAGTGTGAAATATATATATATGCAAGTTAGATGAAAATTTTGTTACAGGAGCAGGAGCCAGCATTTGAATGCAGCATATCTGCAGCGTATCCATCAAATACCACATTTTTCTTCTGGCTGATTTTTCCTGGTTGAAATTTAACAAGGGTTTCTCCTCTGGCACATGCCGGCCTGTGGCATGGAAGCACTCCTACTGCTCAGTCCTAAGCCTCTGAAACCAAGGGGTAGTAAAATGGTTTCGAAACAAAGCCATTAGATTTCACCCTGCTGGCCTCCTGTGGATAAAAGCCATATTTGCAGTTTGCCTTCATTTATCTTCTACTTGTCCAATACACCTTTAAAACGCCTAGCTCTGTGTAGAAGGTAATCACTGTGAAAGTGAGTTATACAAAGGGTGAAAGTACAGCTCTAGGCTTCCAAAGAATGCAGTATATCTATTACCTGATGGGGAAAAAAAGAAGAAAAAAAAACCTTCATAAACGATCACAAATTTATAGTAGTTCCTGGTTGAATGTTAAGGTTTTTGAAACAATCTGTAATACCAATGTCATTTACTCGTTTCATAAAATAATATATAATAAACAGCAACAGTATCACAGTTGGTGGTGTGGTGGCTAAGTAGTTAGCACTGTCGCCTTGCACCTCCAGGGTCTGGGTTCAATTCCCAGCCAGGCTCGATTCCTGTCTCTGTGTGCATGGAGTTTACATGTTCTACCCGTGCGTGGTGGGTTTCCTCCCACAGTCGAAAGACATGAAGATTAGGCTAATTGGCATTCCCAAATTTCCCGTAGTGTGTTAATGTGTGTGTGTGTGTGTGTGTGTGTGTGAGAGCCCTGTGATGGATTGGCACCCTGTCCAGGGTGTAACCTGCCTCCTGCCCTAAGCCTCCTGGGATAGGATCCAGGCCCCCGCGACCCTGAATACAGGAAAAAGCGGTATAGACGATGAGTGAGAGAGTATCACAGTTTATGCATTAGAAGTATTTCAATATTTATATTATTTGAGCTTTTCTCATCCTGTTATCTTAAAATGATCTATGGATTGCAGTATCCAGTGCATACTCTATATGCTATTTAAGGACAGCAGCCATAGTGCTACATGAAGTCTACACAAGCTCTTTGCAGAAACTGTTATACAGTAACTTTACAATAAATTTCTTGCAGTTCAGTGTTACTTTGCCAAGCCTGAGTCTGAGTCACAGAAGATTAATCATGTAACTGGCAAAGACCAAACTCACATTTACCCTAATTTAAGGCATACTGTAATTTTTTTCCCCTCAGTTTTTTTCTCTCGCTATTTTAGGTTAACGGGGCTGTATTCTTTGTAGTTCCCATCAAAAGCATATCCCAATACAAATACAGATCTAATCTAAAAACCCTTGTATAGAGAAGAGATAAGATGAGCCAGCATTTCTTGTAATTAGCTTTTAAACAAGTTCAACGTTCTGAATAGTGAATAGATATGTCATTAGTCCTTGTTTAAAGACAGCCAGTGAGTCAGCTGGTTGGTCTTCTTTGTACCATCAGGAATGGTGGGGCGAGTTGAGGGGTCCTACAAGCTGGAGAATAACATGGGCAGGTAGGTTGATTTGATTTTGGCTTTGTATGCAAGCATTTATGATTTAAACCTGATGCAGGCAGCTCCAAAAATCCAGAGAGTATATGTTAATGTGGGACTATATTGGGTGGTCCAAGATTAAAGTTATTGAGAGCCTAATAAGAAGCAAATACTAGATTCTCCTGATGTCGTAAAGAACTCCCAATAGAAGTATAGTTGTCCAGAACTACCAAAAGTCTGCATGCATTCATATCATCAATCACTGGTTAAATGCTTGCCATCATTGTCATTGTTGACAATAATGACAAGCAGATACAGGTCAAAATCTTAAACTGAAGTTCTTCCTCTGCATCCAAAACAAGGAGGGAGAAGGGAGGAAGGGGGTTGTCATGATTTCACTGACTGACTCTGAATGGGACATGGCTGTTGGTGCCAGACAGGGTGGTTTGAGTATTTTTTTAGAAACTCTTGCTCTTCCAGGATTTTTACAGTAGTCTGTAGAGTTTACAGGAAATGGTGCAACGCTCATGTGTAAGCATGGAGGGCAAAAAAGCATCTCAGTAAGCACACCACGTACTGTAAAACCTTGAGGCGGATGGGCTACATCATCAGAAAACCACATCACTCTTGTCTGACAAAGAACAGGACTCTGCAAAGAATGAGGCTAAAACGTTCACAGGCTTACCCAAAGTATCCAGTTGATGTCCTGTTTCAACAAATTTCCAGATTAATAGTATCTGAAATATTTACAAATCTCTGTCTGGGGTCATCCTTGGCTAAAATTCTTGATGTTTTGAAGCCCTTACTGTATGTGTCACACATACATTACAGCACAGTGACATTTTTTTTCTTCAATTATCCCGTCTTAGGAAGTCAGTGTTCAGAGGGCAGGGTCAGCATTGATACAGCACCCCTGGAGCAGACAGGGTTAAGGGTCTTCTTCAAAGGCCCAACAGTGGCATCTTGGAGGAACTTGGCTTGAACTGCCAACCTTCTAATCAGTAACCAAGAGCCTTATTCCACTGAGCTACCACTGCTCAACCATAATTACTGTGATCATGTACTCTTCCTCTCATGCTTCACAAGAAACAGAGAACATTCATCAGTGCTTACAGCTAATGCTCTAATCTGATTCATGCTCAGAAGTGTACATCATGGATAATCATTGTGATTAGGAAGATGTAACACTTTCAAATCACATTTCCTAGTTAGCTACTACACAAATGATCCATGAAAGTAAAGTCTAGTAAAATAAGCATCTGTATCTGCAGCCACCTATTTTATGCATTGTGCAGCTGCCAAATAATTAGGCATAGTAGATAACTGCATGACCTAATAAAGTGGCTGATATATGCATATTTTACACTTAACATTTAATATGCTTGTTTTACTGTATATACTGAATCAGTAATAGTAACAGATAAGGGATGTAATACAATATCATTGTATTACATATTAGGGCATGTGAGCTGATCTTCCAGTACAAGTTCTGGGTGTTAATGTGAAAGCGAGTTGACAGAGAATGCATGCAGAGTTTCCAAGACAGCCTCAGCACATTCATTCTTTATGAGCAACTAGGGACTATGCTGGAACTACATTAAACACCACTGTTTCCCACCGGCTAGTCGTATATGCATTGCATATAAATTGAAAGGGAATGAGAGACAAGTTGACAAACTCCATATTAAAGGCTGTCTGCGATTGAATAAAATAAAGAAGAAGCCCCAGTTCGGCTAACCTAGTTAAAGTATCTTCAGCAGGGAAAACTGTAAATGTACTGTATTATTGATGTCATATTTAAACACTGGATGGTGTTTTAATTCAGAATCTCAGTAATGGACACTCATAGACTTCTCCTAATGCCAGATTAATTATATGCATAATTGCATATTACTTAGAACATGCAAACATACAATACAGTGACAGTATCATATTGTCATGGGTCACAAAAAAAATTATAGCACAAACCTAGAAAGCATTTGCATAATCTGAAAGTACTAGACACAGCTTCCACTTAAGTGCTGACAAGAGGAAGAGGTTTAAAAAAAATGAGTTCTCAGTCTGACGTTTTTGGATGTCGATAGTACAATCGGAAATAAGCCTTGCATTAACTGAAAGCTTCACAAACCATCCATTAAAAAGCCAGGATAAAAACAGGAAGTGAAGCAGTGTTTCCACTAAGTGTTTATATATTGTGTCGGTCCTAGTTGGAAAAAAAATGGTTACAGTTCAGTACATAGAGTTAATGCAGTTAAAACAGATAATAAAAAGTAGCTTTTCTCAGTAAAATGTTCACTAATTAGGAATTTGTCAGAATCAACCGGATTACTGTGTGGATTTTGTAGATAAATCATTCAGTGTTGCAGAGAAGCTGTATATATTTATCTATTTTTTGAAGAAGGGGGAAATTTTCATTGCATTTTTTTGTTATTTACTGCCACCTATTGACAAACTATTAGACTTACATGCATTCCAGTCAGAAAAAATGTAAAAGGGCTGCAGAAGAATATTCAGAGGAGCTATAGATTTGTCCCTACTTTTTAAAGATTATCTGAACTGGAGCTGAGAAACCTCCGATTTAAGGTATAGGTTGTTGCTTATTTTTTAGTTATACATCGCCATAACTCAATTTAGGGCAGCACAGTAATACAGTGAATAGCATTACAGCCTTACAGCACCAGTGTTCAATCCAGCTTGATCCTAAACTCTATGTGGAGTGTTGCATGTTCTCACCATGATTGTGTGAGTTTCCTCTCTCTGTCCATAAACATGCAATTAGGTGGACTGGCTATGCTAAATTCCACATGGGTGTGAATGTCTGGCTGATGGACTTGTGTCCCAGCTGCGTTACACCCAGCATTACCTGGACTGCAAATGGTTCAGGCAGATGAATGAGTAAAGAAAATGACATCCCTCTCTATGCCTTCATTGATTAAAATTAGATTCACTAGAAAACTAGATAATAATCCTCTGGTGGGCGGCACGGTGGTGTAGTGGTTAGCACTGCCGCCTTGCACCTCCAGGGTCCGGGTTCGATTCCAGAGCAGGTTCGATTCCTGTCTCTGTGTGCTTGGAGTTTGCATGTTCTCCCCATGCTTGGTGGGTTTCCTCTCACAGTCCAAAGACCTGCATATTAGGCATTCCCAAATTGCACATAGTGTGTGGGTGTTC
Organism: Clarias laeviceps; assembly: GCA_030014305.1. Taxonomy (NCBI): domain Eukaryota; kingdom Metazoa; phylum Chordata; class Actinopteri; order Siluriformes; family Clariidae; genus Clarias; species Clarias laeviceps. The sequence goes on along the minus strand of JAQMYJ010000040.1, from coordinate 14,348,003 downwards.
GTATGTGCCCTACAATGGATTGGCATGGATGGTATGCACCGCCTCATTCCCCAAGTCTCCTGGGATAGGCTCCAGGCCCCCCGCGACCCTGAATACAGGATAAAGCAGTATAGACCATGAGTGCGTGAGTGAGTGAGTAATATTCCTCTGGTGAACCAAGTGACCATCACACACACTTACTCATCGTCTATACCACTTTATTCTTTATACAGGGTCACGGGGGGCCTTGAGCCTATCCCAGGAGACTTATAGTACGAGGCAGGGTACACCCTGAATGGGGTGCCGATCCATCACAGGGCACACACATTCACATGCTCATTCACACACTACGGGCAATTTGGAAACGCCAATTAGCCTAATTTGAATGTCTTTGTACTGTGGGAGGAAACCCGGAGAACCCAGAGGAAACCTTCCAAGCATGGGGAGAAAATGAAAACTCCATTCATACAGACTCCAAAACGGAGTAAATGGAGGTAAAAGGCAACAGTGCTAACCACTAAGCCAAAATGCCGCCATGTGACCATCAGTAACAATCAAATGATAACCAAAATGTAAGACCTTTTATACCTTCTGCCCTTTTATTACAATTTCATCTAAAGTTTTCAGTCAGTACAATTTTAATATTACATATTACATACAGTAACAAAATGGCAAAGGCATAGAATTACTCATTATTTATAATACAATTACGGTTTCCATACTGTTAGAAAAACTCAATCAGTTAACACTCATCTAGTCACAATGACAAGACACAAAATGGGTTGGTTTGATACACTCACACATGATGTTGCAGTAGGAAAACTATGGTGCAAAAAAAAAATTTTTTTAAATACAGAACAGAAAAGAGTTTCAACACTTCATGTAAAAATGGTTGTAAATGAAGGCAGCATTGAAAAGCTTAAGCAAATGTAGTGGTTGTTATTGTGGCAAAGTCAGCACAAATAAGTTAATAAGCCAACGTTGCTTCCTTCAGGTCTAGTCGAAAAAAGGAAACAGTGAGTATAAATATTAGAATACATCAGAGTCAAACAGGAGACTTTCCCACTGCATTTCATCACTATTAATATCTTCTGTTACTTGTACTCATAATGGACAGTATACTGTATGTTATTTCCTACATGTTTTAGACACTTATTTGGATTTGAATCTCTGTATTGCAGCCTCAAACGGATCACCCTCAGCTTTTGACATATTGATTGGTGCTAGTGGATATACCTCTTGTAGATCTTGAATAATTCCGTAATGGCATGTGAGCTCTTCCTCTGGAACAATGAAGTTATTGAGTAGCCACTGCTCTGTCCTCTCTCTGTCGACTGCACTAAATGCATCAGATGAATCAGGGTGTGTTTCAGATGGTGTTAAAGCTGCTAAAGCCATTACACAGCTGCTATCATGGAGACTAATGGTGTCCATGGATGGACACATCACTCTGGAGTTAATATTTCCCATCTGGGGGCTTATCTTCCTGGGATTTTTGCTATGGGTCATAGCAGTAACTCTATCACACGATGAACTTGTGGGTTTGCTTGTGATATTCATAGTAGATTGCCTTGATCCTTTAAAGGAAATGAGAGAATCAGTGTCTTCTAGAGGAAGACTGTCAATCGTGATTGCATCCTCTGATGTGACACGAATCAGATTTAGACTCCTAGGATGTTGAGTGTTAACATCATGCGTGTTTTCTTTGCTCATGTCTAACAGAACGCAATCAGAGTCTTCATCCAGTTCAGAATCATCTTCTGCTACATCATCTTCTACCTCTATAACATCTGAATCTTTATCATCATGTCTAGGTAGTCTGGGATTTTTCCCAGGTGATTCAAACACAACCCCTCGAGGCACTGTTTGCGAAGAACGCTGAAGAAAGTTACGTATGAAAGTACAAGGTTGACCATTGGGCTTTGCTCTCATGTAGTGCTGTACTGACTCGGGTACCACCACTTCGTGTCGCTTCTTGCGTTGGCACAGTGAGGAGAGGTTCGGCATGCAGCTGCCCACAATCGGCACTAGCGACACAGGACGCAAAGCTGAAACAAAGTCCTCCAACTCCTGGTAGGAGGAGTGGTCTGAGTAGGGCACGACATGGACGTTATGGTGGCAGGACACCACTGGGCGGCTGGTGGGCAGTATAGCGATGGTAGGCCGCTCCTTATTCCAGGCCAGCAGGTTGGATGCAGTGACCTCAGACTGAGCAATGGCACGGAGACGCCCCGAGCCTGGCTCTGTGCTAAACACATCGGGCAGCTCCAGCACCTTTAGGGTCGCCAGACGTTTCATATCTACCTCCACCCAGGTCCTAAACTCCAGCGCCAACTGCACAAGCAAAGACTCTTTCCCCAGGTCATACATACCTGTGTGCAGAAAACAATATTTTTATTTTATCCATTACAAAGTACACAAAAATGTTCTACTTTATTTATAAATTCCATGGCCAAAAGAATGTGGAGCGACTCATCTAGAGCATACATGCCTGTGAGCAGATAGATTCGTTAAACTGCTTAACCTCGACCTGTATTCACCTGAGAAATGAACTCCCAGCTGGAGACTGAAAATCAAGTATCATTCATCACACACTTGACAATAAGATGCGTTTGTGCATGTGTGTTTCTCTTTTGCATGAATCTCAAACAAAATTAGGTTATAGCCAGGGGTGCACATAACTGGAGCCTAGGATTGCATGTGGTTAAAATCAAGAATGCTTGGCAGATGCTCTGTTAAAGACACGCTTTTGTGCTTTTGTCTTCTTAACACAGGAGTACAAAAGTGCTTCTTTAACACAATATCTAGTGTGCATTGTGGATTTTAACCATGTATTTGCACCTAAGCACCAGTTAGGCTACATTCACATTACGGCATGAAATGACTAAATTCCAATGTTTCGTGAGACAAATCCGATTTTTTTGGGCTGTCTGAATGTGTAAATCAGATGCTTTTCAGATCAAATCTGAGTCATTTTTATGTTGTCATAGATCAGATATGTATCCATTCATGTAACTTGAATGAGAACGTTTAGATTTAAATTAATGTTCACATCCATTATATGAAACAAATGAGGAGTTGCACAAATATGACGTGTTTTATCCCAGATGCCCCAAGCAAAGACATATTGATGTGTGCCATTTTAGGGAACAGATGCATTAGACTCTAACGCATTGGAGTCAGATAAATGTCAGATGTAATTATGAATGTGAACCGTCATAAAATGCAAATCCGACCTAACCAAAAAAATTGTAATTGATCAATGTGGTTTGTAATGTGACCTCAGCCTTATGTGCTCCCTGGTTATAGAATTTAAAATCTAACTACCTACAAAAGTGCAAAAGAAGAAATTCTATTTAAAGATTCTGACTGTAAACTGAACTGGTTAGGCTTATGACTATTTTACTATGATGAGTTTGATATTCCCTGTGTAAGGAACTAATACTTAAGCCTAGGGCTGTGCGATATTATGTGATGCATCCTGTGGAGACAGAAAAACAGTATCACTTTATATTATGCCCTATTGTTTATTTTACTTGTATGACAAATTTGCCTCTCTCTAGCAATATTTTTGTAATTTATATGATATATAATTTTTTTTTACCAGTAAGCGATAACATGAATAAAACATCTTGGTTGTGGTAAGGAAATTGAATCTGTTGTATTAGGCAAAGCATCATGCTTTAATCTGTTGTATTAGGCAAAGCATCATGCTTAATGAAGGGTAGTACTGTAATGATTATGACTGGATAAATGCAAGATGCACTTTTGGCCTGCCTTTAGAAAGATTAATGTATGGAAATATTTTACTTTACAGTAATGGCCATACATGCAATTAAAAGCCAGAATACTCACCCTGGCTTTGTAAACAATTTTCATGAATTAAAAGAAGTCATGATTTCCCCACCCCTTTGTGTGCACCTACTGTATATACATTAAAAAAATAAAGTATAATTTATAGAATCAAATTTTGATAGAAATATATCATGTGTAATGTATAAATGCATATATGTTACAATGTGTTACATGTATTGCCTCATTTATTTTCAGTGTGAAACAAGTGGAACAAGCAGTTGACATCTAAAAAAAAAACGTGGTGACTGTCTTTTCTAATTCATGGAAGAGCAGATGTAAACTGTTAAAGTCTCAAGCAGAACTGTGCTTGCCTGCTGATCATTTCTCATCACCTGATCACAGACACTTTTCCAGAAGGGGCTCTCTGCAACAAAAGGCTAAAGGGGTCATAGAACAGGAGAGCTCACTCTCGGGTACTCTGTGCTGGAAAGCAAACAAAAAATCTGCTCCTAACTTGGCAGGGATATTCTGGAGTCTATGATAATGGCATTGAGTGCTCACATGGAGTTTACAGATGCCTTGCCAGGGGAGCAGTACACAAGTGTTTCCCATTCAAACCTGTCCTCCATTTTTCAATAACCAGGTACTCAAGCCTCAGGATCAGAACACTCAGCTCACCATGACCATCAAAGAGGGAATAAATCTGAAATATGTCAACCAGACCAATGAGCATCTGCTTGACACAGCTTCTATTGTTGACCCTCTGTTGAAAACGACATGCAATATTGACAAGAGGATAGGCAGCATAAAGGCAAGAGCTACTGCACTGGAGAGCCTGATGACTGAACAGGCAGCGTCAGCAGCAGCTGCTAGAGATGAGCCAGTGGTTCCTGCTAAGAAGAGTTTATGAAGCTACTTGAGAAAAGCAACAAAGCAAAACAAAATGGGTCCCCAATCAAGCAATATTAACATTTTAGACCTAAGTAAAAAAAAAAAAAACTGCCTTTAACTTATTTTTATTATACATCATACAACAGATAGTAATGACAGAGTAATTTGTCTGGATAAGGGGTGTTCCACATGTGCTAATATACAGCATAACAGCACTGGGGCATTTAACTATAACTATATGCATAACTCTGTCACAGGAGTTCTAACAATTGTTAATGAGCTAATTAAAAGCGAGCTATAACACTACCTAGCCTATAACACAATGCTGAATACCAAATCCTTCTCTAACCCTAATCAAGGGCACTATTTTGTACATGGAGCAAGTGACTGTTCACCTTACATAGCACACTTTCCACTTAACAATATTTGGGATACAAATCAAGAACCACAGGTTTCTCAGAACTGTCCATAACCGCCATGGCTTATTCTCATCAACTTTAGACTACATAGTACTAGTAAGAATTTAAAACTGCTTTTAGCCCTGCCCTGTTAATTACACTAACCGTTGGTCGCTAACCATCAGTCCCCACCTCCCCTAGTCATGGGTAGTTAGTTCCGTCAGGCGCAGAAGAATTTGTGTTGCCGGAGCAAAATAAACAAACAAATCATAATCTATTAATAATATATTGTTCATAGAACTGGTGTATAAAAGTAATATCACACTTGAGGCCATGCGGTTGTACTGAATTTCAGCAATCCTAGGATGCCTAGGAAGTTTCTTTCACTATTCACACTTTGCAGAATCTTTCAAGCTCAACTAGGTTTGGATGGCTAGAGATGGTGCACATCGATTTTCAAGTATCTCCTCATTTGACTGAGAGCCATTCAGAGGCTTTTTGCCTTTTAGTGAGGAATGGCTTCTGTCTGGCTGCTCGACCATAGAGGCCTGATTGGTGGAGTGCTAGAGTGATGATTGCCCTTCTGTAAGGCACTTGCATCTCTAAAACTCAGGATCTACTTTACAGTGACCCTTGGGTTCTTGGTTACCTGTCTGATCAACTGGCCCCTGTCCCCAATTACTCAGTTTGGCCAAGAGGCCTGATCTGGGAAGATGGATGTTTGTTCAAAATTTCATCCATTTGAGAATAATGGAGGCTACAGTGCTCTTGGGCACTTACATTTTCTCGTATCCTTCCTCAGATCTGTTTTAACACAATTCTGTCTCTTGACCTCATGGCTTTGTTTTCACTCTCTTTGTTTTCACTATTTACAGTGACACCCGACTGTAAATAGACATGCGTTCAGTCCCAGACTGCCTCTATATAATATACTGCATATTATTATTGTTATGGGACAGTGGTGTTTCAGGCATTCAAGGCTCTGGGTTGCTGATCAAAGGGTCGGGGTTCGAGCCCCACCACCACCGGGCTGCCACTGTTGGGTCCTTGGGCAGGACTCCTAACACTACACCCCGTATAACCCAGGCAGTATATGCAGTGATTCCAAATCTGGTTAACGAAATGGTAGAGTTATGATAGAAGGGGCATCCGGTGTAAATCTTGTGCCAGATCTTGTGGATGAAATGATCCGATGTGGCAACCCCAAAGATAAAAGAGACAAAGCAAAGAATTTTTTTTTGCATTCTTATTTATAGTCTTATTCCTTCTCTTCTGAGCTCCTGATTAATGAAGATTTTAAAAGCTGCAACAGAACTTAGCCTGAGATGTGTAAAATTATTATAACTGTGAATCTCACCGATGACCACAGCGTAGTGTGGATGAGCCCGTATAATCTCCTTGATCTGCTGGCAGGCGCGCTGGCGAGTAGGAATTGAACGTGTTGGGTCACAGTTAGTGTTGTCCAAATAAAGCACATCAATAGTGGTATTATTCCTAAGACAAGGTTCTCGCAGCATGGATGGAATATATCGAAAGTCACCTATTACAAAAGCAAAAAAATGGTTAAAAATTGAGCACAAACATGCTTTCAGCACACTGTGCGCTTTTCAATCACACATAATTATGCTCAAATAAACATAAACCATACCAGTGTAAAGAATAGTGCCAAAGTAGCCCTCGAAAAAAAACATAACAGCCCCAGGACAATGGTTGGCATCAATGAGGGTAACGGTTAACTTTTCCTTTCCAATGTCATCCAGGGGTAACATGTGCGGCTCCCCAACCTCCAGAGGCCGGATCCATTTTTCGTTCACCTGTGTGACAGACAACATCAAATGCAGCAGCACTGTCAAAAACTTAAATCAAAAGACTAAAAATATCATTGTAAACTTATAGATTATAGACAGTGTTTGATCAGACTGGTACCTCACCACTGATGTACTCTATGTTGTATTTTTTTCCCCCACAAATCAAGTTTCTTACTTAAGTCTTCCTCATCCCAATAGACTCATGTTACATTGTACCTCAGCAACCTGGCAACATGGACAGCACTGAAACCCTTCAGTGTGTCATCTGTGACTGTGGTATACATGTCACACTGCCGATATCTGCTGATATAACACCTCGCAAAACGTTACAACATCTCTAAGACACATTGAAGAACATGGCTTTTTTTTAAACAGTATATTTATTAAATTTTTTAAGAAAAAAAAAACAAAAAAACACAAACGAAGCTTAGCCTATACATGAATACAGGAGAGTAAAAAGGAGAAGAAAAAAGATAGACAAATACAGTATACATAAATGATAAATAAATAAGTAGCCAAACAAGAATAGTATTCCTACACTGGGCTAGGAAAACCTTGCAGGATGGAGAAAGATAATATGCCTTGCAGCATGGAGGCTTATGAACTTATGTCCCAGATCTTATAGAAGGCATTTACAGAAAAATGCAACATTCAGGAAAAGTATTAATTAGGAACAATGTCCATAATAATGTTGTGCATAAAGTCCATGATAACATAAGACTTTTTTGTTGTGTACTTAATTCAAACAACAAAACATTTTCCCTAGCTCCAAAAGTCAGTAAATTTCCCTAGCTCCAAAAGTCAGTAAAGTTACTTTCTTTAACTTTCTTTAAAAAAAGAAAGTTAGTAAAACCTTCCTATACATGATGTTGATAATATGAGTACCTGGAAGACCAAGAAGGAGGAACATAGGATCTAACGCAACTGGAACATCAAATCAAATAACACTCAGCTCATCCATAATACTAGCCCAGTAACTCTATAGTTTAACACATGACCAAAAGCAGTGGGAAAGGGTACCATTCTCAGATTTACATCTGCAACAGACTGGGGATATACCGGGATAAATCTTATTTTTGAGATCAGGTGTTCTATGTATACGATGTAAAACCTTAAACTGAGTAGATTTTGTTCGATTACAGACAGATGTCTCCATTACATAGTTCCAGACTTACTGCCAAACAGTGTGATCGCCAGAGAGACGTAGGCCTTTTCCCCAAGCTTGCTTAGTAGCATGGGAGGTAAGAAAGGAGTTAGGAATTAACAATCTATAAAATGAATTTAAACACTTCTGAACATTGGCATTTTTGACCAGAACTAAACTAAACAACTATTCTGGGACACTGGGATACGTACAATAGTGTGGCGGGGAATTATACGGAGAAATAATGGTCGTTTTTACCCTCATAACAATGTTCTGTAACCGTGTGATTCTATACAATCAAAATTCCAACTTACAGTATATAGAAATTCCAACTCTTATATAGAAATCTTTAAATAATCAGACAGTGGATGCATGGCCCTGATCAAAAATCCAACCTGAGGCAAGCACAAGCTCAGCCTCTTTTTTTTCTTTGCCAGTGGTCTTTCAGTGAGGACGTCTGAGAGTGTGTCCTGTGGAGAAACTCAGGACTCACCTGTAGTTTGAGTTTGAGGAGCTTGGCGGTGAGAGGAGAGCAGTATATGGGCCGGTGGCTCCAGGTGGATGTGAGGCCAGATGTGTGATCTGAGTGCATGTGTGAGAGGAAGAAGAGCCGGACGTGGCTGCACTTTCTAAGCTGCCAGCAGTCCACAGCCATGGGAGTGTTAGGAATGACTTTACCATTCATCTTCTCTGCTACTGGGAAAACCTCAACAAGGCAGGTTTGTGCTGCTAAGCAGAGAGCATTTACTTAAGCATTCCTGTAGTAGCCATGTATTCACCTCACCTCACTCACTCAGTCACATACAGACTTCTGGACTAAACACAGCAATGGACTCGGCTAGTCAACAATAAACACCGCACAGCGGCTAGGTTAAGTGTAGTGCACTACTATGTACTGTACTTGTTTAGACATTAACAATAAAACAGCCCAGAAATGAAACGTGTGACGCATTGAAAAAACAAAGCATTCTTAGTACTTCACTGTAGGGATGTGAGACAAGGCGCTATTACGGGAGTTAGCTTAGCATAGCTAGCAGGACAGTATGGTGAAAATGCAGATGCGTCTCTCGGGTGTAAACTAACCAGCCACAACAATCATGTACTCGCATTATAATGCCTAAAGCACCCGGTTATCATTTCAGCGCATTCCTCCAAAAGAAGCACAATCCAGAGGCATAAAAATCACCAAATATCGCCTGGCTGCTTAACACGTTTGTTTGGGCCGCCAAGAAAAAATAAAACATTTCCCGTTGGCTGATGCAGTCCTTAAAGGCACACCATCACTATCAGTCCACTACTGTAACATAGAAACCGAACCACCAAATAATTAATTATATCTACACTATTTAATTAACTTATTTAGTAATAAACATATATAAAATATTATATAATTGGTATTGATTTGTTAATAATCTTTGTGCTGTATGTGACATCTCGTGAACAGAACAGTTTAAGACATTTTTAAGAATAATTTCACTATGACTATGTTCTACACTGATCATAAACACACATTCTCAAACATAACGCATATAGTTAATCTTATAATTTAATCACGTCTCTTTATTCTTTTATATCTAAACGAAATACCAAATAATTTGACATTACAGCATGACATTATTCACAGTAACCACAAGAGGGCGACAAAACATAAGAGCGTAATATTTTTCACAGTAACCACTAGGGGGCGACAAAACATAAGAGCGTAACATTACTCGCAGTAATCATATGAGGGCGACAAACATAAGAGCATAAGAGTTGTATGCCTGGTGACTTCTTGTATACACTAGGGCATTAGCTATAGTATTGAGTACTAGTACTAGTATAGTATACATTGTCATTTTGTTTTATTGTCATAATTATATTTGCTTAATGATATTTTTAATCTCGTGGGATGTACTTATATAGGGAGCATTGTGCAACTGCATCCTTTTGTGGTCAGACAAAGTTCACCTTTTGTCAGTAGGTTGACTCAGACCTGGGCGTTTATGATATCTGTCTGGCAAACACAGCTGAATTACTCAGCAATCATATTAATACATAAATTGTGTAGGAAAGAGAATAAGATTGCAGAAGTTTCTTAAGAACTGCAAAGTGCAACGGAAGTGAGTTGTCGTTTCAGTGTACAGTTATGTTGTCTGATCTCAGAATAGTACTGCAACTCACCAAAATACTTTTAGGCCCATCAGCTACTGTAGTAAAATACAAGCATTACCCTTTTTAAATATTTAGATAACATGTTTTACACAAGATTTATATTGAACATATTTCTTTAATTAATTAATTATTTTTCTCTGTAGTTTGGTCCATCCATGTGCTATCCACCACACTGAGCCCCGGACGCTCCCCACGTAGAGATATATCTATCAGTCCTATGGCAGTTTCTTAAGAGTTCCCAGCTCGATGCCCTATTGTTATTCATACACTGCAGGCAATTTGGGGATGCCAAATAGCCTACTTTGGTTTTGTACTGTTGGAGGAAACCGGAGAACCCGGAGGTACCATATGCAAAGACAATATGTACTGTAGGTTACAGTTGTTACAGTTATCATGATTGAAATGGTTGTAAAACTTATTTGTTTTGCAATAAACCAATATGATGTGTGTACAGTATACGAACTGAAATTATATTCAGCTATTTGGGTCAGTTTTTAGATTCAAAGATTCAAAGAACTTTATTAATCCCAGAGGGAAATTGCTTATGCTCGGTTACAGGTGCTCACAGTTGTT
>JAQMYJ010000040.1:14317963-14333636 GCA_030014305.1 Clarias laeviceps | reverse complement strand
AATTCTTTTGATTGTGTAAAGCTGCTTTGCGACAATGACAATTGTTAAAAGCGCTATACAAATAAAACTGAATTGAATTGTCTTACTGTAACTACTGTGTCCTAACTGTACTTGCAATGTGAAGTCATTATCTTATTGAGAAGTTTTATCTTTCTGTTTGCCTTATACCTAATCAAAAGTTATTCCCCTTTCTCAACATTCATACTTTTTTAATTCATTTATTTATTTTTTAAATCCAGCTTCTGTACATTTTCAGCTAAAACAGCCCTCCAGTGTGCTTTATATAAATCTCCAGACATGCAGCCTTACACCAACACTTCCACATATACAAGCTTCAAACATGCCTAATAATGTCTTATATCACAATCACTGCACAAAACTTTGCTTTGACTTTCTGATGAAGATTTCTTTTAGATAAAACTGTCCTCCAAAATCATTTCTCTAAGATGCCTGTTCATCACCGAAGCATGAAATTTGGTACCAGATGCTTAGAATGCATTTCCATAGATCTCTCTCTTTTCTTAATGTAATTACCTTTAGCTGTCATTTAACAGCTGGTGATTTCTTTAAGTGTTTCCCTGCACTTTCTGTTTTTGACAGACCTGATTTCATTTCAATTTTAATTCAGTTCAGTAGCCCACTTCACAAACTTAAATATGTAAAAGTGTTTATACAGATCTTTTCAAGAGACTTGGTTATTTATAACCAATACACCCACATGTTTGTTAAATTCTTCCAACAACATGTGATTTAGAAACAGTGACTTTTTAACAACAACAAATATATAGAATATTAAGAGAGCCAAAGGAAATAGTAGATTGTTTTAATAAATGACAAGGAATTGTTGCAATTCTGTCATAAATGTATTGTTTACATTTATTATAAAGTTGTAGATTTTGAGACAAACAAATAAATGGAACTAAGACTTTTTCTCAGTGCTGTGAATCCATGTAAGGGCACATAGTCAGATGTGATGATTATTAACAGTTAATACCGATATAGTCATAGCTGTGATAGCTGTGATTTTTTAAAACGCTAAGCTAATATCTGTGATGCGTTGCTTTTGAAAGAAAATAATTAAAATTAATTTGACATTTAAATTTATGTTGTCTGTAAATAAAAATCTTTCACGGTATCATAATAAACAAAAAGTCACACAGTTAATACACAATAAATTGTGTAGCCCTTATATATTTTAATACAAAACTAATTGCTTACTTCATAGTCTTCAGCTTATCTAATCAAGCACAAAGTGAGAGATTTTGCTTTTCATCAGTCTTATATTGCCAAAATGTTTCTTGTTCTTTTATTAAGACAATAAATCCCAGACACTTAAGCATTTTTCAAGTGGTCCTTGCAATCTGCCATTAATATCAGCCATATCACTTCACAAATGCTAATTATAACACTGCTTTCCAATAAATAATATAAATTAGCTTTGACCGCAAGTTAGTGAAGAAACAGAGTGTTTGGGTTGTTCTGGTTTCCCATTTTAGATTAATTGGCTTCATTACTGCACAAAAAAATTATCCCTGCAATAGTACATATTATGATTTTCAAATAAAATTAATAAAGTATAGAATGGGAATGCATGATCCAAATATATTTCTCTCTAGTTTGCTTTACACTTAAATTGTCAAGAATAGATTTGATTTTGTACAGTACATGTATGTTTCATGTCCTACAGAGCGTAGCTGGTTACTTTGCGAAAAATACAAAATATAATAATATACATGCCATGTATATTATGTATCTCAGCAAGCTAATAGTCCTGTTGCACTAGCTGGCACCCTCGCTATTAAGGTCTAGAAGAAGTTCTCTGACCATCTGAATGAAATTCCGGTCTAAATATCAGTGAGTATAAGTGATAACCTTAACTATAGCTGAATACTTTTTTGTGTAACTGAATTTCACATGGCCTATAAGCCTAGTGCACTACAATACCATTAAGTTGTTACATGATATAAAGTGAATAGGGAACCAATTTGGACTTGGGTAAATTAACACATTTTGTGGTGAAAAGACATTCAAATACTAAATTTATTTATGTGATTAAAATTGAACCATAAAGGGATTTGCTCTAGTGTTTACATAATATAGTTTCGTTTTAATTAAAATGATGCTGGTAGGCTTAACTGAGCAGAGACAAATGCTACAGGGAAAAAAAGCTCTGGTTCTCTTTTGTGTAGATCTATTTTTAAGCCATTATGCAAGAGTTTGTTTCAGTTTGACAGTCAGAGTCAAAATTATGCATTGGAATAAATTTTTTGTCTCATATATTAGTGAGAAAAAAAATAAATACATGTAAAATAAGCTACAAATCAAGCTACCAATAATTGTTTTCAATTATTTCATATTGCTGCTGTCCAGTAATGTAAATATCAGTGCATCACTAAATGTTAGTGGACTTGTTCAGGTTCCAGTTTGCAGATTGAAGTATGCCTCAGTTTAAGCCTTGTTCAAACCTCAAAATGTCATTGGGTTAATAAATTAGATATTATACAGTGGTAATGCATATTCATAATAATCTCATGATCGCTCCAGAAAGGTACACAAAATATCTAATTATCAGTGGAGAGAATTTCACCTACATGAGGCTTCACTCCTGGTCAGCTGCAGAAACTGTGCCAAGTGTGAATTAAAAAGCATTGTGGCTTGCTGCACATGCCATGTCATGTCTTGTGTGAAGTGGATTTTACATTGTTTAGGGGCGCTTTTCTTGTGAATGCCATTTTGGCCTTAGGCTTACTTTAGGATTTCTGTAGTGTTGCTTTGTGACTATTACTAGTGCTAAAAAAGGTTATACAAATAAATTGACATTAAAATAGATGTATATACAATTCCATTTTTTCTTATCATTCCTAACATTCTCTCATGATACCTGTGCTTCAGTGTTCATTATATCAAACTGCATTTTTCTGTAAACATTCACATGTATTTATATATACAGTGGGGCAAAAAAGTATTTAGTCAGCCACCAATTGTGCAAATTCTCCCACTTAAAAAGATGAGAGACCTGTCATTTTCATTATAGGTATACTGTTTTGGGGCTGTTTTACTGCAAAGGGATCAGGACGACTGATCCGTGTAAAGGAAAGAATGAATGGGGCCATGTATCGTGAGATTTTGAGTGAAGACCTCCTTCCATCAGCAAGGGCATTGAAGATGAAATGTGGCTGGGTCTTTCAGAATGACAATTATCCCAAACACACCGCCCAGGCAACGAAAGAGTGGCTTCGTAAGAAGCATTTCAAGGTCCTGGAGTGGCCTAGCCAGTCTCCAGATTTCAACCCCATAGGAAATCTTTGGAGGGAGTTGAGAGTCCGTGTTGCCCAGTGACAGGCCCAAAACATCAACAGGAATGGGCCAAACTACCAGCAACAGTGTGTGAAAACCTTTTGAAGACTTACAGAAAACGTTTGACCTCTGTCATTGCCAACAAAAGGTATATAACAAAGTACTGTATTGATATGATATTTTGTTATTGACCAAATACTTATTTTCCACCATAATTTGCAAATAAATTCTTTAAAAATTCTACAACATGATTTTCTAGATTTCCTTTTTCTTATTTTGTCTCTTGAGGGTATACCTATGATGAAAAATACAGGCCTCTCACATCTTTTTAAATGGGAGAACTTGCACAATTGGTGGCTGACTAAATACTTTTTTGCCCCACTGTAATTGTACTCAGATAAATGCTAATTCTGATTAATAAAGAGATGATGCACCATTTTGGAACACAAGTGTATTGCACAATTTGGATAACAAAATGCAGTCTAGATTTTCTTTTTTTCAATGGCTGTGATACTTTCCTTGTGGTTTGACTTTGCATGCCTTCAATTACCCAGTAAACATTTTTACAATTATAAAATATTTTTGACTTCCTGTACAACACAGCAATACCACCCCCACCCCTCCCACCACCCCCTGTAAATATACCCACTGAAATAATATTCCCCTCCTCTGTGTCCATACCATTGGCACAATATTGTTTAATATCTGTGAAGATTCTCAGTAAGTCAGGTGAGGTTATCTGAAAGGTGAGTTATGTCAACTAGACTTCTTTCTTGTTAAGAAGATACATTTCAGTATTCATTTGTCAACTTGACATATATGTAGCCTCTTCCCTGGATGTCCAGTTGACATGACTCAACATACAGATAATAATTTTTTTATATTTAATTGCAGAATGTGCCTGCAGTCAGTATATGATTTGCATTCATATTACATTCATATGTGGCAGAATCCCAACTTGCTCAGTAGGTACCTGGTGTTCCACTTAAATGTTATTCTGTTCCACTGGTAATGCAGGCTGAGGTGCATGACTGTAAATATCCTTATCTACTCGTTCACTCATTTGCATGTCCATAGGAGGAGCCTCCTTACAGCAAAAGTACTGCTTCCATATCCTTTGGAATGCGATACGAAACTTTTTAATGCGGAAAGCATATACGATAGGGTTTACTGCCGAGTTGCCATGAGTGAGTAAGATTGCAGTGTAGAGGAGCAATGGGGGATTCTCACACTTGGAACAGAAGAGTGTAATGCAGTTCAGGATATGTAGCGGGAGCCAGCTTATAGCAAACAAGAAGAGGACAAGAGCAAGGGACTTTGCCAGCTTCAATTCTTTGTTGTAGTATTTGTTTGGGTCAGTGTGGCTTGTGCCCACCTTCTTGTTCAACTGCTTGTGAATCATGTAGAAGATTTCTATGTAGATGGCCAGCATAAGGAGCAGAGGAGGCAGCACCCAGCTGAAAAAATTTAAGTAAACCATGTATTCCATGCTGATGACATTCTCAAACTTGCAAGTTATGATGAGGTCACTGCTGAGTGAGCCATTTTGTTGCTGGAGTTCGTGTAACTTGTTCCAGCCGAGCATAGGTGTCATGCCAACTATGAAGGCTATTGCCCAGCATGCAACCACTGCCAATCCCACTCGTCTTGGAGTGACCACTCGTTTGTAGCTGCAAAAGAATTTAAGGACATTGTTTAGTGTTTTCATCATCAATCAATATTTACATGAAATCAAACATATTACAATAGTACTTACAATAACTCAAACCGGCATGTTACAGTGACTTTCTATATTAGGATCAGCACAACTGTGAGTAGTTTGGTGAATGAATAAATATCAAATTATTTATTTCTTCTTTAAAAACACGGTGAGTTGAATGCCTCACAAACAACGAGAAATATGTTGTTGAATAAATGCAATACCCTTGTAAGGGTCAGCAACTACCACCCTTGAAAGAATCACAGACGGTAATATAAATTTAGGCTGCAGAATAGAGACATGCCCATGGGCAAAACAGCTTCCTTCTCCACCAGTAGGTATCGTGCTATAATCAGTTCTCCAATTCTAGGAAAACAAGACAGAGCTCTGTCACACAGGAAATTTAATCACACATTTACTTGACTAAACTGAGCTGTCTTTGGGTGGAGATGAGATCTCTGGTCCCAGAGCTGTTTTCTAGATTATGTTCATTTTCCACTCTCAGTGTATTGTGTAATTACACATGTCTGCAAAGACACCTGTGTGTTATTAACTCGAGCATGTTCCACTTGAACTGCTAGCCTCAATCAATTAGAGGAAAAATACTTCAGTAGCTCATAATCATGTGAGCTGAACATATATGTTTATTTAAGATTTTACTTCGTCTTACTATATATACAGTATGACAATTCCTAATTTTTAAGGAATAACAAAAATACACCCCCACCCATTAAACCAATGTTTTAAATCCTTTTTGAATTCATGGTTCGAAATATCATGTTATGATCATTTTAATCATTAATTCAACTTCAGTAATCACGTTATCTTGTTCAGGTTCCCAGGGTATGAATTATGAATGCACCCTGGATGGTACAGTAGGTTAGTCCATCACAGGACACACACACATTCTCACACTCATTCAATTTAGGTGCAATTTAGTGTCACCAATCTAACCAGAGGACCCAGAGGAAACTCAGATGAGACAGTAATCTCAGAGCAGGATTAAATTGGGATTACTGGTGTTTTGACCCATTGCCCTGCTGCTAATTAAATTTTAATTATTTAGATTTTAATTCCATTTATATCTGAAATGTATAAGGAGTTCATATAAAGCCAAAATGTAATCTTTCCATCAATAAAGCAGTAGTGTTAAATAATGAAGTAAAACCTAATTTAATCTTCTAACTACAACCACATCTATGAACTTTCTTTAAAAACAGATATGATGATCAGAATGGATTCAATATTTAATAATCATACAAGACTAGTGTATTATTTAATTACACTATGTGCTAACACCCACCCTCTTACTGTTTTTTTTAATTAACTCAGTCAATGTACAGTATATAATGAGGAGGGGTGGTTCAGGTGGTTGAGACTCTGGGTTGCTGAACAGTGGATCAGGGTTCTGCCATCACCAGGTCACCTCTGTTGAGTCCTTGACCCATAACCCTATACAGCATAGAACCCAGCCACTGCATGTGTATATAACATAAGAGCATTTGAGTAACCCAATTTAACGAAGTAGTTATTCCATATTTGCTTTTTTAATGGTACTAATAAAAGATAAAATGGCCATAGTATGTTTGTTTGAATCTAAATGTATCTGTATGACTTAAGGGGCAGTCCTTTTTAATTATACCTTATTTCTCACAATGTTTATACTTTAGAATTTCAATATGTAAAGTGTAAGATATTTGAATGTTTTATGCCCAGCTTTCTAACTGACGAGGGATGTGAATTTTCACTCAGTGGTACATTAGGATGCAAATTACTCTTATCTTGTCACTTTCTTATATCATAGACATTGGAAAATAGAGCTGTCAGTGCTTTTATGGACCACTACAGAGAAATAAACCTGGCAAAAAAAAGTTTCATTTCCTCTCAGTTCTTACAGTACATCATTGTTACCATCATATTGAGCTGATAATGCACAAAACAACAAAGTTTGCAAGGCACTGTAAATGACTGTATATATTTTCCCCCAATAACTTTTGAAAATTAACATGAGAGTCAACAGATAATAATTTAATAACGACAATACAATAATATCAGTTCTCAGAGCCGTGTTTGCTCATGGCCATTATATTTACCTTTTGCTGTAGTTATCTCAGGTTTTACTGCCATTCCACCATAATTTTCACCTTAATTAGTGACAGAAACCAAATGAGACAGAAATATCCTAGAATATTATTTTTGGAGCAGAGAAGACTCGTGTGCAGCAAAAAAAACCAATAGCTGCTGTACAGCACAAAGTGGTCAGCATATTTTGGATCAAAAGGTTACGTCTTGCAGTTTAACATTGAGGCAGTGGCATTTTGGCAGCAGTGAAAAGCAGTTTGTGCAAACAAAAGGCTTGGTAGGTGAGAGGTAGCCTAATTTGTGCAAACATAAGATTGGTTGCTTGGTTTGTGAATTGTTTTGTTGAAAGGCTAAAGTTGATTTAAAGAATTAGAGGCAATAAAGAGACCATGTGAAGCACTTAACCTAATCAATAAAATGCACATCTGTTTTCTATTAATTTAATACAAATGCAATATTTTAACATGATTTTATGCATTCGGGGCTGCTTCTATACCACTGCGGTGTTAAAGTGTCAGACACTCTTTCACAGAGTGAGCGAGAGAGAGAGACTGAATGACTGACTGACTTGATTATCGATACAGTATTGATTACTGTATTGATAGGTCGATAAACTGACAGATTGATATATTTAACAAAATCCTGTATTCTTACTAGACCCCCTGATGGCATAATCCCCTAAGCCACTAGCAACTGATACAAGGCTCTTTTGAGTGTGTGATATCAATTTGTACTATACACTGTGAAATATGTTTTTCAAACAAACTGTATTCCTTTATATAAACTGTGCGAAATTTATAAAGTGAAATCAGATATTAAATATTGGTTTACCACAGCCCATCCAAAGCCACAAAAGCCCTCTGGAAGTTAACAGAAGGAGTCACTTAAGGAGTGCCGTTAGAAAACTGCAAATTTGCACTGCAGTATAATGAGTAGGATGTGTGTTACCTGGTCGGGATCTTCACCCTGAGGTATCGGTCAATGGCGATAGCGAGCAGGGCGAGGATGGAGCTCTCAGTGAGCACCAGCACTGTGCATGCCACCAGCAAACAGCTGTAGAAGTGAGTCTGGAGTCCGATACTGATAGTGATGGCGAGCGGGATAACGAGAGCTCCCACCGCGATGTCAGCAACAGCCAGAGACACAATGAACCAGAAAGTTGTGTCTCTTAGTGACCTGTTTATTTTTACCGCCCAAATCACCATCACGTTTCCGATCACCGAGGACACTGCGATCACTAACTCCATGCCCATGTAGAGGGCTTGAGCTGCGTACTTGTCGTCTGGCATGGTCGTGCAGAGTGCAATAAATAAAAGGCCTAGACTATACAATAAATGAAGGATTGGCACTGATATTCGGTTTCAGAAGAAAGGGATGTTTAATTGTTTGGCTGCAGTCCATCAAAATGCTAGGAGTACTTGGTGCTATTCTGGCACACCAAGCATGCTTTTTATAAAAAGAGCAATACATGCATGGATAATGTGTAATGAAATGCATCACCGAAAACTGATCGGTGCTTTTATTCGTTCTCCTGAAATAGAAAAGTCCGATCGTGGAACCATATTTGCATAACCCAAATGCGCCTGTTCATCAGCTCCACCTGCGCTTTGTGCATATGTCCTGCTGCTTGCATGTCTTTGTCCGACGAAGCAGTTAGGTTCCGCTTTTATTTGTCACCTGCATTCGTCGTTCCGTCCTCCCTCCGTCCAAGATTTCAAAAATGGGGTGGGAGAGCGCTTCATTCCTGCTCTGGAAAACCGGAACGCGATCCGTCCATGTACATCCACTGTTATCCCGGCGCTTCTCTAAATCTGAAGGAGAGTCTGCAGGAGCCACCGCGTATGCAGCGTCTCAAATCGCTTTCTTTGTGTCCTTTTATTGCAGCTATTCGTCAGAATTAAAAGACATGAACGCGCCCGCCCGACTGCCCTTTCTTACTGAGCAAAGTCACAAACGGTCTCGCACCAAAGCCCGCAGAGAGGCGTGTGCTGAGCTGGGGCAGGAGAAGAATTAGGAGAAAAAAGAAGTAGAACAACAACGACTACTAAAAATAAAAACACACAATTCTGTCCCAGTTGAGAGCCCAGGTTTACAGTCAACACTCTTTTAGATACGGTTTTCATCAAACACTGCTAGTTTCTTCTCCGCCTGTACAGCTTCCAGAGCGTTTCCGGTCCAGTCTCATTCATGCGGTAAGATGAGGTGTGCGCGCTATTAAGGTTTTACTGTAATGCATGAACATAGGAAAAGGCGTATCATGGAGCTAATGGCTTCATTCAGTACTTCCTTTCCCCCATAGTAGGCTATGTCTGTAAAACCGTATGAGTACTTTACTAATGTGTAAATATATGCTCCTGAAGGCTTATACAGTAATTTAGGGGCGGTGGTGCCTCAGTGTGTTAAAGCTCTGAGTTACCGGTCAGAAGGTCCGCAGTTCGAACCCCAGCTCCACAGGGTTGCCGCTGTTGGGCCCTTGAGCAAGGCCCTTAATTAGGTAGATGCATAGATGGATGGTTCTAAGAAAAAGATAAGTTTACAAACTTCACTTGAGCTTGATACTTTTGAGACTAATACCTAATTTTATGGAGTGAGTTATACACTATATAACCTCCCATGAACTTACACTCACTGACCATTTTAACAGGTGGATCTAACATATGCTGTAGGTACACTTTGTACAGTATCATTTGCTTCCAACAATTTCTAACTAACCCTCTAGCCCATTGCTCAGCTGACCACAGACCAGATATTATTTAGGTGCCATTCTCAGCACATCAGTGACACTCATATGATTTACTAGACACTTTAGTAAGCAGCTACACACAGTACTTCGGAGCGTACTCAGTGCCCATAGACTCAGTCCTCATCTGTAAGATCTTTCTGCAGCTCTTGATAAAGATCATGAATATGTTCTTCTATACAGACTTATAGAATAGTGGTTTGATTCCTGCTAATACTATGGGACTGTTTGATGCTCTTGTCTGATTGGTCAATAGTGCTAGCTGCAGGCATAGATTTGTATTGATTTGTTTATTCTAATATATATTTTTTCAATAGATAAAGCTCATTCACAGGGACTTGGATCAATATAATCTAAGGTTTATAAATAATTGATGTAAGATGACGTGACAAAGAAAAATCTATAAAAGTGGATATTATGGCACTGTTATTATTGTATCCAAGAACAAATAAATAATTTTGATTGAACAGTTAATGCACCCTAAACTAATATAAATACAGATATAAAAAACTACTGCAAAATTCTCATTCCAGTCACAACTGAAAAAAGCATAACTTTTTATTTGGGCTTAACTGCCCAAAATGTTCACAAGAAAATGAAATGTAGATGTATTTTCTTTTTGTACTTTTACAGGGACAGCAAAGTTGTGTGCATTTTTTATTTGTCACACACATCTACAGCACACAGACATTATACAAGAAATCTGGCAAGCTTGCTCAAAGTGGTTATAAATGGGAGATTAACCATTTGGTTTAAGGCTGACTTCTTTAATGAGCTACAAAATAAAACCATGTTTCAACCTTGTTTTTGTTCAGACAAAAGAAATAAGCCCCTGCTTCATATATCCCACTCTGACCATGCTGCTAAGCAGAGCTGCATATCTCTGCTGGTTCACCACAAAAATAATAATTGAATTTTAGTTAGATTTTATTTAATCAATACTTTTATATACAGTACTGTGCAAAAGTCTTAGTCTTAATCTCTGTACTAAGGATAATATATTATCCTTAGGACAGATTTTGTTATATATGTTTATCATATCTGCATTATTATGTACAAATCACTCAATATTTTCAAAAACAACATGACAAGTAAAAAAGAAATGACATGAAAAAAACAATACTTCCGGGTTTTGAATGAAAATACTGTACAACGGAGCAAGTGTGTCAAAGCTACCCGAAAAACTCTGGCATATTCTCCAGCATGTTCAGTGAAAGCTCTTAGCTGTTTTACTTATAAAACTGCACAAATCTGTATCAAACAGTACTGATTATTTTTATGCAATGCGTTTTCACACCAAATTCTTTTTCCCTACTTTTTAGTGTCCTTTATATATTTTAAAAGTGT
Organism: Clarias laeviceps; assembly: GCA_030014305.1. Taxonomy (NCBI): domain Eukaryota; kingdom Metazoa; phylum Chordata; class Actinopteri; order Siluriformes; family Clariidae; genus Clarias; species Clarias laeviceps. The sequence goes on along the minus strand of JAQMYJ010000040.1, from coordinate 14,322,471 downwards.
AAAAATCTTTGCTCATGTCTTTTTTTTTTGTATGTGCCCAAGGTTTTGTACAGTAGTGTGCTGGAGAATAGGACACTAGCTTCTCCCCTCTCTCTCTCTCTCTCTCTCTCTCTCTCTCTCTAAAAAAGTATTTGCCTGTTCTTGATTTAATTTATTTATAAGCATATTTGTCACATTTTACACTTAATTGATTGAGATCATCAAACTAATTTCAATATTACACAAAGCTAACCTGAGTAAATACAAAATGCACTTATAATATTTAATTTTTTAACTAATCAACATTTATTAAGAAAAAAAAAACCTGTCCAAACCTGCCTGGAGAGGGAGGGAAGGTTCACTGTTTCAAGTTTCCTTCATTTAAGGATAATGGCTCTCACTAGGATTCGCTGGGGTCCCAAAGCCTTAGAAATCTTTGTAACTCTTTTCAGACTGATATATGTCAATTACTTTGTTTCAGACAGGTTCTATTTAAGTGATTTCTTGATTTAGCAAGGGGACAATTACTTTTTTATTTACATAGAGCCGGGTAGGTTTGGACAGCTTTTTCTCTTAAAAATTAAATCATAATTTAAAATCTGCATTTTGTATTTTATTGGGTTATATTTGTGTAATATTAAAATTTATTGTGGTCAAAAAATGTGGTCAAAAAAATCATGAATGGAGATCACTTAAACACTCAGTGAATTTGCATGGGGAAAAAAATCAACAGTAAAAACATAGTTATGTTTAATAGTGAATATAAGAGCATTATCATACACATAATGTAATAAGAATTCACAGGATTGGGACTAAACAGCTATTTGTTAGGGAGCATAAAGATTGGACTTACACACAAGACAGAAGAAGCCAAGAGAAGAAGTTTATTTTAAGTTAAGGTAGCTTTAAAGTATACATAATAGATTATACAGGATGTACACAGGGGAAATTAACACTTTCTCCTTGTCACTGTAACTTTATTTACAAACCATCCTCTACATGATTGCCATTTCTCAGGAAGCTGACACAAAGTCATTTCTCCCACTCATGATGAATTTGTGTTAACACATCTGGTGTTATGCATGTAATTACTTTACTATGGTAATTTTCCCCATGTATGGAGGCTTTTGTGATACCCTGTAGATTAACATAATGCATTATCTCCATGTCTCCATGTTTTCTAAATAATTTGCTAAGCTCTAGTACAGCATGCTTGCTCAGTTTACCCAAAGTCAATAAGAAAAAGAAATGTGTGGAAGCATACTTCTGTATTTAAGCACCTAAAATTGGAATGTACTGCAGTACATAGATTTAAAAATAGATAAGGCAGCTTGTTCTTCTTATATATGGGACACTATTTAAAAAGAGAGCTAAAGATGTGTATTTTTACAAACTTTATTTTTTATTTAATTTGTTTAATTTTTCCTTAGAACACTTCAACGGATTTCCTTGTAAAATAGCTTTAACGTCTATTTTATGCATGAAATGTTCTATACAAACACAGGTCCTCGTGAGGGTTCACCACTAGAGGGCACTGTTTTTGGTTTTGTAGTTTTTGTATGTAGACTCAGTTTCCCAGAAGGGACCTCGGCTAGGTGATGCGGGTGCTCACCTGAACAGAATCAGCTCATTAGTTACGTTATAAATAGCTGTTGTTCTGGGAACCTGGGTCGAGAATTAATAATGTGATAGTTCTGTAAAGTGGGCCTTTGTTTTGTCTGGTTATGTTCTGTTTTAGTTTGTCTAATCCCTAGTCTGTGTATTTGATTAGAGGTTTTGTTCCTAGCATGCTCCAAGGTGAAGCCAACTTCCTTTGTTCATGTTTTGTTTGGTTTGTTTATCATTAAAAATACTTTGTTTGCCATCTTATCCCCTCTGCGCCTGTGCCTCACCTTCATGCCCACAGTCCAACACCTAACACACGTGACAGTCCTTTTTTCACCATGTAGACACTCTTTTTGTTTGTGTTGGATTTTTTAAAAATTATTATTCCTACTTTCTTTAGTGAGAATCATAGAGCAAAATATTCCTTTTCAGAATGACAAGCTACAACAATAAAGCTTATGCAGCACCTCCCACCATTAGAAGACTAATTGAAACTACATTAGCAATAACTTGAATCCCAAATGACTAATTACTGGGCATGCAAAGCAATACATATGGTATAGGCAGGGGAATTACAGGAAGGAGTAGCTACCCAACATTGTAGAACACCAAATGCTGTAATGTACATAGTGGTTTCAACAATGTTGTGTGCCTAAAAAATGAGGTAAGCCAACTACCTGAATATACTGAATGACCAAATTGTAAAAGAGTGGTTGGCTAAGAATAAGTTACCACTAGGGTTTAACTAAGCAAAAAGTTCTTATATAGGGTGCATACGGATAAGAAGAGAGGTGGATGAAGTGACGCTCCCATCATGCATAGTGCCGTCCACACAAACTTTTGGGGGCAGTGTTAGATCTGGAGTTGCTTCTGATGGTCAGGTCTAGTTTTAACAATGTTATGTGGATAACAATTGTCAGTCGACTACCAGAATATACTGAATGACCAAATTCTGAAAGAGTGGTTCAGAAAGCATGAGATACCATATTCACACATGGACTGGCCACCACAGAATCCAGACCTTAACCCTATTGAGAATTTTTGAGATATGCTGGAGAAAACTTTAAACATCAGCTTGACTCTCCCAACATTTATACAATGATGGGAGAGCTGTTGGATATTTTTGTGACATTCTTTATTCATGACTGTGTTCTTAGGCAAAATTGTGAGTGAGCCCACTCCCTTGGCTGAAAAGCAACCCCACACACGAATGGTCTCAGGATGATTTACTGTTGGCATGAAACAGGACTGATGGTAACGCTCATCCTTCCTACATTCCAAAGAAGCTACTTCTCTTCATGAAAAAGATCAGGAACAGACTCATATCTGGCAAAAGGTACAGTGATTGGATTACTGAGGACTGGGGCAAAGTCATTTCCTCTGATGAATTCCCCTTTCAAATTTCTTTGAGACTTGTAGAAGAAAAGCTTGTGCGGAGAAGAAAATATGTCGGGTTGCTTCTCAGCCAAGGGAGTGGGCTCTCTCACAATTTTGCCTAAGAACACAGCCATGAATACAGAATGGTACAAAAACATTCTTTTAAATCTTAAAGAGCAACTTCTCGCAACTATCCAAAAACAGTTTGGTGATGAACAATGTCTTTTCTATGATGGAGCTCCTTGCCATAAGGCAAAAGTGATAACTAAGTGGCTTGGGGAGCAAAACATCGAATCTCTGGGTCCATGGCCAGTAAACTCCGAGACCTTAATCCCATTGAGAACTTGTGGTCAATCCTCAAAAGGCGGGTGGAAAAACTAAATCCCACTCATTCTGACAAAATCCAAGTATTTATTATGTAAGAATGGGCTGCCATCAGTCAGGGTGGGGACCAGAAGTAAACAGCATGCCTGGGCGAATTGCAAAAGTCTTGAAAAAGAAGGGTCAACATTACAGATATTGACTCTTTGCATAAACTTAATGTAATTGTCAGTATAAAGCTTTGGACTTGTAATAATACTAGTATACCATAGTAACATCTGATAAAAACATTTATGCAGCAGTTTATGTGAAAATTAATATTTGTGTTATTCTCAACGTTTGGGTACAGCCATACAAAAGAAAATTTACTGTATATATATATATATATATATTTATTTATTTTTTTTTTGAAAAAAAAGAAGGGACAATACATATTAATGAACATTTTCACAAATGTAAATATGTCAGATTATAGCCTAAGGCTAATTTCCATCTGCAGTCCCCCTGGCAGGTTGGTGTTACACACAAATTAATAAATACACACAGAGCCATATATACAGACTATATACATAGAGACAAAGACAAAAACAGTGATCACATCATGTTAACAAACAATAACAACAAAAGTGAACAACAAGGGACAAAATAGAAAACCAACAAAAAAACAACAACATCAACTGTATTACACACACCAGATTTACACATGCCCTGACTGATCTGGTATTGCACTGACCCAAATTACACCATTCTATATTACACTAACCCACATTACACTAACCCCTATTAAACAACCCATGTTAAACTATCTCTAGCCGCACAACCCATACTACACTAATAATTGTATTCCTTTTTTATAATCCACTAACTCTGTCTTACATGATCACATGTTTGTATGTCCCTCAGCCACAGTTTTAAATGATTCCTAAAGGTAGGAAGACTTGTGCTTTCCCTCACTGACAATGGAATACTATTCCAAAAGCTCACTCCCTGATATGACAGGACATTCTGTGAAAAGGCGGTCCGCCTGAATGTCAATTCACAATCACCTCTTATAGTGGCTCTAGTCACTCGAGACCCGGCAACACTACTAGACTTTTGTTTAATAAAATCACTCAATGGTGGAGGCGCCAGACCATATAGAACCTTATAGATTAGACAGGCTGATTTAAATAATTTAAAATTAGCAAAATTTAAAAACTTGTATTTATCTAAAATTCGACAATGGT
>JAQMYJ010000040.1:14261213-14274532 GCA_030014305.1 Clarias laeviceps | reverse complement strand
TCGCGTCTGAACCACGCCCCTTTTGGCGCTATAATCTGCACTTGGGTCCTGCTCCTCTTGCTCTCTTCATTATTCTATGTCCCTGACATCCATTAACTTCTGATTTTTCATTACATTTACTCAATTTTGTACATCATTGTAATAAATATAGTTATTCAGGTTTACTTAATTTTTTTACTGACTTGTACTCAATTCATGAAGTATATTTTACATGATTTTTCAACTTTTATATTTACTCAATATTTTTAAGTGTAAAAATGTTTCACCCAAAAAATTGAATACAGCACAGTTTTATTTTTTAGAGTGCACTGCCAAACTTATCACTAGGGAGGAACCTAAAACCCCACAGAGGCCAGATGTTGCTGATTAAGTCCTGCAGCCCAGCTAAAACCAAGCTACAGTTTTGTGCCTCTTTTTTGAGAATGTCCCTGATGAGCAAGCTAAGGGCGACAGCGGCAAGGAAAAACTCCCTGAAATGACAACAGGAAGAAACCTTGAGAGGAACTAGACTCAACAGGGAACCCATCCTCATTTGGGTGATAATGGATAGTGTGGATTGATCTGCTGTCATACTGTGCTGGCAGTATGAGAGAGAGAGAGAGAGAGAGAGACTATGGCAGCATAACTAAAAGGGAGAGCCAGAAGAAAACACAGACATGTGGACTCCCAGAGATGTAAAGCAACAAATCACTTCACCGTCAACAAACCTGAGTGATCAATAAGAGTGGGAAAGACAGCATCTAAACATACCAGTTCACCATAATCCTCTATGTCCATGAGTCCCCCAGATCTGCTCCTTTACCTAAGGGAAATTTATTTACAAAAATGCTTGGCTAAGTAAATAGGTTTTTAGCCTATATTTAAACACTGAGACTGTGTCTGAGTCCCGAACATTAATTGGAAGACTATTCAATAACTTTGAGGCTTGAAAAAGCTCTGCCCTTCATTATATGTGGTACTGACAAGCAGCCGGCGTCATTTGATCGAAGTAGGCATGGCAGATCATAAGACACTAGCAGTTTCCATAGATACTGAAGCCTGAGACCGTTTGATGTCAAAATATACTTTCTGACCACTGGGTAGGGTCCCAAGGTAAATGTGAATGCTAATCTCAAGGCCAGGCTGTGTCTTTGTCTCTATGATAATGTGAAGGTCTGGGCGATACTGTCAGACTGATTTGATTAGCACCTATGCATTAGAAAGGCAAAGTTATGCTGATGATATCAGGGCTGATAACCTAATTTTATATTAAGTAAGTTACTGAAACAGACTTTCTGAGTATTTCTAAATTTTTGTTTAGCTTGGGAAACAGACACAGTCACAATCTGGTGAACCCTGAGTGATGACTCTGTGTAGCTAGCAGATGGTTGGTTTAGCCTGTTTGTCTGCTCCATCACCTGGGTAGTCACCGATTAACTAGGCCTCTTCTGAGACTATGTGCTATACTAAAAGAAATTAGAGCAGCACCTTCCAGAGTGGGATGGACCCACTCTCCCCGCTGTGAGGGCTCTAATGCCAGAGGCGGGGACTGGGGCAGAGGATTTCTGCTACAGGAATAACGGCACCCAGAATTTTTGCTACAGGAATAACGCTACTCTCACGCTCTCTAACCCTCTATAAAGTCTGAATGCACTCTTCTAACGCTAATATCTTCTCCGTCAGAGTGCTAACTAATAAATACCTATCACAAATAAAGTTATCACTAACGACGGAGAAAGAATGTCTAAACATTCTGCACTCCACACACTGAACAAGCTGAATATTAGCTATGTTAACGTACCTTCTGTGTCGGAGTTCTGTTGTTTAGAGATGGATTCCGCTTGTTGTTCTTAGACGAAGAAACTCGCACGTTCCCCGAAATGCCATTTACAGCACTACAGCCAGTCAGGGGCATCTGTGAGCTTATGCAAATGAAAAGAGCAGAAAGCGCTGTCCTCTGAGTTTGTTACACTGCCCCCAATGGTGCGTGAGTGAGCAGTTTGAAGAGATGTGGTCAGTGACGTCACGTGTTTTGGAGGAAACACGTGATATGACGAGTGGTCATAGTAGCCTTAGTGTGGAGCATCTAGTGACGTGGTGGAATTGGGACTACACTGTAAGCCAAGACAAGTTGAATTTACTTAAAAAACCGGTTGCCTTAAAAAAAATAAGTAATGTGGAATGAAAACTTAAGTAAGTTAAACTTACATGCTAAGTTTATTCAACTTAAAATCTTTTATAATATAAATCTTTTTGCCCAGCTATTCCACTTAGATACTTAAAGTTTAATGCACTTAATTCCAAGTTGATGTAACTTAAAATCTTTGTAATATCAGTTGCTTTACCCAATCACACCACTTAATATCTTAGGTTAAAGTCAGAATTTATTTCTATTAAACTTAAATTAGAGCGTTTAAATTATTTTAAAAAAATGATTTAAAAAAAAATCTAAACAGTATATTCATTTTCTGTTTTATTTAAATTTCAAACATGAAATTCAAGAACATGTCGTGTCTTATAAACCTATTTATTATTTAAACAGAGGTTTAATAATAGTCCAGGTGCAGAGCAATACATCAGTCCAAAAAGGACACCGAAGGCCTGAGGCATGTTGGCCAGTTTATCCATCACCACACTCCCTTTCAATATGATGTCCACTTTGGATGGTTTGAGTTGAGGTTTTTCTTGATCAATGTAGAGGACTCTCACTGGTGTTTTACTGTACAAATCCATATTAGTTACATCCTAACAGAAAAAAAAACAGATTAACAAAGATAAGATATACTGTAATTAGGCAGTTAGATAATGCAGTCTTGTCCAACAAAAAGTACCTCTATTTACCTCCACCTATTTATATTTTTCATGTGCATAAATTAAGCATTCTGTAAACCATTAAAGTAAAAGTTAAATACCAAGCAGTCCTTAAAAAATAATAATGAAGGAAGAGGTGGAAAATAGCCTATCACACTGGTTAAAGCATGTTTCACTGCTCACAAACAGACCATGAAATGATAAGGTGGCTAAATTATCGTACAGGTGACTAACAGGTAAAATGACCATCAAACTAATTAAAACATCACGTTGTACTGCTCCAAAACAGCCGAAAGAGTGATGTGACAACATTATACAAGTTAGCTAGCTAACTTAGCGGGTGAAATTACATTAAATGCATGTTCATGTTCCCAGTTAGCTAGTTAACTTAGCAGGTGAAAAATGTCCATCAAATTGTTAAACTTTACAACAAAGTTTCAATACTGCTACAGTCAGCCCCTCCAGTGCAAAATTAAGCAAAAAAAGCAGTAGGTTTATACTTCTCGCCAATAGCACTCACTAGATTCAGTAGACTGTGGTACAGCAGTCCGACTCGTTGCCCTCCAGTCTCACCTGCTGGAAGCAGCCTCGGCGCAGTCACCTGGCGGAAGGTAAATGCGGAGCAGCGTTCGCCCACAGCACCCGTTACACCGCCTCCGTTAACAGCAGCCAAAGTAATAGGTGATAAAACTTTTGTCAAGCTGATATTTCAACGGCTCAAAATCAGCCTCTCGAGTGAAAGAAAACAACATTAAAAGAAGAAGAGGTGGGAAATGGATTGTGGTCAAATCAGCAGGTGATATAACCTAAATGGCGCATGCACCTTCATCTCGTGTGTTGCCTGAAGAAACAGCCAATCATCAACTTGGGGATAAAGAGGCGTGGCCACAGCTAAAACTTACTATTTTTAAGCGATTAAACTTAAAATTATTTACATATTACATTACTATCAAATGCAAGTATATTGTATTACAAATTAGTACAATATACTTACCTATAATTGTAATGCAATCAAACTTAAAAATTATTTAGTACATTGTAATTCATTGTTTAATTAGATATCAAATCCGGGTTTACAGTGTAAATTAGGGGGAAAATCAGGGAAAAATCCAAGAAAAATATAATAAAAAAGGAACCTCTAATGACACTTACTTTTGCTTAACTGGCGCACTCACACATGGGTCACAATGTTATAATAAACAGTATGCATGGATGTTGACTATATGAGAGACTGAGGATGGGAGACGATTACCCACGATCTCATAGCATGCGAGAGAGAAGAACCATTGGCTCAGTTGTGATCATGTGATGCCTGGCAGACAAAGTACTAAAGTACTACTCTGTATGTCAAGATCTCGGTCGTTTATCAAGTTAAAATTTATTTAAAAATTGCTTGTCTTGCAAAATGCTCGCAGAACAAGTTGTAGAGCTGCCACATAAGAGGGTCATTTGATAAAGCAGGGAATTAACTAAAGGCTGATTAAGCCCACCTGTGCTGGGAAATGAACCCGGCACAGGCACTAGGTTGAGCTCTCGCGAGCATTCGCAGCTGCATCGCGAGGGAATCTCAATGACGGGTTATGTGATCCAGCATAAAAGTGGACCCGGGCAGAAACTCGTATTGGAGATTATGGTGAGACAGCGTTGTACCTCTTGCTCCGTTTTCATGCTCTTGGACTGTTTCATATTATCGGTGAGAAAATGTTTGAACTACTAGGTGCAAATGGTCCTCCAGGATGGTCCGGTAGTCCTTGGCAGTGACGCGCCCATCTAACACAAGTATTGGGGATAGGGAATGCCATGATATTGCAGCCCAAACCATCACTGATCCACCCCCATGCTTCACTCTGGGCATGCAACAGTCTGGGTATTACGGTTCTTTGGGGCTTCTCCACACCGTAACTCTCCCGGATGTGGGAAAGACATTAAAGGTGGTCTCATCAGAGAACAATACATATTTCACATTGTCCACAGCCCAAGATTTTCGCTGCTGGCACCATTGAAACCAGGGTTTGGCATTGGTACGAGTGACCAAAGGTTAGGCCTTAGCAGCCCAGCCATGTACATTGTCCCTGTGGAGCTCCCAACGAAAGTTTTGGTGGACAAAGGAGAGTTGAGGTGCACATCTAATTCTGCAGTAAGTTGGGCAGCTGTGGTTTTATGTTTTTTGGATACAATCCGGGTTAGGACCTGGACATCCCATTCAGACAGCTTCCTCTTGCGTCCACAGTTATGTGGTTTGTTCTTCTTGGTGGTATGCTGATATTACCCTGGATACTGTGGCTCTTGATACATTACACAGACTTGCTGTCTTTGTAATGTGTCACTGATGCGCCAGCAAGACGCGCACCAAAAATTTGTCCTCTTTTGAACTCTGATACGTCACCCATAATATCATGTGCATTGCAATATTTTAAGCAAAACTGTGCTATTACTCTGCTAATTAAACCTTCACACTCTGCTCTTACTGGTGGAATGTGCAATCAATTAAGACTGGCCACAAGCCTGGTCAAAATTAGCCATGAAACCTCCAGCACTAAATTGGCCAGTGTTTCATTGTCCAACCCCTATACATTTATTTATTTATTTATTTTCAGTTTGTTCCAGATGAGCAGGCTGAGGGTGACAGTGGCAACGAAAACTCTGAAAATCAGAATAGATAACAATAGGAATAAACCTTGAGGGGAACCAGACTCAACAGGGAACCCATTGTCATTTGGGTGATAACAGAAGGATATATCAGGTATTGGTTTGCAGTCATACTTTATGCAGTCATACTTATGCTAAAAGCCTGGAAGTATAATGGGAAAGGTGTATTTCCTAGGAGGGAGGGGATGACTTTCACACACACACACACACACACTAACGGAAACACTGATCTGTACGAGTTAAAGTTTAAGTTCTCACTTAAACACTTAAGTATGTGTTTAAGTTGAAGCTCTCCAGTTTTCGTTAGTTTGTCCTGTTTTTTGTTTCTCAAATACTGTATATTCAGTATACCATGGATAAACTGCTGAAAATTTGTCAGAACACACCATACACCATCTTTTACCTTTTTTATTATTATTTAGATGTTTTGCTTAACATTGTAACAGGCAGAGCATAAAGTCTTTTCAAACTCTGCTGCTCTCTATTTCATGGAAGCCTTGATGAATAAAGCCATTACAGATAACACAAGCTACATCTGCCAGGCTTCCAGATGTTCAGAGCAGGTTGAATCAGTGGGGAAATCGTGAGATGGCGAGTTTGTGGCCAATGTTGGGTCAACGGACAAAATGACATTTGGCCAACCACTGATGCCAACATTGGCCCAATATATGCACTGCTGTTGGCCCTTCAGCGGTGTGCTATCTGTGAAGAACTGTAAAGAGGTGGACCAATTCAGCAGAGGGGGAATTACAAGCCTGTTTCAACTGCACTGATTGGAGTGTTTTTAAGCTGCTGCCACCAGTATGGATGAGCTCACAGATTCTGTAACATCATAGATCCATGAGGATATGCATCCCTACCAAGACTTAATATAACCAATATATAACAATGATAAACCATTGTTCACCGCCAAACACAGACAGATTCATCAGGTCAAAGCGGATGCCTAGAGGAGTGGGGACAGGATTTTGTACAACCAGGCCAGGAACACACTACCAAAAGAGTTCAAAGTGGCTAAGAGAAGCTATTCTGAAAGGCCAGAAAACCAGAATTCTGCAAATGACCCTACTTTGCAGAATTACTTCAGTGTGGCAAGGCCTGAAAACCATTAACTACAAGACGCCATCTCTACAGGGAATCAACAACTGGTTGACCCATTGACGACGTGAATGAGTTCTACTGTTGATTTGAAACTCTAAGAGTTCCGGATGCCGCCATTCAGCTAGATGAGCTAGCCTCGTTTCTCGCCAACAGAAATGCAGCTCTGTGCGGTAAGACTTGCGGCGGTGGCTTATGTGTTTACATCAACATGGAATGGTGTAAGAACTCTGCTTTAGTTTCTAGTTATTGCTCATTGCTGGTGGAGTTTGTGACTGTTAGATGTAGACCTTTTTATTTACAGCGGGAATTCACCACCATTTTCATTATCAGACTGTACATTCTACCCAGTGCTAATGGTAAGGAAGCACTATGGGAACTGTATGCAAAGATTAGTGAACTGCAAAATACACACCTGGATGGACTTTTTATTATTGCTGAAGATTTAAACCATGCAAATCTCAAGTCAGGGCTCCCTAAATTCCATCAGTATGTGGACAAGATGAGAAAACATACTGGATCTTGTTTACACAAACATATCGGGCAGAGCCCCGGCCCCCACCTCAGATACTCAGATTTTATCTCTGTTATGCTAATTCCAGCATACAGACCACTCGTCAGGCTGCAACTTATGGCGACTTCACCAACTTGGAGGAGTACACATCATCAGTTACCAGCTACATCAAGTGCACCGATGACATGACTGTCTCCAAGAACATCATCTAACAACCCAACCAGAAACTGTGTATTACTGTGGAGGTGCATGCACTTCTGAAGACCCAAGACTCCGCCTTCAGAGAGGGGAACAAGGTGGCCCTAAGAACAGTAAGGGCCAAACTGTCCTGGGCCATCATAGAGGTGAAGCGCACACGCCCAGAGAATCTACAACCACTTCAGGTACAGCGGTGACACACGGAGCATTTGGCAGTCGTCCACCACCATCGTCCCCGTGCTGAAGAAGTCTTCTGTGTCATGTCTCAATGACTACCATCCTGTTGCACTCACACCCATCATAAAGTGCTTCGAGCGTCATCAAGACCCTGCTGCCCCCCACACTGGACCCACTGCAGTTTAACCGTTGAACAGACGACGCCATCTCCACCACATTCCATCTGGCCCTCACCCACCTAGACAAGAAGGACACTTGCGTTCGGATTTACAGTGTCAATGTCATGGCTTAGCATTCAACATTATCAACACCTGATCGGGAAGCTGAGCCTGTTGGGCCTGGTCACCTCCCTCTGTAACTGGATCCTGGACTTTCTGACCAGAAGGCCTCAGCCAGTACGGATCGGGAACTGCACCTCCAGGACCACCACACTGAGTACTGGGGCCCCCCAGGGCTGTGTGCTCAGTCCCCTGCTGTTCACACTGCTGACTCTTGACTGTGTAGCGACACACAGTTCCAACCACATCATCAAGTTTGCTGATGACACGACTGTGGTGGGTCTCATCAGCAAGAATGATGAGTCAGCATACAGAGAGGAAGTGCAGAGGCTAATAGACTGGTGTAAAGACAACAACCTGTCTCTGAACATCAATAAGACAAAAGAGATAGTTGTTGACTTCAGGAGGACACAGAGGAACCAGTCTCCGTTGGGTATCAATGGCTCCTCTTTGGAGATCAACATCACCAAATTCATGGATCTCCTCCTGGATGGAGGAGAACCTCTCCTGGTCCCTCAACACTAGCTCCTTGCACAAGAAAGCGTCTTTTCTTCCTGAGAAGGCTGAGGAAGGCCCAGCTTCCACCACCAATCCTTACCACCTTCTATGGAGTGACTATTGAGAGCATCCTGAGCAGGTGCTGTCTGGTTTGGGAATTGTGCCATCTCGGACCACAAGACCATACAGCGAATAGTGAGGACAACCGAGAAGATCATCAGGGTCTCTCTTCCCTCTACCGAGGACATCAACACCACATGCTGCATCTGCAAAGCCACCAGCATTGTGGCTGATCAGACACCCCCCTCAAACACACTCTTCACCCTCCTGCCATCTGGAAAAAGGTACAGAAGGTACTTTGTCGCTCTTGTTTGCACATTTGCACGTGCACTTTATGTTGTCTCTTTTGTATGGTTTTTCTGTTGTAGGACTTAGTTTTTCTGTTAACTTAAAATGTCAATCTGACTTGTCTCAGCTAGTCAGCTGACTAGGTTTCTTAGTTGGCTAACTAGCTAACTAAGAAACCAGGTTAGTTGACTTGTTTTATTTCACTGTGTACTGAACTGTATATGGTTGAAATGACAATAAAAGCCTACTTGTAAAACTTGATCTAGACATTAGTGGCAATAGTAAACTGTAATATTTTTTAATATAGCTAACCTGCTGGATGTAAAGGGTGCTGTGCGTGGGCCACCTCTAATTAGCTGCCTCGGGTTCAGGTAAGCGCTCCCATCACCTGACCGAGGTGCACTCTGGGAAATGAAGTTCAAACAAAAAACACAAAATGAAAACAAAATGGAGGCTGGGAGCATGGCTCCCTCTAGGGGATAACCGTGACATTACCCCCCCTTCAAAGGCGCTACACCGGAGCACCAAAACGGTGGTCCAGGGCACCGTCCCCAAGGTCTAGTGTCGGTCCTCCCAACAAAGAGGCTGCAACATAAGTCCCCTGGGCAGGGTGGCAGGGCAAGCAAGACCGGATTACCGCCTAAGCTCGGCGGCAGAGCAGGCACTGGGTTAACAATTCCGACGGGCGGAGGAGCACTGGAACCGGGTCTTCGCCAAAGCCGGGCGGCGGAGGCAGCAGCACGACGTCCTCGAGGTCGAGCGGCGGAGGCAGCAGCACGACGTCCTCGAGGTCGAGCGGCGGAGGCAGCAGCACGACGTCCTCGAGGTCGAGCGGCGGAGGAAGCAGCACTGGAACTGGGTCGTCGCCAAATCCGAGCGGCAGAGACAGGAGCACTGGGTCGTCGTCTTCTAAGCAGGGCAGAAGCGGGAGCTCGACGTCGTTGTTGTTGAGGTCAAAGCAGGGCAGAGGCGGTAGTTCAATGTCATCGAGGCCTGGCAGAGGCGGAAGCACGATGTCGTTGAAGCCTGGCAGAGGTGGATCTGGCTCATGCTTTTCGGGGCTCTCAGAGCCCTCCACTGGGCTCTCTGGGAGATCAAAGCCCTCCACTGGGTTCTCTGGGAGATCTGGGCCTCCTCTGAAGCTGACTGGAGATTCTGGGCTTCCTTTGTCGAGCTGGTCCTGGAGCCGTGCACCCAACTCCAGCAGGGTTTGCATGCGTTCATGATCATTGATTGCCCGGCACTCGTTGATCTGCTGGATGAGCTTGCCAGCTAGCTGTTGCTGCTCCTCGCCTTGCCCCCTCTGCTGACACACAGACTGGGGTTCCTCCTTACCCCTGGCTCCGTCGTCCTGTGTCCCTGGGGGCAGGCATCGTATACCCAGCTGTGATCCTCTCCAGTCCAGCTGCTTTGCTTGCTCGCCCTCTCCAGTCTCTCTCTGATGAGCACTGCAGGGCGTCGCTCCACTCGCTCCTGCGCGCTCTAAGTTGTTCCGCCAGATGGCAAGCCGATTACCCACAAGGCCTGCTTGCCTTGGCATCACTGTTATGAAGTTCAAAAAAAAAACAAAAACAAACTGAAAACAAAATGGAGTCCGGGAGCATGCCATCCGGCGGAAGTGCGCAGGCGCGAGCTTGCTGCAGCATGGCGCGGCGCAAGCCTGCTGCAGCATGTTTTGACTGCTCCATGTCTAGTCTTAGTATTTTAGTGTTTTTAAACTTTATTTTTATTTTTCAACCGTTGTTTCAGTTTATTTAATATTAGTAAGCTGTGCCCTCTCTAATATGCGGGTAGAGAGAGCTATTTCTGTGTTTCTTTTGTTCACTGCTCTTTGTTTGAGCTTGTTGCACACTGCTAATGCTAAAGCAGCTAGCGGCAGCGACCCGGTCTTTGTTTACACCCGCGATCAGCTGACCTCGCTGAGGCAGGACGCTCCAGAGCACAGCACGGTCCTCTTGTATATCCCCGCGGAGTTACGGAGGGGGAAGACCAAGAGAGGTTGCCGTGGAGGAGCAAAGGTGCGAGGGAAAAGAACGAGGAATGGGAAACAGTCGGGTGAGCAGCAGAGGAGATGGTACAAACCAAACCTCCCGTCCGTTGTTATGTGCAACGTGAGGTCAGGGGACAACAAGATGGACGAGCTCACGGCACGGGTCAGACACAACAGAGAATTTCGTGAGTGCAGTTTGATGTGTTTTACTGAAACATGGCTGCATGAGCGTATTCCTGACTCTGCCGTGGACGTTGCTGGCTTTTCGAGTGTCCGGGCAGACAGAACTCGGCGCGAGAGTGGAAAGAGCAAGGGGGGAGGACTCGCTGTCTTTGTTAATGAGAGATGGTGCCACTCGAATCACATTGTGTTTAAGGAACGCATCTGCAGCCCGGACATTGAACTGTTAGCAGTGGGGCTACGTCCTTACTATCTGCCCAGAGAGTTCTCACATGTGATCGCCATTGTTGTTTACATTCCTCCATCGGCCAACGCGACGACGGCGTGTGACATCATTCACTCAGTCACCGCTAGACTTCAGACAATGCATCAAGACGCGTTCGTCCTAATATCAGGTGACTTCAATCATGTCTCACTCTACAGGACACTGTTCTCACAGTATGTAGACTGCCCTACCAGAGAAAACAAGACACTGGACTTGCTGTATGCTAATGTAAAAGAGGCATACACCTCTGGGCAGATTGGATCACAATCTTGTGCACCTTCAGACCACCTACCTACCACTGGCAAAGAGGCAGCCAGCCACTGTCAGGCCAGTGAGGGAGTGGTCAAAGGAGGCCAGTGCCTAGGAGGCCCTGGGAGGCCCTGTGCGAGCCACATGGTGCGGACATTGATAACCTCACAGATTGTGTTACCGAGTACATCAACTTCTGTGTGGATAATACTGTACCAGAAGAAGAAAGCATTCAGGTCAGGTGACAATGAAGCAGCCAAGGAAGTACAGAGGCGCTTGTCTGAGGTTAAAGGAGGGAAAGGACAGATACAAGAAAAAGCTGGAACAAGAGCTGCAACAGAACAACAGCAGGTATGTGTGGAGGGGCATGAAGAACATCACCGGCTTCAAGACCAGCAGCCTTAGGACTGATGGTGATGTGGAGAGGGCCAATCAGTTTAATCTGTTCTTTAATAGGTTCGATTAAAGAACAGCCCTTATTGCACCTAGTGCACCAGCTCCCTCCACCAGTGTCATGCCAAACTGCAGCACTTTGTCCTACCTCTCTTCATCTCCCTCTCCCACCATCGTACCAACCAGATCCTCCACCTCCTCTCCTCCTGTCACTGTTGACTCAGACACTTATAAACCATCCATCACCATCACCGAGGACCAAGTGAGGAGAGAACTACGCAGACTCCATCCTGCCAAGGCACCGGGGCCAGATGGCTTAACCACAGAAGTACTCAAGCTGTGTGCCTCTCAGCTATGTGGAGTACTGCTCAAATCTTCAACTTGAGCCTCAGTATCAAGAAAGTTCCCGTGATGTGGAAAACATCATGCCTGGTTCCTGTACCTAAGAAGGCTCGACCCAGTGCCCCATCGGACTACAGGCCAATAGCATTTACCTCACGCAGCATGAAGGTCTTTGAGAGGCTGGTCCTCGACACCCTCCGCCCCCTAGTGAGGCTAGCGAAAGATTCCCTTCAGTTCGCCTACCAGGCCAAGATTGGAGTGGATGACGCCATCATCTACCTGTTACACCGTGCCTACAGCCATCTTGACAAGCCGAGTGCATCCCTGAGGATTACATTCTTCGAATTCTCCAGTGCCTTCAATACCATTCAGCCAGCCCGGCTGGGGAGCAAACTGTCTGCTATGCAGGTTCATGCTCCCTTAATTGCGTGGATTATGGACTACCTGACTGATAAGCCACAGTACGTACGGCTACAGGGAAGTAAGTCTGACACGGTACTGTGTAGCACTGGAGCACCTCAGGGAACTGTTCTGTCACCGTTTCTCTTCACCCTGTACACATCTGACTTCCAATACAACGCAGAGGGCTGTCACCTGCAAAAATTTTCAGATGACTCAGCAATAGTCGGATGCATTAAGGGTGGGGACGACTTGGAATACAGGATGGCTGTGGACAGTTTTGTGGACTGGTGTGAGCTGAATCAGCTGAAGCTCAACATCCAAAAGATCAAAGAACTGGTGGTGGCCTTGCGAAGATCACGACCTCCTGTCACTCCCCTGTCCATTAGAGGGGTGGATGTGGAGATTGTTCAGGACTATAAATACTTGGGTGTGCACATTGACAATAAGCTGGACTGGTCCAAGAACTCTCTGGTCACATACAAGAGGGGTCAAAGTAGGCTGTATTTCCTACGTAGACTCCGATCCTTTAGAGTCTGCAACACCATGTTGCGGATGTTCTGTGAGTCTGTAGTTGCCAATGCCATTTTCTATGCTGTGGTGTGCTGGGGTGGTAGCATGAAAGTTTCAGATATGAAGAGATTTAACAAACTGATCAGGGAAGCTGGCTCTGTGGTGAGTGAGGAACTGGACAACATGGAAACTGTGGCTGAAAGGACAACAGTGTCCAGACTTCAGTCGATCATGGACAATGTAGATCATCCACTCCACAATGTGGTGGACAAACTGAGAAGTACCTTTAGTCACAGACTCACCAGCTTAAAGTGTTCCACTGAACGCCACAGATAATCCTTCCTTCCCACTGCCATCAGACTAGCCTGCTGCTTCAAAATCAGTGTGCGGAAGACTGTGTGCATTATTTTTGCTATGATGTGCAACAGTCTACTATGT
>JAQMYJ010000040.1:14232302-14249062 GCA_030014305.1 Clarias laeviceps | reverse complement strand
GCTCCGCCATGTCAACTGGAAGGTCTTTTCCTGGGCAGATAAAGGGATCTCTGACCCAAGCAAATGAACTGAAATCCGCAGCGAAATAACGGCAGAATTGTTGTTTTAGTCTCTCTACATGCTGAGCGACTACCAATCAAAGGAGAGATATTTAACCCTGTCTCTTGCACACATGTCAACATTTTTATTAATCAGACGATCACCTGATTAACCCAGTGCCCAAATAATGCATTTTGTCTGTTTTTTCTTGAAAACAATTTGCGCCCCTCTTCCGATCTTTCCGCGCCCGTTGAGAACCACTGTTCTATACTAATCTGTTCTATTCTATTCTATTTTTGTGGTTAACATATTGGTTAATATGTTTCATGGAATTCCCCTTCTTGAATTGAGTGCTAGTAAATTGTAAGAAAAGAGGAAGAGGAGGAAGAAGTAAAGCATGACGCACCATTAGTGGTGGGTACATATATTGCAGATGTAGTGGGCGGAGATGAGGTAGATACATTATCAAAGCCATATATAATGGTTGCAGAACTTCAAACAGAACAGACAGAAAACTAAAGAGGACTTAGCTTCCTGAGACAGATATTACAGATTTTCAGCCTGCTGCGTTTTATTGTTTAAATCAGTGGCTGAAAGTTCTCACCATGAGAATTTTGTCATTGATGGTTCTTGGGGCCTGGACTTTAAGTGCATGGTGCCACCCAATTAAATCCACATTTGTAAACTTCCCAGGGGATCTAAAGAAAAACATTACAGACATAGAGCTGGCTGAAGTGAGTATTGCTTGTCTTAATTTTTTATTTAATTCACACAAATACGTAAATCACATTGGTTAACGTGGTAAATGACTTCTAACAGAAGGTATATCGCTTCTAGTAAGCTTGCTTGATTCTTTAATTTGTTTGTCTCCAGGACTACTTGAGGCGCTTTCATTATATCCAGGTTCAGGATAAGAATGGTTTGCAGGGAGCAGTGTCTATTCCCAAAGCTCTAAAGAGGTTGCAGAATCAGCTGGGCCTGGAAGAGACTGGAAAACTGGATCAGCCAACAATTGATGCCATGAAGAAGCCACGCTGCGGTGTGCCAGATGTCCGAAACTACCAGACATTTAATGGAGACCTGAAATGGGATCACAATGACATTACATACAGGTAACCATTTTAGTATTGAACAGGCCATCTTTTTATAAAAAATACTTTCAAACAGCTATATTTATGTCTACATTCTCACTGTCATCATACACAATCATTCATGGCTATTTGTTTAAAAATGCAATCATTGAGTATGATTATGAAGGATATGAGCTGTGGTGGATATGAAGGAACAGCTGGTATCAGACACTACAGCTACAGGTTTAGGTCAAAAGTTGCCACTTGTAATACTAATCAATTTCTATTATATTTTCTGTAGAATTCTGAACTACTCACCAGACTTAGATGTCTCTGTTATTGACGATGCCTTTGCCAGAGCCTTCCAGGTGTGGAGTGATGTCACACCCCTAAGTTTCACACGTCTCTACGAGGGCACTGCTGACATCATGATCTCATTTGGAAAAAGCAGTGAGTTTTTTAACATAAGATGAGGCTTCCTAACAGGAAGCTAAGAATAAAGTGGAAATACACTTAAATCAGATCTGCTTAAGTCATGCTTTCTCGCTGATCATTATACAGTTTAATGGGTTGACAAGAATGGGGAACAAGAACAGATTCTTTTTAGTTGTTTATGTTTCATTACTTTTCCAAATCAACTGCATTGTTTGAAAGAGGGAAACGATCACATATATATTACAGATCATGGAGATCCCTATCCATTTGATGGGAAGGACGGCCTGCTGGCACATGCTTATCCTCCAGGTGAAGGGATGCAGGGAGATGCTCACTTTGATGATGACGAATACTGGACCCTTGGCAGTGGAACAGGTCAGAGACCATAATTGAAAATAGAATTGTCAAATATGATCAATTTACCAACCTTATGACTGCAACATACAGATGATCTTCATTAGCAAATGAAATTTATGTGTATAAATTTTGTCCAACAGTTACTGCTGTGATTGGTGGAAATTCTGAGGGGGAGCCATGTCAGTTTCCTTTCACCTTCCTGGGGAAAACCTATACTTCCTGCACAAGTGAAGGCCGTGATGATGGAAAACTGTGGTGTGCCACAACCAGCAGCTATGACAAGGACAAAAAATGGGGATTTTGTCCAGATAAAGGTAATTGTTTACAACTTAAGCATTTTATCAACAGAACAACTGATGCATCTTTTAATCACTACAGTTAAACTATATATGCAAAACCAAAAAGTACTATTAACCCATTTTTCTGCTTGTCACAGGATACAGTCTGTTCCTGGTGGCAGCCCATGAGTTTGGACATGCTCTTGGTCTGGACCATTCTAACATTCAGGATGCTCTGATGTACCCCATGTACAAATATATAGCAGACTTCTCTCTAAATGAGGATGACATTGAGGGTATCCAGTATCTCTATGGTAAGCAGATGAACATGGATATTATATACTATATTCACCAATGTTTACAATCCTGACTTAATAAAAAGGCATGTTGCTCACAACTATTTCATAAACAAAACATTTATGGTACAAATAATTGATTAATGTCTTATCTTTTTCAGGACCCAAACGAGGCCCAAAGCCTACTCCACCCAAGCCATCAACCACATCTTCCCCAGTTTTAACTCCCAAACCCACAAAACCAACTACATCTACAACTCCACTGGTGTATACGCCTGTGGAACCCTCAGTAGATCCCTGCCAGGTGGACAAATTTGATGCAATCACAGAGATCCAGGGAGAGCTCCATTTCTTCAAAGATGGGTAGGAACTGGTAGTCTAAATGAATTAGTATGACGGATGCTCTTTATACATCCAGAGTACACAAAGTAAATTTTTATGATCCAGTACTCTGGTTGGGGGTTCTTGTGGACGTTTATGGTACATAATAATTGAGCTTCAAATTCAGCTTCATGCCCTAAAATATAGGTCTTTATGTATAAATCATAATTAAGATCTGTGCTGATCCTAAATGTCATATATAAATGATCAGAAATTGATCAATAAATTCAAGGAAACTATTTTTTCACACCTAACAGGTACTACTGGACATCCTCAAATCATGATAACAAGAAAAGCAAAGGCCCTTTCATGGTCTCTGAGAGATGGCCTACCCTACCAGCTAAGCTTGACACTGCTTTTGAGGACCCTCTTACTAATAAGATATACTTCTTTGCAGGTAAGAAACAGTTATTTATTGTAAATTGTTATAATTAATCATGTGAAATGTATGATATAGGGAGTCAAAAAAAGATACACTCCAGGAAAAAAGAAAAACTTGTATAAATATATTTTTAATACTAAATTTATTGCTTTATGTTATATATTGAAAGATTATAATATTATGATAATAACATGATAATATTATTAATATTATAGGAATATAATATACATCATACTACTTTCTTTCCCTGAAGGCTGTATACATTTGTTGGCTGACTCTGTATAATTAAAGATTATTTATCTAAAATTTTCCATTTGTTTTAGACACTCAGTTCTGGGTGTTTACTGGGCAGCATGTACTGGGACCACGAAGAATCAAGAAACTTGACTTGACTGCCAGCTTGAAAAAGGTTGAAGGAGCACTGCAGAAGTCAAATGGGAAGGTGCTGCTTTTTAGTGGGGAGAATTTCTGGAGGTAAATATAATAAGTCTATCTAAAGCTTTCTGATGCTCTCACTTAAATAAATATGCATCATATGCTTACATTTTAGGTCAAACTGATTTTTACTGCTTTGGGCCTTTGTTCATTTTTCTTAGTCTGGATCTGAAGGCTCAGCAAATAGAAAAAGGATACCCTCAGCACATTGAAATGGCTTTCGCTGGGGTCCCACTAGATGCTCATGATGTATTCCTCTATAACAGTAAGCTACCTTTCCTTGACATTTAAATAGTCAGTATTTGTGTACAAAAAAAAAATCCAAATATTACATTTATGTTACATTTTATTTGTCCACGTTACAAATTTTAAATATTATAATCAGAGTCCATGAATTAAGCAAATTACCACCAATTTCTTTCATTTCAGAACATTATTACTTCTGTCAAGACATCTTCTACTGGAGAATGACCAGCTGGGGAGAGGTGGATAAAATTGGATATATTTATGAACTTCTGAATTGTCCCAACTTCTGAATCTGATTTCATCAAACCGTAGTATTATAAAGAAAGAACAGCTAACTGAATTGCAAATCCCAGATATGCAGTAATATGAAAGTACAGTGTATATATACTGTATAGTACAGAAATTATGGAATAGTAATGGACATCTTATTTAATAATTATTTAAAGAAATATTTCCCTGGATATAATGATACATTCAGTGAAGAATGTGTTGGTTATTGTATATTTTCTGATATTGTATGAACTTTCCCATGCCTCTATGCCCAATAAAACAATCCCCTCATTGTGACATGATAACACATCCTATAGCCTGCGTCCAGATGAGTATACATATAAATAGCTTGTGTCCACTGGAACCTGTTTGCCTAACCATAAAATGCAAATGTATTTCCTATTGTCTGTCTGCCTCTGGGTTTCTCTATGATTTACATTTTAAAGGTATGTTTAATGTATGGGAGGTGTGTGACATCAAATATGCTCCCTTGGCTGATAATAAACAGAGAACTACAGACACATGCGTTTCACATGTTTGTCCATCTCCCCCAGTTCAGGGATGGCTGGTAAGCGTATAGAGGTGCAGCGGACACATCAACCAATAACTTCAAATTCATCTTAAAAATTTGGGTACTCATGTTAAACCTAACAGCTTGGGTGGTCAGCCCAGGATTCTGCCAATCCATGCAATCTGTCATTTTTTGCTACTTAAGGGTTCTGCACAAAGACAATTTTAGAAATTGTTTCATTCATTTTGTTGACTATGTACTGGGAGCATTATTTGATGGAGATATTTGTGTAACAATATATGTTGCCTGGCAGCATGGTAGCTCAGTGGTATGGAATCCCAGGTTCAGGTTTTGATTCCCGCTTCGGGTTCTGTGTGTATGGAGATTGCATGTTCTCCCTCTCATGCTCCACTCACTGTTATAGAACATTTACCCATTTGGCATGTAATATATTTCGATATAGTAGTGCGAATCTATCAGTTCACGGTATGGAAGCATTCTTTTTGAGAAGACAGCATAATTCGGACGTTTATTTTACTATTTCTACTTTTTTATGTTTATGTTTTCAGTATAGTTGGCTCTGTTTTTTTTTTTTTTTAAGTCCTGTTAACATTAATTCACTCATGTTTTCAAAAAAGTTTTATTTTCCGTCGGGGGTTTAAATAACTTTCGGTCTGTCGTTGTCATGGTTAAAGAAACTCCCGTCGTGTTTTAAAATAAAATGCTTTGTTCTCGTGGTATTTTAAATTCCATCGTGTTTTAAAGAACCTGTGTTCGTTTTTATTATTATTAATTCGTTCCTCGCGTCGCGTTTTAAATAACTCGTTTAGTGTTCTAAAATGAAGACGGTCGTGATAAGTATGACTAACATTTTTACGATAGCTTTTCACTTAGGAACAAGCTAAAACAAAAACACTACTTTTGTCGCCAACTAACTACGTCATCAACCAGCGTCCATGGTTGCCATTGGTTACTAGACACAGGCGCTGATCCGCCGCCGGAGTGGTTTATTTCGGTAGATACACTAAAGGATTTAAGCCCTATGACGTGGTTAAAATGCCAAAGTGGTAAAAGTAACAATCAGATATTTATGTTGCACCCGAGAGTTTATTCTGAACCTAAATATAAGATTCCACTTGTATGTCTAGATTATAGTGGAATGGTAATTACTAACGACTATAATCTTTGTGTATTTAATAATGCGCTATGAATGGTTGTGCTTGTGCAAAGAGCAGCACTGGTGTGAACGGAAAAGCTGCTTTTATATGACCAGCAGTTGTTTGTAGTTGTTTTGTTTAACTTTCCGTGTGAGCTAAATTAAGATAAATACAGAGAAACACTCCATGTTGAAGACCACTGTGCCAACAACAGATTTTTTGCTACTAGTTAACTCTAGACTCGGTTAATATCTGACATTATTTGGCTTTATTTTAGATTACTGACAGTAAGCGTGCATAGAATTGGTTACAATGCAAGATTCAAAACGCCATTGATCGCCAGGGACTGTAAAGGCATAAAGTGTGTGATTTCTCATTTGGAGGGAACCCATCCTCCGCTTCTCATTGACCCTCGTGTCCAGTAGGTGGCGGTGTTGTGTTGTTGAGGTGTGGTCACTGGTCTCTCTAATACTATGCAATGTTGTTACATACGGAAGCGCATTGCATTCACACAATAAAAAAAAAAATCACGGGACTTATGTCATAATTATGACTTAATATCTCATAATTATGACATCTTGATCTCATAATTATGAGTTATTGTCATAATTATGAGTTAGTAAGTCATAATTATGTGATCAGGATGTCATAATTATGAGATATTAAGTCATAAGTATGACATAATTCCCGTGATTTTTTTTTCTTCTGTGAATGCAATGCGCTTCCGTAGTTACATGTGGTTGGAGCGTTACAAACAGAAATCTAGAGCCCATGCTGAACTGAATATTAACCAAATAGTTTAGGCAGTTCTGTGTACATCTGGAAGATTTGGGGTTGGAAACCACTGACCAAATCTGGTAGCACTGGCTATTTTTAATATGCCATTCGTTCTTATAGTGTTTCAAAGTTCACTTAATGTCAAAATGTAGCAAAGTTTGTTTTTCTTGCTGTCTCTTAAATTAAAGACGTTCTGTTAATTAGTTCCCATTCTCTTTCATAGAAAACTCAATTAAATTAATATTTTAAGCTTTGTTCCTTTCAGTTCTAAATCCCCTTCATTAATTTAAGTGGGAAGTTGTATAAATTCATATCCTTGGTATAGAAATGCATGGATACGAAAATAAATTAAATTAAATTAAATTAAATTAAATTAAACAAACTTAATGTGCCCGTAATCAAACTGAACTGCTTGAATTGTCCGGCTAACTTTGAAACGCTTGATCAATGATAATTCACCAACAATCAGATCATGCTCATAAGTGTTATTTTGTCCACAACATAAAGACAAAAATAAATAAGCAAAGGAAAAATGAAATGGTTATTAGAAATAAATAATTATTGGCACAAGCTGGACACCAAATTATGCAGTGTTGAGCGCTTCGCTGCTCCGAATTAGCCATAAGCTTTGGCTTGCGTGCTCACGACAGAGGGGTGTACACTTCTGACGCAGACAAAGAACTGAGTGACTGACAACCAGCATTCACACTGATTTTGGACAAACCTGAAATGACAAAACATTTGTACAGATTGTGATGACATGTCAAAACAAAACATTTGCACAGATTGTGAAGATTCATGTCACCTGTGTTGTGTATGACTGTATTTATTTTTAAACCTAACTACATTACTTTTGCAGACAAAACAACAAAGACAGCAGCAACATTTAATTTTAATGACAGGCTTGAAAAAATGTTCCCCAACAGGAAAAAGTGCACTGTAAGGAAGTAGGTTGCATGGTAAATTGACAATATGGTGCAATTAAACAACCTTTTCTTATATTTCAGATACAGACATTCCAATAGAGCAGCTGATCATTTATTTTACTGTGTCTAATGAAATATATGAATGTTGTTTATAAGTTGACAACGTTATTAATGTTATTAAGCATACAAGAAGGAATTTTTTGGCTACACTCTCAGAGATGTCCAAGAATGTCATTAATCCACAGAATAACTCATCCATGTGTACCTCTCTTTTTGACCCCAACTGTCTGTCTAAAATATGGGTTGAAGAGAAGATCAGCATGGCTGAAGACCTGGATGTTTAGACATTGGTTTTCTTATTCAGACTTTACTACATGCACATATAGTGAACTCTGTAGTAGCATGAAAACACAGAAAAATTGTGCATGATTGTATTCAATCATGGGTAGATTAAGCTTGGCATTTTTTTAGTATCTATACCTGAAACGTAGATAAATTAGTCAGACTTGATGTATTTTACTCTCTCCTAGGCAAATATGGAGTAGGGAGATGTCTGGCTTCAAGGTCTGGGTGAAAGGTTTTGAATGGAATCTATTGATAAGTGACCAGAATTACTGGAGATGGCCTGCTGAACTCTTAAGCAGAGGTTTGGAGTTCAGGGCTCAGTTTCCAGAGTTCAATCGTGTAATCACAAGAGAAGAAATATATTATGACTTCCTGTAGCTCAATAGAACAACATGCGACATAAAGACACTGTAAAATTTTCACCCAGGCACATGGTTTCATTATTCACATTTCACTTTTGTATATCTATTCTGTGACAATGTCTGACTATTTATTGTCAATTTAAGTGATAATCGTAGTAAATTCTGTTTGAATTTAAGGGGCAATGTAAAGGTTTCTTATAATATGTGAACTTACCCATGCCTATAAGCCATTATCGCGACATGGTAATACTTCCTATAGCCTGTGTCCAGTCGAATATACTGTATATACAAATAGCTTCTGTCCGCTGGAACCCTTTTGTCTAACCAGAAAATACTAATGTATTTCCTATCGCCTGTCTGTCTCCGGGTCTCTCAATGACTTGCATGTTAATACCTTGCTCTTTTGATGTACAGGATGTACAGGATACAGGGCACCTGGTCAACAGCTTAAATATGCTCTCTTTGCTGAAAATAAACAGAGAACTGCAGACACATCATGCATAAGTGTGTGTTTGTACCTGTCCCCCAATTTGGGGCTGGCTGGTAAGCGTATCAAAGTGCAGCGGACACATGAAGCAAAAATTATACTTTTAATTCATCTTAAAACTTATCAATTTGGGTCCTCAGCAGTTATGATTAAATATGTCTTATATTCTCTACCTTGACTGTTCTTTGTATCAACTAAATGTTTTTTGACAATCGTCTAACCCATTTAAAATAAACATTTTTTTTACCAAAAAAAAAAAAAGTATTTCAAGCATCTATATTTGATTTTCTACAAATTATTATCTTTATTATTACTGTTAATGTAATCACAGATGTGAGATTTTAAATAAATAGAAATAAATGTTTTTTTTTTTTTTTAAACATAAATTCCCATATCCAATATACAGTTACGGTAAGCACAGAGATTCCTAACCCATAATCATATACTGTATACAGTTGTTAGCATAAAGAGTTGGCATTACATTATTCGGATAAAGACAATTGGAAAGACCAGTTTACCACTCATTAATGAACCAAAATGGTCTTATGAATAAATACATCTTTATAAATAAAAGTTAAAACGCTTTTGTACTAAATGTTTGTGCAAACTGAGTCTGTATGGTGTATTCCGGCCACCAAAAAAATGTCATTTTAAACCCCGTGAGGAGCTGCGCTCTGTCTCAAATAAATAGGATCCGCTCTGCTGGAACAGGAAGCGAGGAAATACTAATGGCGCCCGACTAGAAAACCCTGGCGACGATCGCTTACAAATGCATGTTTATCTAAAAGCACCAGGGACTTGGGATACAAGCTAGAAGCGCATTCGCGGTAAGAAAATGCTTAAAGTCTAGAGTTTGTCCTTATGTTTACGCTTTCTTTTTTTATTCAGGGGGAAAATTCGGACGGTCTGTGTCGCACGCAGGCCCTCGAGGTCCCTGAGCAGTTTCTCACAGTGCCTGAGTGGAAAAGAACGAGGCTCTAAAATGGCGTCGCGCTGCAGGCAGGGCGGAGGGCAGCTTTACGCATTTAAATCACGTTACGGGTTTAGCGAGTGCTCGCGGTTTGACCTGAATTGTCCGCAAATGTAGTTGGAATAAAACGTTATTCATAAATCAAACATTGGTTTACGTATTTTGGGCATCTGAGTTTAGGAATGTCACACACACACTGACATGGCCTTCTTGTTGTCCTTGAATACTGAACGATGTTAGCTCACCAAAAAGCTCTCTCTCGCGCTTCTGTCACTAAGGCGACGTTTGTGAGCACGAGATCACGTGAAGCTAATTCATTAAACTACGCAATAATGTGTAACTCGAGTGCAGTTAAACCAAAATACTTTTCATTTAAGTGGCTGAGGCGGCTAATAATGGCCATACAGTTAGCATTACAGTCGGGAACAGTATTTCATAACAATATCACAATGTGATTCAGTTAGCGTTGGGTTCATTATGTGAGGTAATATGAATATAAACATAGAATTACTAGTTGTTTCGTTAGTTTATGTGATTTTATTTATTTCTGGCTGCGTATTTCTGAGGAGACGATGAGGAGAAAGTAGTAGTTTGTTTCCCTCTCTTGTCTCCACTTCAGCAAAATCTAGTCTCTCTCTCTGGTTCCTACGCGTATTGGAGCGGTTGAGAAATATTAGTTATTCTAAAAATCTGTATATGCTTTCACATCTAAACAACAAGCAATATGTATTTTAATCTACGTTGGATTAATTTATTATGCTGTGAAATATTTCTGGAGTTAATTAAAATTGAAATATAAACTAAAATCGTGTTAAGTTATGCCAGGTCACATTATTACATTGGATTTCTTGCGGAAAGACCATTAATGTAATGTTTTCTTGTGTATGTTCTCCCTGTGGTTGCATTCATTTGGGTTCTTTCGGTTTCCTCACATCTCTCAAAAACATGATTGGCTCAACTAAATTGTTCCTGCGTCAAGTATGACGTCACAGAGACATTTGATTGGCTTTTGTCGCTAACCTGGGTTTATGACCACCTTTGCCCAGTGTTCCTGAGATAGGCTGTGGATCCACCATGACCTTGAATAAAGAGATTACTGAAGAAGAATGAATAAATAAATGACTTTTATTGTCCCCCATTACCCCGCCCCCCAAGTGTTCAAACGTAGATACAGATTATCAGCCATAACGACTCAGGATAACACCCAGCAGGAAAAAGATAAATCTTTAGAATTTTTGTTTTTATATTTGGAATTGTATTTTTATAAGTGTTTCAGTCAGCATATACTGTAGATATATAAGCCAAACATTGTCACCGGGTATGATAACCTTTAGCCTGATGGTACTTAACTGCACTTCTCATGTATATAGCCTATTTTTGCTATAAGATTAGGGTCAAACATTGTTTAACGATGTACAATTTTTCCTCCAGGGCTAATATGGATTCAGAAGACATGGAGGTGGAGAGCAGCAGCGATGTTGGGCATTCAGGGATGGAGGAGCCATCCGAGAGCGGCATGGCAATGGAGTCATCAGAAGCCATGTCCGCAGACAGCAGTGATGCTGTCACAGTGCCAACCCTCGCACCTGAGTCTGACTGCCATGTTGGACAGAGCTCTGAAGGCCTTGTGGTAGGAAAAGTTGTCAGTTTAATAGAATATACAGTACCAGTCAAAGGTTTGGACATAAGTTTGGCTTTATTTTTTACACTCTAGAACAATACTCGATGTCCAACTAGGAAATTAAGCAACAACAACAGTCAGTTGTTATTTTAAGACATGAAGGACAGCTGTCCTGGAATAGTTCTTGCAAGAACCATATTGTCAAGTGCATTTGCAAAACCCACGAAGCACCATGACAAAACTAGCTCTCATAAAGACCACAGGAAAGCAAGACCAAAACTTACCTTTGAGAAAATAATTTAGAGATACCAGTCTCAAATTCACAATTTAACAGCACCTCAGATTACAGCTGTTATGAATGCTTTACAGAGGATAAGTAGCAGACACATCTCAATATCAACTGTGAAAGATTAGTGCATATTTTGTATGAAAAAAATACCAGGAAAGACTATGGAATTAAAAGGTGTGCCCAAACTATTGACTGGTAATGTATATTTAGTTAGTAAAGTCTTTTTATTAATAATGTAAAAAAATTATTTGTTTTTCATTCTCACTGGCCTGTTGTTGTCACAGGTGTTCATCCCTGAGACGAGCTCCAGCACAGACGTGCGTGGTCTTCATCTTCCAGACTCCTCCTCTGTTGCACAGTCCACCAGTGTCTCCAGTGTTTCCACAGTGACCCAGTCAGTGCTGGTGTCTGAGTCACCACAGGTTCTTGTGCACTCTAGTGCTGTATCTGAAGGAGGGATGATGGTGTCTGACTCAACTGCCTCCACCTCTTCAGACCTAGGCTCTGCCATTGACAAAATAATTGAATCCACCATTGGGCCTGATATAATGAATGGTGGGAGACCATTTGTTGTTCACTTTGTGTTAACTCTAGGGTGCACTGGAACATTAAGGTTTTCTGTGTAATAAAAAAAATATATAAAGTTTACACCTGCAAATACATCTTCCAAATTTGCAATTGTATTCATATTTTATACTATAGGATGTATTGCAGTAACGAGTGCGGAGGATGACAATGCAGAGACCACTCAGTATCTGATCCTGCAAGGACCTGATGATGGTGAGCTGATAAAAACATTTCTAATGAAAATAAAGTTGTGTTTGCTCTTAACACTCTAGGAAAACCCTTCAGTTTTCCCCTGAATAAATATGCCTCTAAGACTTTTTTCAGTCCTTTTGTTTAGTTTCACTGTAAGGTACTTAGCTATATGTATAATATGTATAACCTGTATGAGTTACTAATATGCTTGTTAAAATATGTTTTAAACAACATCTGTCTGTAGGAGCTCCCATGGTGGCGCAGATGTCTTCCTCGGCACTATGTAGCCGCCTCACTATTGACGCCTTATCAGATGGGCCCACATCTACTTGCTTAGATCAGGCTGACCTGTCAGAGAGCTTGCAGCCTGACCATCCTGGCCACTCAGGCTACAGAGAGCATGAGGATGGCAGCAGCAGCAGCAGCAGTATTAGTCAGGCTGATCCAGATCAGACAGGTGATCCAGGACAGTCCCAGTTCGATGATTATGGTGTGGATGAATCAGAGGAACCGCTAAGAGGCTATGTGGCTGAGTGTAGTGGCGCAGTTGAGTGTAGTGACAGCAGCAGTGTGGATGATGGCACCGTGCGGCACTCACTGGCTGACACAGCTGGCTCACATCTCCAAGATCAGATGGAATGCAGTGAAAGCCAAACTGGGCCATACATTAGTAGTAGTGGTACTTACTCTAGCCTTCCAGAGCCTGAGGCAGTGCACAGGGAGGACAATGGAGTTGTGGTGGAGTCTGGAGTGGCAGCAGGACCAGGGGAGAGGGCTCCTGACCTGGCTGAGCTTGAAGAAATGATGGAAGTGGTCATTGTGCAACAGTTCAAGTGCAAGATGTGTCCATATAAGAGTGTTTCTAAAGACACCCTTATCAATCACATGAGAGACAAGCACTTCAAACCTGCAGGTGAGGAAAATCAAACATAATTGTTGCTACATTGTGTTCTTTTTTTAGGGTCTTTGTGGAAAAACAGAATGTTCCCTAAAGGTAAACAAGTGATTTTCAAGAAACCTTTATCTGCAACTTGTGTAATATACAACACAAATTTAGAAGTTTCCCTGTATTGGGGAATTTTTTAAAAAACTTTTACATACTTTTACAAATTGAATATAAGGCATGATTTTGAAATTATAATAGAATATTGAGATCACCACCACACGCATGCACTGGAGTTTGGAACTTGGATAAGGGCCTGTCACATAAACAAACCAGAGAGCATGAGAAACACATGCTCAAAGCAAAGGTCGTCTTTGTTATTTGAATTGTTGTTATTGTAAGGAATGTTGTTGTGTAAGGATTAAAATAAAATATCTTTATTTTTAATTTGTCGCCAAGGTGATCCTCCTAAAAAGCGAGGACGCGGAAGACCAAGAAAATCTGAGACACTGGCACAACTAGGGGCAAAGATGAAGAATAAGGTGCCAGAAGAAGACGAAGATGACATAATAGACGCTGGTGCCATTGATGATCCTGAAGGTGAGTATTTATTTTTTTTATTTGATGTATGTGTATGAAGCACTAAATTTGATTGATGATGATAATCCTTACTAATGGATTTCTTTAACTTTTCAGAGGACAGTGATTATAATCCTGCGGATGAACAGCAGAAAGCCAGACCCCCAACACACCGACCAGCTACTGCCTCCTGTTCATCATCTTTTTCCTCTAACTCACTGAAGCGTCCTCGCAGAATGGTGGGCCCGCCCCGTAAATTTCTTTTTCCTCAAGGTTTCACAGGTCAGTAAGTAAATAAACAACAGATGTAATACCTTACAAGTGCTATTTATATTGGTTGTTCATTGTCTAACAACAGCCATCATAAGTTAATTATGTCTAGAAGTAAACAAAGAGTTTATTACCTATTTATTTTCTCAAGTTGCAGAGGATGAAGAACATTGACTCAACTTCAAGTTGTCACTCCTTGCATCTTTTTTAAATTGGTCTCTGTAGTGAAATACATGTCTTTGCTTTACAGCACCAACAGCATCAGTGTCTCAGACAAATGCTGCAATGGACTCCCAGGCTCCTGAAGAGGCTAGTTCCTCAGGGCTAGAGAATGAAGCTGCCTCAGTTTCTAACAGCTGTGCTGTGGAGCAAGGTGTCAGCCAATCAGATTCAGAGAACAAAGACCCATCATCAAACAACGGCCCCGATGATGAGGAGTTTTTCCCACGAAAGCGTGGACGACCATCAAGGCGTTTTCTTCGCAAAAAATATAAAAAATATATTAACAGAAAGTGAGTTACCTTTTATGTACATTTCATTAATCATAAACTAGGCGTAACCAATTAATATACGTTTCATTCATTAGCCATAAAATTGCCATATTTCATAAACATATTTGTGTTCTTCATTATTTATGTAAAGCAAGTACTACAAATCCCTCAAGCCACTGTTGAGACCACATAACTGCTGGATTTGTGGGTCACGCTTTCTGTCTCAAGAGGACCTCCGATTTCATGTGGATTCTCATGAGGGCAACGATCCAGAATGCTTCAAGTGCCAGAAGTGCAGCTACCGGTGTAAACGTTGGTCTTCACTTAAGGTAAGTTTTTTCTTTGTTTGTTTATTTGTTTGTTTGTTTGTTCTTTTATTAAAGAGAGGCGTGCTACTCTGCTTAGTATTGAAAATGGAACTCTGGGCTAACTTTTTTTTCTGACAAGGTTTACTATGGTGGTGTTTAAATGTTTCTATTTTTTATGTAGAAAATTAAGAAAATGTTTAGTAATTGTATATTTATTTGGTTCAGGAGTGTTCATAGTTTTGCTTTTCAATGCAATGCAGTTACAGCCATTTTTTCATGTGTTGTAGGAGCATATGTTCAACCACCAAGGAACAAAACCATTTAAGTGTGACGTCTGTGACTATTCAAGTGTCTACAAGAAGGATGTTGTCCGACATTCTGCAGTTCACAACAAAGTGAAGTAAGATTTTGCATGGTGCAACACTGTTGTCTAAAGTTATTTTAAAAAATAATGTCGAAGCATTGTGCAGATGTGGTTTCAGAAATAATTTATTTATTGTTAAATGTAATTGACATCGGAGTTAACAATTATTTAATTTTGTGTCAATAAGATTCGTTTATCTAACATGTCTTTTATTTCTCATCTCAGGAGTAAGAAGACAGGCCTGGTAAGATTACTGTTTTTTTGGGTGATATTTAAAGCACAGTGTGACATCAATTTGCTCAATTTGAGCATCAATCTTTTTTACTTTAGTTCAGAGTCTCAACTCATATACAACTGAAGTCACTGTCAGCTTTTAATATGATGACAGTCTTTTTCTGGTTCTCCCCAGATTCCAAAGGTGTCTGAGTTTCCATGCCCAATCTGCCATCGTGTATACCCCATGCAGAAACGCCTCACGCAGCACATGAAGACACATAGCTCAGAAAAACCGCACATGTGTGATAAGGTATAAAAATAAGTGAAATATATGGCATTTGAATTTAATATTTTAGAGAGTGCAAGGACTGGTGATCTGAGTGTACATAACAGTATAAGTGAACATGCTGCTTTTATATGTGATATCAGTTTGGGGAGCACTAAGAAATATTTTTTTTTGGTATACATTTTGTTTATGAGTTGAGAATTTGGCTCTTCTGAAAATAATTTTTTATAAATAAAACTGTGTTTGTTATGTGACCACCCTGATACATTTTAGTAGTATCCCTGTTTAAACAAATCCGCTAATGCAGTTTGCAATTCTGGATTTGGCTGGGTGTGGAGGGGTCTCTCAAGGTGGTCAGCTTTATAAGCCCATTGGTGGATCTTGGTGGCAACCAAGGGGCTCGGAGCCTGTCATAGTTAGCCATGTTGTTAGGACGGGGAGAACGGCCAGGGTTCTGTATTTATCTTAGGCCATTACTCTTTTGTTACTCTTTACTTTTTTGGTAGTTTACTTTAATGTCTGCAGATGCACCTTGATGTCCTTGTCAGCTGTGAGCATCACCAGTATGGAAGTATAACAGTGCCAAAATTCCTCAAAGCAAAACATTATACTGAATCACATGAACTGAAAAAAAAACTTGTCACAAAAAAGCAGTTTGAATTTTTCTGCTTTGAAATTTGCTCTGAAATAAAAGAAATTTTAGACACTGAAATTTATTGTGGTTGTATATTTCAACTGATAATGTAATTCAAGCATTTAAAAATCAATGCAAAAATATTCACCTTACTAAATTGCTGTTCAAAAATATATTCAATTGTTAAAAATGCAATCTTCATTATTTTTCAGCCTCACAAATTCAGGTTAAAAAAAATCAAGTATTAAAATTCCGGTTGAAAAAAATCAGCTATTAAATTTCAGGTTGGAAAAATTCAGGTATTAAAATTCAGGTTGACAAAATGCGAGTCTTCAA
>JAQMYJ010000040.1:14195440-14208483 GCA_030014305.1 Clarias laeviceps | reverse complement strand
AGAAGTTACAGGTCTGTGAGAGCCAGAAATCTTGCTTGTTTGTAGGTGACCAAATACTTATTTTACAGAGGAATTTATCAATTAATTCATTAGAAATCCTACAATGTGATTTTCTGGATTTTTTTTCTTATTTTGTCTCTCATAGTTGAGGTACAATATACCTACGATGAAAATTACAGGCCTCTCTCATCTTTTTAAGTGGGAGAACTTGCACAATTGGTGACTGACTAAATACTTTTTTTTACCCCACTGTAAACAGACACTAGCTTCTGCCAGTGTTTCTAAGGGATCCTAGCCTCTAGTTCAGTAAGATTCTTGTGTTTGTGGGTTGTAACAGTTTTTTTTTCTCTTTTTTTCTATTAGATTCAAGTCAGGCGACAATGACGGCCACTCTAGAACCCTTCAGGACTTCATCTAAAACCAAGCCTTGATGGACTTGATGAACTGAAGTATGCTTGGCATTATTGTTCTTTTGGAAGGTCCAGTTTCACTGAAGTTTCAGCTTCTTCACAGATTCCCCTCTACACGCTGCAGGTTTCTAGTGCCAGTATATTTTTCTAGATACGCTTTATTTTTCTACACCAAACATACCTCTGACATAGGCCCAAAACGTTTTGTTTAATCAGTCTGTAGAACAGAATTTTAGCATATTAAAGCTGATGTTTCTTGTGTTTTAGGGTCAGTAGTGGGGTGCGTGTTCAGTATGCGCTTTATAGTGCATTGTGAAACTTGAGTGTCTGGTGACACCGAATCTTTCTGTAGGTCCTTTGCAATCAATCCAGGATTTTTCCTTGCCTCTTTAGGAATCTGGTAGCAGCAAATGATTGCTTCCTCTTTTTGGCACATACAGGTAGTGTAGCCACTGTTCCTTTAACTTGAAACTTCCTACTGTATTTCTAGTAACATTTGGCACTTTTGCTATTTTTTTATATTCTTGTCCTTGTTTGTGCCAGGCAATGAACACTTCTAAGAAAATATTTATTACAGTATATCAATTGTTATTTTAGTATATTATGCTCTTGTTTCACTGAAAATTTTTTTTCAATGGGGTCGATAATTTTGCGTGCAATTGTATGCATGTACATTTAATACAGGAAAAAAAATGCTTTTTAGTATTTATTACTTTTATGTTGTATTTGAACTACGTTAAGTACCTTCATTGATATCAACTCAAACATTTGTTATTTAGAGTTATAGTTAATTTAAAAACTATGTAATTTTTTGCATACACTCTCAACTGAAAACTTCAATAAATGTGTTTTTAATGCAGGATTAAATAATAATTATTTACTTTTTTATTTACTTAATTTTAAATAATCACTTCTAACATGGCTGAACATATTAGAATGCAAAGTGTTTGCTAAAATTTAGAATTTGTAGGTGTACGTACAACTAACTACTTAATATACTTTGATTATATCCATGACAAATTAAAATAAAATACAATGAAAAGCTACAAGCAATATGAGATGAAGATTTATATTTATTTTATTTCAAGTTTATTAATCGATAAATCAAATAGAATTTGAAAATTTGCTTTTTCCATTCTTTTAAGCAAGCTGAGCCAGGCCGACGCTGTTAGTCTGCCTGTTAAAGATAGTGTAGTAGTTTCGGATGAAAACATCGCCAAGAATCCACAGAGAGTCACCGCTTCCACTAAAACCTGTATTGCAAGAGTCCTATAATGGGGGGGGGGGGGACGGGGAGGGGAATTAAACAGTAAATATGACATGTTTGGATTGCATTCTTTTTACTAGTATTGTATTTACTTTATATAGAACTGTGCTATGTATAATTTAAAATATAAAAAAACATTTTGAGTTTAAATTTTTTTAATGGTGAAATTTAAGTCATATTAACTCTGCAGCTTTTTGCTGATGATGTGAAAATGAAGTTTGTCAATGTTTACCTGATTGACGTAGGATGAAGGAGAGATGGTGAAGGTGTAGCCATTAAGGGTGAAGGTAACTGAAGGCATGCTTTGGATGTTATTACAGTTCACAGTAGCCTGCAAGGAAAGTAGGCAAATGTTTACTTTTGGTTTATTTATTCTATGTGAAGAGTTTTACATTTGGTTAAACTTTAATCAAGTTTTAAAAAAAAAACATTTACTCACATCTCCATATTGGTCGACAGTGGCGCCCACCCAGGAGTTAATGTTGTTGATATCTGAGGTTGGCCCAACAATAAGGGAAGTGCCAGTGTCAATAATAGCCTGGCATCCTCCAGAGCAAGCAACAGTCTGGCCATTGATAGTAACACTGCAAACATTTAAAGGATTAATTTTATACAATAGAGCACAACAGTGTAAGCATTCAAGAAGTTTGAAGAAGGTTGGGTTATGCAATTTAATATCCAATTGTTAGATTGTTCTTACTTAAAAAAAAAAAAAACTTATGCAATAATACTGTTAACAATCCAACACATATTTGATCATCATAAACATAAACACCACCAACCATATCTCAGTATAAATACTTACATCAATCAATATTAGAGTTTTTTTAATATGTTATATGATTATACATGCTTTATAGCCTGCCCACCTGTCCATGGTGACCTGGTAGTAGCTCTCTGAGGACAGAGGGATCCAGTAGATGTTACCAGTGTAGTAGGAGGTGTCAATCTCACCAAACAGTACTTCACTGCCCTGCTGACCACTGTAGAATTTAAAGAGAGTGCTGGTTGAGGTAGACTGTAATTTTCAGACTCAAACTATAAAAGTTTTGTATGCCTGATGCTTAAATAGTTTGGAAAGCTTGTCTAAATCTTGATCTGGAAAGGTCACCAGTCTTTTGATTGGGAAACTGTATAACTGCAAACGTAAATCATACTGATTCTTATTTGAGCAATATAAAATTAAATCAGATGGAAAATGTAGCATACTTGCTGCTCAGGTAGACAGAGAAGACATCCTGGGAGACCAAGCCCTGACTCATCATGTTGTCAAAGACGGGAGTGGCACTATCAGAAGCAATGGATTGGTAGGCCAGACCCAGGATGCCATCCGCTGCCATGCTGGCCATAAAGGGTGCCTCAGTCTCACTCAGTCCAAAGATCTGATTTTGCACAGAGATTCCACCAACCTATAGAACAAAGGATTAAGTTTTACTTATTGTTGTTTATTTATTTACAATCTACAGTAATTAGCTGTGAATCCTTAGATCTTACTCATTTAAAATTTCAAATAAAAGAAAATATTTTTTCAGTGATTTACATTAGACCCAAAAGCCTAGAAAAGAAAGTCTTAAAAATCTTTGCCACTTTTAGATTTATATAACACAAATCACAGCAACCTACTTATGAGCAGTTAAATTAAACTTGAAGCAAGTTGCAACTACGTAACTGAAGGCTTACAATTGATTGGTGTATTTTAATACTTTTAGTCCAAAGGGCAAAAAGTGGAGTAATATCTAATATATATATTAACCATTTACCATTATAACAGTATGATTTCTGGAAGTGTCTGTGTTTATCAGGTGTCAAGGAAATAATTTCAAATCAATTTGATCGAATCAACTGGAGAAATTAAATACCGTCACAGTGTCATAAGCCAAGTATCCAGTCATGCTGCCTGTGCCATACTGAATGGACAGAGCCTGGTTGTTGGTCTGGAAAGTGCTGGACTGTGTTGGGTTGAATTTATTGTGGTTCTCTAAAAAGCAAAGATATTTTGAAGAAAAGATATTTGTTAGTGCTAGAAATAGGTAAGCTTACTGTCTGCCCAATTATGGAACATAGTTGCCATAGTGTTGCTTATATTACAATGAGCTTATGTTCAAATCATATAAGTGCATTTAAAAACATTTCCCGCTTTTTTAATAAGCACTCCTATAGCTTGTTTTCATTTGCTGTCTCTAAACCCACTAATACTTACGGCAAGCCTGGCTTGAGCAGTAGATAGAAGGCACCCACAAGTTGGAAGAGCCACTATCAAAAATCACTTGGAAGGACTGAGGAGGACTGCCAATGGAAATCACACCGTAGTAAGAGAGCTGAAATGGACAAGAACAAGACTTGATGTACAAACTGACAAGCCAACATATTTCCTTTTGGACACACATACACTGGGATGTGTGCCATGCCATGTGTGCAACTTACATCAGCATCATTGGTCATGGGCTCAGCACCGGTCTGCTGAAACTTGACCAGTGGGCTGTAAGGATGTTTTTTTCTGTACTCCTCCCAAAGTCCTTTCTCTTGTAGATTCTGACGTGCGGTCTTACCCTTGATCAAAGGCACCCTGCCGGAAAAGTGTCATCTTTGTGTTATTTCTATTAATCTTTCAGTTTCTTACATTGGTACAAAAGCATTTGAAAATAAAATCCACATCAATTTCTATTACAGTAGAACTGAACATTAGAACTGATTTTGTTAAGCCAACAAAGAGTTTTGGGACTTACCTGATACATTCTGCAAATGCCACTAAGGCACACAAGGCCAGGATCAGCTTCATCGTCTTGACTGTGACTTCAAGCTTGCACTCAAGCACATACTGCACAGTCAAAGATTTCAGCCTTTATATACAGTCCTATCATGTTTCTTATCATGAACATATTTGTCATCCAGGTGTTAAAACACACTGTGTCTAGAAAACCCATTTGTCATTGACAGAATTTCCTTGAAGTTTCATATTATCTTTAGCATAATACCTGAACACCAAACCCAAACACTGATGTATATTTTTCCATGATTTGTGAAAGTTAAAGTATATATTCAAAGTCATAGACTCAAATCTATTTCTGATAGGTGTAATGAATGATATCTAATGTTAACATAAAGGACTTAAAGGTTGAAAGGATTGTCTGCCCCATTATAATTGATTTTGTATTTAATTTCTTACTAAAGTGCAATAAAAAAATTTGAGAAGTAGAAACTGCTAAATAAAAAACTTTTATATTGCTGATTTTTGCAAGTTTACTGATACAGATAAATGATTTATAGATTTCACACAAGAATTATGGAGAGAAAGTATCAGAAAGTCATTATTGTGATATACTGTAAATCTTATTGTGCTGTACATTTTTGCATCAAAACTGTTTGCCAACAAATAAATAAGATCAAGTATGGAATGGCAATTTAACTGAAAACAAACAGTATACCTGTCATGAAAAAGCATGGAAAAAAAATTTGTATTTGTAGTTGTAGTGCTGCAATGTCTGAAGAAATAATGAGACACAGCATTGCTGAGTTGTGAAGTTTAACACAATCTTAACAGAAATGATAAAAAAGAGTTTCTATCCCCATACACAAATGTAATCATTATGCATACTTAATAAATAATAGAAATCATATACTAACAATTTACAATGGTTGCACTACAACTGGCAACTGTTGTTGTACCTCCCTTCTGGTGGAGGACTTCTCCAAAGTCAAATGAGACATTACATTCCATATCTGTTAATCAAAGTAAACTTATCTTCAGGCCCAGGAACTTACATAACTAAATAACTTGTCCTTTGAATTCTAAGAACAAATAATGCCTCCCTTAGCCTCCCCGAAAGGAAACAGTACATTTGAACATTGCTACTGACACCATCAGGACTCTCAGTCTTAGTTTCTAGGGGTGTAAATAATTATATGTATTTTTCTACAGGGCTGTCACTTAATATGTGCATATGTTACTATTGTGTATTATTTTTATTTTTTTTACTTGATTGTATCATTAATTTCATTGTGGTTTGCCAACTTTCATGTTTCTTGCTTAAATGTGGCCCTCTTATGGTCACTGGAAGGAATTTTCCTTGAACAGAAATTTCAACAACAATTTTTGAAACAGCATATTGCTGACATGTTGCTAATAGAGTTTGAAAGTTATAGTGATGTTCAAAAGTTAGTGCCCCCTATTTTAATTCTGTTTGTTTTTGTATAAAAACATAATGCAAATTATTTGATTGTACAAGGCGTTAGTATTAGGCAAATACAACCTCAGATGAACAACACCATATAACTTTTTCCGACATGCCATTATTTATTTAACTAAAATGAAGCCAAAAAAAAAGCATGTACCCACATGTAGCATGTAATACTATGTACCCACATGATTTAGTACCTTGTAGATTCAATAACTTGAAGTCATAATTTCCTGTATTACTTTAACAGTCTCTCACATCATTGTAGAGGAATTTTAGTCCATTCCACTTTACAACATTGGTTCAGTTCATTGAAGTTTTGGGGAATTTTCATATGCATCGCTTTCTAAAGGTCCTGCCACAGTATTTCAGTTTGGGTAAGGTCTAATCCATTACAAAACCTTGATTCTTTTTTTTTTTCACCCATTGTTATGTCAATTTACTGATTGATCCTGTTGTCCAATTTCAACCAAGCTCAGACAGATGGCTTCACATTTGCCTCTAGAATACTCTGATATACAGAGGACTTCATATTTGACTTATTGACTGCAAGGTGCTCAGGTCCTGTGGATGCAAAACGAGCCCAAATCACACCCATCCACAACCTTGACAGTGGGTATGTGGTGTTTCTGCTAAAATGCTTTTTGGTTTTCCCCCAAACATGGCACTGAACGTTAAGACCAAACAACTTCACTTTGGTCTCATCTGTATATAGAACATTGTTCCAGAAGTCTTGTGCTTGTTCAGATGCAGTTTTGCAAACCTCACAAGTGCTTCCGTGGGCTTTTTAGACAGGAGAAATTTTCTCCTGACACCTCTTGAAAACAAACTTTACTTGTTCAGTCTAATCTCCTAATCTAATGATTTGAAATTATGCATATTTCCTCACACATTTGAAACATGTATCCCTATTTTTTTTTTACTTCTGCATAGCTGCTAAAAGTGTTATAAACCAAATTGAATTGAATTGTAGGTAGATTTAAGATTTTTTTTTTATTCCTTTGAGCATTGTATGGTCTTACCATGGGGTGAATGTGCTGGGATGTCCACTCCTTGGCAACTGACTTAAATGCTTTCCATTAGTGTGTAATATTTATACTGTAGAATTATATCATAACCCCGTCCAGATTGATGTGCAGTAACAATTGCTTCTCCAAGACCATTGCTTATTCCTTTTCTTCTTGGCATTGTGTTAAAACAGACCTGAAAGCTCCAGACCAGCAAACTGCTACAATTTCTGTTTTTATAGAGGTTCTGTTGATCATCAATTAATCAAGAGCTAAGGATTAACAAAACCTGGCTGTAACTCACTCTCTTAAATCATATGGAAGCAGTAATGGGGTAGTATTACCAACATGTTATTTTTCTTTTTGCCATACTTTTTGTTAAATAAATAATTGCACAGTAAAAAAAAAAAAGTTATGTTATATAATTATTTGCCCAAGACCCACAATGATCAGATGATTTGTATTATGTATTTGCACAAAAACACATAGAATTAAAAAAGGGGGTACAAACTTTTAAATATTTCTTTAAATGTTAGCAGACTTTAGGTATTATTAATGTCCTATCTGACAGTTCTGTGATTTTAAAATATTTTGTCACACTTTGTCAAATTTTTCAATATGTATAATAATAATTATGTATAAATAACTATAATTATTATTATTTCTAAAATATATTCAGTGACATGTAATTCGCAATAAACAATACAAAAAACTATAATAATTAAAAAATAACACTTTAAAAGGGAAGAAATTACACAGACCATTATCATTCAATGGTTTCATTTTGTTTCTGATGTAAATTAAACAGTATGCAGTTATTTAAAGCAGATTATATCACTTTCAATATCCAGCTAATTGTATTGTATTATACTCTTCCACCCCATTTATACTCTACCACCCCATTTGAATTTCATCTAAAAATATATTAATGAAGTAGATTTTTATAAATCATGCATAATCCTTTAAATCAGAAAACCACAAATAATCTGTAGTCAAATAACAGGATATAATTTCTAATCATGTTACGAATTTAATTCAGAAAACAGACAAACACTTTTTATGGAGCAATACATTTATTTGAAAATATGCTCTGGATGTGGTTATGTAAACTCAGACTGTGTTTCACTGTACATGGCATCTTAGATGCCAAAGTAAACAAGTATGACATTGTATTTCTGAACCACTTATGGGTCTCCGCTACTATTTTGAAAAGATGATAAGGGTGTATAGTGCAAAGTGCATGAAGGTGGCGAACAAAAAAAAAACAGGGATATGGCACTTACTCCTTTAAATTTTCTTTCAAGTATTATTTTTTTTCTAATTGTCAGTCCTCTGTTTTCTTTATACCTTAAATAAATGATTAAAAGTCTATACTTTTGTAATCTTTGGTACACCGGTATCTGCTGTCAGCAAATCTAGTGCACACTAAATGAGGCAAACAGGGGCAGGTGTGATGCTGTCTTTTCCCAGGGAAAGGAACCTGTGGAAAAAGATATGTAAATGTCAGTAATTTAGTTTGTTAATATTTGATTATTTAAATATTCATTAGGATTTTATCTGTGTGTATGTAGAAAATATAATATAATGTAATAATTACAGTATAATATTAACTTACATTTATCTCATTTAGATTAAAAGACTTAAAATTATAGCTTATTGATTAACAAAAAAATATCCCTGATTGATTGAACCACAAAGCACTGGGCTTTATCACTGTTTCTTTATTCTCTGTGTCTCTGAGTCCCACCTTAGCAGCACGACTTCACCATCATTTGATCAATGCGGCAGATGCAGGGAGTGATGTATAACACAGATCGCTCTCTCAGCACACAGGACATGATCAGTATCAGCTATATTTGTCAGTAACTGCACTACAGATGCCCTTTGAGCGAGCGCTGTATGCAGCTGTCCAATAACTCACACAATAGATAGCTGAGAATGAGAACGTTCTTCCTATCTTTTATTATATTCATCTTATCTTTTTTTTATATTATTACTATAATCGTTTGCTTTCACAAAGCTCTCTATTTAAGTATTTTATATCTTTCTTATATATGGCATTTCCTGAAAAGATTTCACAAACAAATTTCTTTTTATATTATTGCCACTATTCACCACTGCAACCCATTAGAGCTGACATGTTATATACATGTACAATACAGTGCAGCAAGTGTGATATACAGTAATATATACTTTGTGGCTAAACGGATGACACTCATCTCCCTCAAACCCCTCTGGCGTGCACATCCGTAGGCCCCGCAGCCACAGGCTGACCGCACAGCACATCCCTATGCCGCACTGGACGTCCCTGTCACATGCCTGCCACACACACACACACACACACACACACACACACACAATGAGCATCTTTATAGTCATACCCATTACATCCATTATATTCTAAATATGGGCATATAAATACAAAATATTATGACTCTTTACAAAATTTTGGTTTTAGGGCTCATCCAATACATCTTAATTGGAAGGATACAAAATTGTTTTTTATATAGCATGCACAAAACAACCTGTGGGTTTTCTAGTCATCAATCATTGTTGGACTCAATATAAAATCGGTTTTAATGTTAGGTCTTTCAATAAGGATTGTGTGTGAGCACACGTGAATTTTATTGCAGATTCTTTTTTTGTCGTTTTTAAAATTGCTTGAATTTAGTCAGAATTACACTAATTAATATAAACTAATGAAAAAATCAAATCATTGTCTATTTTAAAGTTATTTATACCATACCTATAAAATACAGCTTTAATAAGAGGTTTATTCATGTAAAAGGTATTTTAGTTAATCAATTGCAATTTTTTTCCTATAATCCTACTTTGGTGTAAATTTTCAGGGTTTTTTTTTTTGTTTGTTTGTTTTGTTGTAGTTCAAAAATGTGCATCAGAATCACAACAATTCAATACAAGACCGAAAAAATAAATCAAGTCAAATTTAGAATTAGTTCTCTTAAAGCTACTTAAACTGTATATTGTAATGAACCTTACATTCTCATAACCAGTAGATAAAAAGCTAGTTGTACTTACCCCAGTGATCACAGCACATCTGCCACCGCTCAGAGATGCAAAGAGTACAGAGAATAAGATGAGTAGACTCATAGCAGCGACAGTAGAGCTTTATAGCAGACGCTTCAGTGCTCTTACACCCTACAGTTCTAACTACTTCTCCTTGAATTCGAACAACGTTTACAAAGCTAGTTAGTTTGGAGATCCTGGAGGTCCTGCCTTAGCTGTGCTTTCTTGGCTCACTTTCTTTTTCCTCTTCTTTCCAATGTCCAATGCTCCAATAAGTTCTACAATGAGATTGAGTGTTTTCTCTCTCTTTATCTCTCTTCACCCCGGTTTAGCCCCCTCCCCTACCTCCGTAGCATCCTCGTCATCTTGCTGTATGTGACGCTGGACAGGTCGGTGAAAGTGACATTTAATGGTAAATTATCCTTCATCATAATACAATATTTTTTGCAGTACTTGTACTTTTATGGTAGTTCCTGACTTCAACAATATTAACCATTAAATATTTTACATACGACATTC
This sequence comes from Clarias laeviceps, assembly GCA_030014305.1. Lineage (NCBI taxonomy): Eukaryota > Metazoa > Chordata > Actinopteri > Siluriformes > Clariidae > Clarias > Clarias laeviceps. The sequence continues at coordinate 14,198,078 of JAQMYJ010000040.1, read as the reverse complement.
AGACGTAGCTGCCAGAGGTAAATAAATGTATTTATCTTTTTTTTGTATTATCAGAGAAGCAAACTTTGTATTACACATGTTTAAGACACCACAATTTTGTATCTGGGTTTTGAGCAAACATATCCTTGTGTATCATATAAAATCATTAAAGATGAGTCATTGATTGAGTGGCACGTGGCTTAGTGGTTAGCACTGTCACCTTGCACCTCCAGAGTCCGGGTTTAATTCCTGACTCAGGTCTTGTGCATATTCCCCCTGTGCTTGGTGGGTTTCCTCCGGTTTCTCCCACAATCCAAAGAAATGTGGATTAGGTTAATTGCATTCCCAAATTGACTGCAATGTGTGTGAGTGTGTGTATGTGTGTGTCCTGCGATTGATTGGTACCTCGTCCAGGGTGTACCCCACCTCATGCCCTAAGTCTCCAGACCCCTGCGACCCTGTATACAGGATAAAGCGGTATAGACGGAGTGGGTAAGTGAGAGTGAGTCATCGATTGGAGGGAGCAGAAGTAACTTTTATTTCCGCTACCATCTAAGGATGAGGCTTCCATGTAGATCACAACAAATTAATCAGTTGTCACCTTTCTACGGAAATGTTGCCTATAGTGACACAGTGATATGATTCATTCTGTCATTCACATTCGCCATCCTAAATTTGGACATCAAAGAATTCCCATAAGGGTAAGACGATTAGGTCTGTCTGACATGTATGTCCACTTATGTCAAAACACTTTCTTAACCACTGGCACTTTATTCAGTGGAGACTTATATGCTTTCTGCAAAGTCAAATAGAATTAAATTCAGATTATTCATGAGAAATCCCTGTCTGTGGATCATATTTTTAAATCAGTTTTATATTCTGCGGCAAGGTTCATTGCCTTGAAGTGTGGCAGCTACCATGTTTAATCTTTCAATTCATTTCTCAGCCAATTATGGCACATGATGAGTCATTTTGAGGGGTTGCGCTTAGGTCGGACTGTGCACTTTGAATTCTGACACTGAATGGGTCAGGTCATCTTTCACTATGCTATATGATTTCCTGTTGTCACGAAGGCATGTAGGGACATAAGTGCAGGTACACAGGTTTTTATTAATCGTACCAAATAATGCTAAGACATGGATCAAAATCGAGGTCAGGGTGTTGGCTAGGGTCAGTTGATTAACAAACAACAAGATCAAGATGAGGAACAGGATCAAATTCAGATAAACACTGAACAAAAAAGGCTTGGTAATGGCTGGTACTGTATGGAAAACAGTTTAAACTTTGTAAATTAAGTGTGCTGTGAAGGACCTTATCTTCTCTTTGTGAATGTGACAGTGATTGGTCTCAGGTGAGCATGATTAGTAGTTTGGCATGGCATATATTGTCATCAATTTAAGAGAGTCTGTGATGAAGGTGGGATTTAGTCCTTGACAGTCATGTTTTTAAGATGTGCTGCACTCTGGGATTTGGAGTGAGATGACTCTTCCGCTGTAAACATGACACCTGAAGACGCAGGGCATAAGACCAGGTACACCCCTGATGCCATCGCAGGACACAAACACTCCAGTCAATTTGAAAACGCAATTAGTCTAATCTGCATGCCTTACACACAGACTCGAGGTGGGAATCGAACCTGGAACATAGAGGCAACATGCTAACCACTACACCGCCATGCCACTGACACAAAATATGATCCATTCATTTTCAGATGTCCACACCAATAGAAACCCATTTCTGCATTGAATTTAATTAATAGAGCACTTCTCTATTTGCCCAATCATTTATATTTCAATCCTGCAAAACATTTTGCCATAAAATAAACACTATGAATGTGAAACTCCTTAATCACATGGGGAGTTGTAGTGTTACATTCTCTGAGGTACACTAGTCCAAAAACATCCTGTTTATAAAGCATCCTTCTTCAAAACAACACTTAAAATACATTTACAATCTAACAATGCTAAAGTAAAGCAGTAAAGCAAATTTAAAAGGTTCAGGGGTGGAGTGGAATGCTGTTGTTCATGATGGCTGCATTTTCATCTCTCTGCAGTTTTGAATTAGAGCTGGATAAATTAGGTATATCTGCTTTGAGAGCGATATGTGTGAGGTATGACAGCCCCGAAGGTTGTGTGCGTCTTTTAGATACTGATTTAGGGCCAGTAGGAGTCTGAAAGTGCCATAGGTTAGTCAGCATTGTATGACTGAGCTGCAGTTAGGAAGATGTATGCCTTTGATTTACTGGCCACATAATTACTTTGCACCATTTTGCCTGGTCAGCACAGCAGTCTGGCCCAACAGAGCAGAAATCAAAATTAGGAGGGACACTGAGCTGGCTCCATAGCTGTCAACCACGGTACAGTACAGCTGAGGAGTAATGGAAACTTGCTTAAAATAAGTTTTTATCCTGATCTATGAATTGGATTATCTTAGCATTTACATACAGTGGGGCAAAAAAGTATTTAGTCCGCCACCAATTGTGCAAGTTGTCCCACTTAAAAAGATGATAGGCCTGTAAGTTTCATCATAGGTATACCTCAACTATGAGAGACAAAATAAGAAAAAAAAATTAAGAAAATCAAATTGTAGGATTTTTAAAGAATTTATTTGCAAATTATGGTGAAAAATAAGTATTTGGTCAATAACAAAATTTCATCTC
>JAQMYJ010000040.1:14172603-14184219 GCA_030014305.1 Clarias laeviceps | reverse complement strand
CTGTGGTATACTGTAGTATTTATTATAGGAAGTTATTATACACTGTGGTATACTGTAGTATTTATTATAGGAAGTTAATATACACTGTGTTATAATCTACAATTAATATAAGATTTATTCAATGCTTTTACTTTGCACAACACTGTAACCATATAATTTTTAGGGTGTAACTTATTGTTCTTTTAATAGTTTATGATTTTATGTCTAAAATGTTTATGTATTTTGAAAAGAATGTCTGAAAATAAATACGGAATTTAGTGAAATAAAATTAAAGATGTAAATTTGTCTAAATTAATATGTCTAGACTTATCTGAAATTCAATGAGTATACAATGTTAATGTAATTCTCCACTACACAATAGTAAAAAAAAAATAATAATAATATATAATAATATTTTAAAATAGTTTTTTTGGCAGGTACATGTGTATTGGTAGCAGGGTTGCTCCTGTATAGCACAGTATACAATAAATAAACATCTAATGACATTTGATGCCTGAAGCTAGATGAATTTAGTTATTTGATGGTTTATGACCTGTTCTGTTTAATAATAATAGAAAATAAAATAGAGAATTTAGGGTCACATTTTGAAAGATTGACCTCTAAAGAACCTGAAAGTCACTATGCTGTTCTAAGATAGCAATGTAAGTAACCTTAGCAAGTGTGCACTTATGTATGCATCTACATATCATCATACAAAAGTAATCATACTGAACTCTATATGTGAATATATGATCACTGGTGTAGTAATACTAACTATAAACTGAAGGTCCGACATTCTATCAAATCACCTGAATTTCAAGATCTGGATATTAGTTATAGTGCAAAGCATGTATTGTATTAATATTCACAACAGTCATGTCATCTTATTCAGGGTAGAAGAACTCTTTTGTATTCAATTTCCCATCTGCACTAGTTAACAATTTGTATTGGAATAAAATACAGTAATGAAATCTGAAACTGGAATCGAACTGGAATTGTGGTCACACGAATGTTTAGAGACAGTTTTACAAATTAAAGGGCTACACAAAGCTATTATACTTAAATAGCTGTCTTTACACATCTGTATGTACATTAAATAATTTTACCATAGAATATATGCTTTCAAGTTAAAAGAAATTTGGAATTTTTTATGTCAGTAGTGGTCTATTTGTGGTGATCTCATATAAATAATGTAGAAATAGGAAGTTGGGTCAGTCAAAACCATTTGGGTTTACTGTAAACCAGCACAAATCTCACATATTCCAGATTCATCACTTTGTAGTGAAATCTTTTAATAATGTTTGTTTTAATTTTGATGATTATTAATAATTATAAGTTTTTAGTTAATGATTATTCAGACATGTATAAATACAGTGTATATCTTGGTCTAGTTCAGTACATGTTTAGGGGGGGACTACTGACTTCACAGCTGTCAGAAGATGACCAGGGCTGGACTGAGGAAAGAATTAGGCATTAGACATAGGCATTTTTAGTTTAGGCAGCCCACCAGTACAGAATGGGTTCAGTCAGACGCCAGAATATTTCACACATAGAAAGTGCATCTTATTTTTTCCCCTAATTTCATTCAAAAAGTGAAACTGTCATATATTCTAGGTTTAGAATGAAAGGCGAAGCCAAAGGCAGGCCAAAGAAATATAAGAGTGTGTAGGGTTTTTTTTGTATTGAAATTTTATTTAAATTAAATTACAAAAGAAAATTTACCTTTTCACTTTTTTTTTCTTTTAGATTGAGGCACTGTATTTTTTGGAAGGCAACTCTGAGAAACTGCAGACAATTACCTGAGTTTCACTATTCATTTATTTGTTATTCATTATTAATCATAATTATTATTAAAGTATTTAATTTTATTTAAGCTTGTTTTATATAAGATAATGATATAGGCCAAGGTTTAGATTTACATTTGTGCAAAGTAAGTTTAGTACTTGATCTCAGTTAAGAAAAGTTTTGTTCCAGGAGCAAGGTTGTCCTAAAACAGAACCTCTGTCATATCCTGTGCCTCCTCTTTAACCTGAGGGGGGCCTGCTCTCTAAAAGGGTGCCGCACATTTTGTATAGCCACAACCCGCATTGCCGCACAAGGTTTCGGCTCGGACCTTATGGGCAAAATTCCAGTCACGTGGTTCTTATCACGTGGCCCGGAGCTCCAGCGCCACAACGCGAGCCAGCGCGGGGACCGTTGGATCGGCGTGGTGCTTGGCTTCTAAAACTTGTAAAACTGAGACAAACTCCTGGAAGAAACGAGAAGGCATAAAAAAACAGCCATGGTAAGGCATGGTATCCTTAAGGCATATCAGTGTTTAGCACAGGCTGTGTGGAAGGGGTTTGCGGACGGAGCAGAGCGCGCGTGTGTAGATGCTCAGGAGAACAGACGTCAGCGAAGCTCCATCCTTCAGCACTGAGTGCACTCAGCATTCATGCAGTCTCACACTGCAAGGTAACAAGCTGTTGGATTTATCATTTGCTACGTTTTTTTGTACAAAAACTCTCTTTGTGTGTACTAGATGAAATAACTGGTTTAAAGTGTGGCAAAGCAGATTATTAAATTGCTGGGGAATTTATTTTAATGCTTAGAGCCAGGCGCCAGAGGTTGTAGGGAAGTACTAACCCTGTTATACTTTAGTAATCTGATGCTGAAGGAAAACTTTAGCTTTGCTTTCTTTTACATGTTTGGCTCAGCGATTCCATCTTATTCAACCAAATACATTTTCTCATTTTCTCATACACACTATCCATTAAACATCAATGAATTTATACACATATCAATCAAAATTTGATCAGAACAGAACCAAACAGATAAAATAAACCTATTTTGACTAATAATAATAATAACAACAACAACAGTAATAATAACACGTCATGTGACTGCTGCTATCTCCTGAATGAAAGGCAGTTAAGTAAAGGGATACCTTATGGACTGCGGCTGGTCACGTGACTGGCTAATGGTGTGAGAGGTTAATTTAAGACGGTTAAAGAACTGCTGTTTAAAGAACGGATTATTATACAGCTGAATACAGGATCTGTACAGGGAAAGAATAAACCATGTATTCAGACAGTGTTGTAATCGTAACGAGCAAAACTCTTACAAAAAAAAAGCTTATGAAAAAGGTTTAGTAATTGAATTATAAGCTAAACGACGCGGTTTCCTCTCTGAACGCTAGATGCCGCTATCTTTAAAAACCGCTATCTTTTTTAAACTCAAATTGTCTGCAAGGTCCGCAAGCTTCCGCGAGGACCGCCAAAAAAATTAAACATGTTTAATGATTTAACATGTTAAAAATTAACATGTTAAAATTTACCATATTTTACACAATTCAGGTACATGCTAATTTAACATGTTTAAATTTACGCGCGGAAAGATGGAAACGTACCCACAGCGCCAAAAACTCGCGGTAAATCATAATGAATCGTACTTACGGCCACCGCGCGAAACCGCGTAGGTGTGATAGGGGTATTAGGTGCCACCCATTAGCATGTACCTGAATTATGTAAAATATGGTAATTTAACTAACAACAGATGGAATTTAAGTTTGTAATTATCATGAAAGATTATTATTTTTTTAAATAACAACAGAAACTGCATACAGTTTGTTAACATATCGCTGCCCTTTTGAAACAAAAGTAAACACCATAATTTTCAAACCTCAGACAAAAAGTGACATTGTGTAAAAAAAAAAAAAAAAATGCTGAGTTGCACCAGACATCAGCGGTGAATTTAAGATCTAATAATGCAGGATTCTAAACAATATCTCAGGTTAACATGGAAAATAACTTACTTTACCTTTCTTTTACAAATAAACTAATTTCTATATTACTTAGTGACATCTCCGTAGCTACGACTGCTTCATTTGATGTGATTTATACGTTTTTATCAGGGATGTCTATCAAAAAGTAATAATGGTTCAATTGATAACATGGTTTAATTTGGTTTAGCTTTACCATTTATGGACTACTTCATTCTTACGCAATTGTCCCCACCTTGTGCTCATCCTATGCTCCTGCAGGTCAAAAGTTTTTGAATGTGGCTTGCATTTTGTGTGCTGCACATACAGTACATTGTATTTATTATATTTGTAATTAAACCTGAAACTTACTTTCATTTTCCAATGAAACAAACAAGCAAACAAACAAACAAAAAAACCTTATGCAAACCTTAACAACAGACTCATTTGAACCTATGCTCTAGCGGTTACAAGGTGAAGTACAAAACGATTGAAGCAGTTGCTTTTTACTATCTGGCCTCTCATACATGGCCAGGTACATGCATTTCAAAAACTACCAAATTAACTGTCCTTCTGTCTGCTAGCTAACTTCATGATAAAGTGTTGAATCCTTGCTTTGAATTGGAACTGGCTTCTTTCAGGGTTATTCCAAACTGAAGTGATGAAAACCAATTTCTTTAAAGGGCAGAACTGATGGACACTTTGTACTAGGTTTCATGTTTTTTTATGGCTGCCTAAGGTGAAAGCTCATAGCTCATGCATTTTTAAACATACTGGAGCCTTTGGAGGAGTAGGGCATCATAATGATCACTTTACAAATATCTACAGCCAGACAGAGTATTGGGAAAAAATCAGGCCACACAACGCAAAATAGCACAAAATTCACACAGTCCAGTTACAGTCTGAGTTACAGTATTACTAAAGATTTTTTTCCCCATAATTTGGTCATCTGCCAATCCCTCCTCCTCTATCCTATGGTACCTGCCAACTTGGGAGTGTGAAGGCTAAGTATTATCTCAAAGGCTTTTAAGGCTAACTAATCGCTAGCTAGTGCTATCTGCCCTCATTTGCACACATGAGCTCAGATACATCCAGGTGTGACTAGTGTTGCTGTGATTGACGGTGAACAGAGAGCATTTATTAGAAGAATATGAAGTACTGAAATGACTTAGGGCACAAGGCGGGATAGACTCTGGACGTGGTGCCAATCCATCACAGGGCAAACACACACACACTCACACACATTTACACACTATGGGGAATTTGGGAACGCCAATTAGCCTAATCTGCATGTCTTTGGACTGTGGGAGGAAACCGCAGTACCCGGAGGAAACCCGCCATCAAACCCGGGAATCGAACTTGACTGGGAATCGAACCCAGACCCTGGCGACAGTGCTAACCACTACACCACCACACCACCTCTACACAAGTCTATAGTAGTATATATAGTATATAATGAATAATATATCCTACACCACCTTTTTGCTGAGTTCAGCATTTTTTCATATATAACTCATTTAGATTATATTTAGTAACATTTTACACAAGTTTTGGCTCTTACAAATGCTGTACCACTAATGATTAGTTGCCTTAGTGAGGACTTAGTGGGACACTGCCTGGGCAAAAATGGGCAAAAATCTAATTATTGGGCTGCATCAAGTAAAGAAAACAACTAAGGATATCTTATAAATGACGGAAACAGGGTTAAGAACCTTTCAAGACTTTATCAAAACCTGGAAGGATAGTGCTGAACCAGCAACTTTGTGGAAGGAAACATGAATAGAGATCACAGGATTGGGACTGAACAGGTGTGTGGCCATATGAAATCCACTTGTTAGTGACACTAATCAAAAAAGGGTTCAGTTTGCTTAAAGATTGCATAAAGATTGGACTTTTGAGCAATGGAAAAAGGTAATGTGGTCCGATTAGTTCAGATTGACTGGGAAGGGAAGCACATGAAATGATGCACCCATCTTGTGTAGTGCCTACTGTACAACCCTCTGGAGGCAGTGTTATGATCTGGGGTTGCTTCAAATGGTCTAGACTCAGCAAAGTACTGTGGCAATAAAATTAAGGCAGCTGATGATCTGAATGTACTGAATGACCAGGGTGTCACATTAATGGAGTTTTTCTTCACTGATGCCATGGCCATATTCTAAGACTCAAATTGTGTAAGAGTGGTTCTAGGAGCATGAGGAATCATTTTCACACATGAGCTTGACACCACATTGTGTGCTGTAATCAAAGCTGACTGAATGGAATCTTAAAGTGTGTGCCTTATTTTGTCCAGGCAGTTCATTTGCTAAAGCTTATTTGTATGGTAGTGAGCAAAAAATATGGTCTGAAAGCCAACAACACAAAATTTCTTATTCTTTCAAAATACCAAGACATAGAATGCAACACAATGTGCATAATGGAATACTGCCATCAGATCTGTTAAGGACAAAAAGCAAAAAGGATGGTTTCTGACAACAAAAATCTTTAGATATATTTCTGGTAAAATAAACATTTAGTATGACTTGATTGAGATACATGTGCATGTCTTTAATTCACGGATTGAAGATTTCACAGCAGTTTAGCCATCAAAATTTATTATCCCCTTAGCCGTATTATTTACTTCTAATTATAGTAGTCACCTACACCATGACCCCTACCAGGAAAAGCGGAAGGAAAATGAAATGCTTGTGGCTCAACTGAACAAGAAACTTTCAGACACAGCATATAGGAAGTCCTTCCTCTGGTATATGAAGTATATGATCTATTTTTCCCTGTGAATTTTAAAAGAATCCTTGTACAACATAGACTTCTTTTCCATGCGTGTCTTTCTTAGAAAGGGACATCTTTAGGAAAAACCATCAGCATAACGTTTCATTGCACACAGACATGCAAAAATAAATTAATTCTACTTACTCCTTGCCTAAATATTAGCAATGGCTAAAATTATGTTCCTCATAGCTGCATGTCCATAATGACTCATGAAGATAAGGTATTGCTGTTTTCGTGCTAATCTTTGAACAGCACTAATACATCTTTCAGGCGTATCTACATTTTCCAAAAATATCTACATTTTCAGTTACCATCACTCCTGAGTCTAAAAATTTAATTAATTGCTAGAAAACCCTGATGCAATTTTGTTTGACGGCTTCACGGCTGGAACTTTTGCTGTTTAAGAGGGCAGTAAAACGTGCTTTTTGTCTTGCCTTTTTGCATTAAATTATAGTCTCTGTATTGCCAGAAAGCAAAATTACCATTTTAAAAAAAAGCCATTTTCAGATTTTCATTTAGTTTTATGCAAATAAATGCTGTTAGGCAAGGATGTCTTTAAAAAACAAACAAACAAAAAAAAAAACTAGGCCAAGGAATTAATTTGTAATTAATGAAACAAAGTCAGTATTTGGTGTGACAACACTTTCAAGACCCTTTAGTGTCACGTACAATTTATGTACCTTATGACATTCCTAAATGTACAGCTGCCCAGCCCTACGGCAAACAACCTGCCTCTTGCTACAGCCAAATATTTCAGATCAGAGCACCTGCAGCTATTTTTATGCATCCTAGTTCCTGTATGTTTTTGTGCAGAGTCGAGTCTCTTAGCCTTGTTTCCATGTCATAGGTTTGACTTTTGGGTTGCAAATATACATTTGTCTTAACTAAAACCTAAACAAAAATATTACTGATACTAAATTACAATTTTACATGGCCACAAACACTGCAGTCTGATTTATTTATTGGGACAAAACTGTGTGAGGTGGAGTTATAGCATTTTTCTTAAAACTGCCAAAATGCAGTTATCTCATTCTCATGGTAAAGTGTTCATATATACACATCAGAGTCTCTGGTTTGAGAAGTCCTTAGCTCTCATCATTAGTAAATAGTAGCCGCAAATGGAGAGGTGACTCTGGCCTTCAAGGTAGAGTTTCGAAAGAAAAAGCCATGTCTGTGACTAGCCAATACACAGAAAATGCTTACGTAAATACTTGGAAAAAGGGTTATGGACAGACAAATCTAAGTTGGAGATGTTTAAATCGCTGAGAAAAAGACCAGTTATAAGGTGCAGAACAAATGATAAGATCCTGGAGGAATGCCTAACACCATTTGTTAATCATGGTGTAGGACATGCAATGGTCTGGGGCTCCTCTGGTGCTGGTAAAGTAGGATATTAGTACAGGACAAAAGGAAAAAGGATGGTTATAACTAAAGCCCATGCCATACCCTGTGGAAGACGCTTAACTGCAGCCAGTTTTATCCCAGAGGACAATGACCCAGAGCACTTATACAAATTATTCAAGGAATAATTTTGTCTGTAATTCAGATACATGTGCATGTCTTTAATTCAGGCATGAAGATTTCACAGCAGTTTAGCCATCAAAATTTATTATCCCAGTAAAATCACTGGATCTCAACCCTAGTGATTATATTTTCTATTCATGTTTCAACTTATGTGATGAAAAAAAGCATGAGTTTTTTATGAAAAATGTAAATGATTGATTAAAAAATTTTGAATGGTAGTGTAAGTTGCATAGTTGAACATTTGTATAAAGTTTTCTACATTAAGTTGTATGAAAATGAGACATGTTAAAGCAACAATTGACTGATTGTAGTAAATTTCTTTTATCTTTATCTTTTTTTAATATTGCCCCTGCCCTGGGTTTAGGTGCAAAATGCAAGCAAAACTTTGGTTTTATTATTAAGTAGGATTTACCAGAATATTAAAATATTAAATATTAAATAATGCATTTATGCATATAAATTATTCACTAGTTAAACAATGTCATTCAAATTTTAGGACCCTACAGATGCAGTTCTGACCTGATTTTGATTTTGTTCTTGCATGAGTAGTGAGTTTTTCCCCCTTCAATCTTTGCTGTATGATTAATAAATATATCATGTAGTTTGAGTATCATAGTAGCAGAGTAGAATGGTATCTGATCACCAGCAAATTTTCTTGTTGTGGAAATGGGTCTCACAGACTAAATGAACCCAGCACTTGTTTCTGTTCAAATATCACTTGTTCAAAGAAACTGCACTATGGCCTGAGGGGGAGGAAGGCAATGTTTTGGCATGCTGCTGATACGGTGCACATTTCTCTTCTCCCCATCTGGACAACCTTTACAGCTCTTTTTTTTTCTTTTTTTGCTTTAATTCATTTGTGCACGGGTTTGGAGTATGTGTTCAGTTCCAAATACAAGGGTCCTGTGACACATTTGTATCTTTAACGAGTGAGGTTTTCACTTCCTTTCACCAAAGTCGGGAAATCACAATAATCATTTTACAGTAACAATGTAGAGTGGACTGCAAAATGTGTGCTTACAATTTAATTTTTTTCAGAAAACAAACATATTTTAATCCCAGGCTCTTACTGAAGATCTCCTGTAAAACTAAATACAGGTCTGAGGCTTGGCACATTTCTTCGAGCTACACTTCAGCACTACACACAGGTCATCAGTGCAGTGAGGTGATAAGACAAGGCATCTATCCTAACGCTGTAGCACAGCCTCCTGCTCCACCTCCTTCCTCACTTGCCCCTTGCTCCCTCCCTCCAGAAAAGGCTTGATTTACCGCAGCATGGACATACAGACTGCATTTCACTGCAGCACTGAGATGACAGCTAAATGATCTGCATGCTAGCACAGTCTTGTTTTAGCTTGCCTCACTGCATAACAGCTATATAGTTTGCAACACTTTTGTAGCTGTATATTGCTATAACAACAAAGGGAGAAGAAGTAAAAGGATGTTCAGGGAATACCAATTTTAATGTTTATATTTTTAAATAATAATAAAAAAACACACAGAATTGATAGTGATATTCTGGTAATTCTAGGAAAGAGATTCAAACTGCAAGTGGATGGCCTAGAAGTAGGTAAGCCAAGATTTTGTTATGCTCCACAATGGCCTCAAAAGGATAGATAACCTGGTCTTAAACACTATTTATGGAGGAATGAAAACTGATAAAATCACCAAAATACCCAGATAGAGCTCCTGAAAATCATTAAATCAGTATCATAGATATGTGTTACAATCACTTTGTGTTTAAAGGAATGACCCATGTAAAGATTTTTCCTGGTATTTCTTTTGAAGCACACAAAGTGTGAAAGTTCACTTAAAACATAGATTGTGAGAGCAAAGTAAGCTTTCTTTCTTTTTTTTCTTTCTTTTTACTTTTCATTCATTCTTCCTTATATAATGTTACGAGAGCTGACCATTTTCTAATGTTTCAAATGTGTCTAACAGGTATGCAAGCCTAAGGCTTTCCAGCTAAGTTTACCTTGAGGATGACACTAAGAAAATAGGCTCAGCAAAGTTTCTTCATTTCTCCCGATCATCAAATATGCTGCCTAAAGAACACAGCAGGTAAAGTTCCAAATACTACTGCACTGAGATTTATAAACATATAATGTAAGTCATTTTTGTGCTGACTGTAATACTGGACAGACAGAATACAATCAGTTCAGTCTTTCCAAAAAGAAAAAAGTGGTAAAGACTGTACAATTATTGATTAAACATGTTTATGTTGTTGATGCAAGAGAGATCCACTATGAGATATCAGAATCATTTTATATAGTTTGTTAATAGAATAGTTTCATTTTTTACTTAATTCTACACAAACAGATTAAATTAACAGCTCAGTTTTTTCTACTCTGAGTCTTTAGGGTCATGTACAGGCAGTCCTCAGTAGTGGACTGTAGGTGTGCTATATTAAGCCAGGTATTTAAATTTAATTGAAACTGCATTCAATTACAATTGCAAGTACTGTGTGGTTGTCAAACAACAATACATAAATGTCTTATAGTTTACACAATATACTTAGTTATATTTTAATTAAGTATAAAATGCTTTAATGAAACATACTTGTTTTGTGTGCGATACATATTTGGTTGTTATTAATATCAACATCAGGCTTGATAATATATCTTCCTTCTTTAATTCTATTCAACTGAGTTTAATCTTAATCTTGTACTCGATTTTGCAGATAAGCTTCTACTAGACGTTTATCAGTAATGATTAAATGAAGTGTATTCCAAATAGTAACTTTTTAAGCTTGTCAATATTCAACATTTTTGCAGCTTATTGCAACATTTTTCCTTGTGCACTTTAGACTATAATGACTTTATTTTGCATGGTCTCCCCGTACTTGGTGGGTTTCCTCCGATTACTCTGGTTCCCTTTCAAAGTCCAAAGACATGCACATTAGGCTAATTGGCACTTCCTAATTTAACTTAATTAGGAACATCACATCCTGGATGTGTTTAAGTTTTCTGTAAACAATAATAAAAGAAAAAGTATTGTTAATGGGAATGATACCAGAGTACATCTCATAGTACAAATATGCTGTTTTATCTAAAGTCTAAAAACTCTTTAGCACTATACGTTATGTCTGAAACAGCATTCTGTCAACATAGAAACATCCAGGCTCATGGCATTTTCACAGTTTATTTAGGTTATTTAAATGCTCAAAAAGCTCTAGAAAAATGATGTTCATCTTAACATGCACTAGAATGAAGGATCGCATTACACCTGGTATTAAATAATTTAAACAGTTTCTTTTAGAGTTGATTTTAGGATACCTTTTCCTGGTTATTTCCTAATTTTCTCTCATTTTTTTTTTTTACGGTTTTGAAAGTAATCAAAGATCCAATCATTTAAGCACATGTCATGAAGGAGAACTAATATGAAATTAAAAGAATGTCTAAGTTGCTGTAATAACATTTAAGGTGTGTTGATTGATTCACAATGTTAACTCTTGCACTGTGTAACATCGAAACATTTTGAATTTTTGGAAGATAAATGGTAACAGCAGTGAAAACTAGTGTGGGTATTACTGATTCAATTCAATTCAATTTTATTTGTATAGCGCTTTTAACAATTGACATTGTCCCAAAGCAGCTTAACACAATCAA
>JAQMYJ010000040.1:14157942-14172503 GCA_030014305.1 Clarias laeviceps | reverse complement strand
TATCGAACTTTCAAGTCCTCAGAGAAACAGCTGCCAACACCAGTCGAGGTCAGAACCGTCTTCTAGGTAGCGAGAACCATCCCCAGACACGAGACGCATCCCAAAGAGACACACGGGGCAGCCATGCGATGAGATCTCCAGCCAGAAGCGGGGCACCAGGATATTACTGATCCTGTCTATAATGTGCACATGCACACATAAACCTAAAAAGATCGCACGACAGCTATGGTCCCATCCATGTATGGCTGCAGGATCATCCTCATTCAAACTTGCGGTGTTGATAATAGTGCAAATGATTTTCCTTTGCACTATTCAGGTGCCCCTATTTAAAACACTTGCATAACATTTTTAATGCCTTCAAGGTCTTTCCTCATTGTGTCTCATGGAACTGATAGTTATAGGTGTTAAAATCAAAGCTTTTAGGTAAATTAACAGAAATATGGTGGTTATCACTGGCTAAAAAGAGGTTACAAAATACTCCCTTCCCAAACTTCTCCCTCTTTTATGATATGAAGGTTCTCTGTGATCTAGGACTTTCAAGTGTAAAACAGTGACTTGTTTTACCTCGTTTTTACTTTGTTTCTGACTTTTACTCCATAATAATAGCTTAAACAAAAGCTGACAGAAATACCAACATCTTTTTCATGTTTTTAATTGTGGTTCAGTAGGGGCTCTCAAAGGCTAATCATTTCTATTAATAAACATCTGCTCATCTCCCTTACTATCAAGATATATAGCAGTAATAGTTCACATCAGCAGTATGTCTATTCAGAAAGACAATGTGTCCTTGTCAAAAAGTGAATGAGTGATAATGAACACTTCAGTAAGGGCATAATGGTTAATTATTGTAATGGTTGTAATGCATTCACCCTATAGAGAGATAAACTCTTTTTGCTTTAGTTTTAGAACATGCATGTTGTACACCTTTTCAAACAAATGTACAAATTCTTTGAGTCACAAAGATATTTTTTTGGAAACCCGAAGCTTTACACACTTTTTTGAAAATATAAGAGTGAATTCGAGTTAAATTGCAAGTCTGTTAAATTCAAGTTGGGTCACGAGTCACTGCACCCACTCACACATAGTGAGTAGCCAATGTAAAGAAATACTTTTGTCCTTAACACAGTCATAATTCATTATTCCCTAATCCGCTAAGTAGTTTTTGACAGATTTGGGCTAGGCCTCTCAACCTGCCCATTTCTGCTCAGTAGTTTTTATATTAGCATACCCACAGAGAAAGATTTGACTTTTAAAGGCTGTATTGAGTTTTGGAGTTCTCATCACTGCTTTTGAGGATGGCCCTATATTCTCTTCTTTAGAATGAATACTGTAAATTCTGAGGACTGTGCCATTTAGAAACCATGAAGATGGCTTTAGACTGTATTTTATATACACAGTTTTCTTATGATGGCTTGTGGTTGCAGTTGCTCTGATAGTTTTGGGACTGAAATGTCAACAACAGTTTTGTACCCAAGTCTCTATCAGTGAACATCTACAGTAATAACCTCAATAAAGTGGATTTCTTTTTAGCTAAAACATATTTCCTGATATAAAATTGCACTTTTAACCATATAGCAACAGTTACAGAAGGAATTTGTTTATGGTCATGCTATCTGGTATCGCTCAAATGAGGATGCATTCTCTTTTGAGGATGGTTTCTCAAGGTTTATTTTTGCATGTCACCTAAGTAAGTTTTTCCTTGTCACCATCACCTGCTCATTAGGGATAAATTGATAAAGCTATAAAAAAAGATTATAAAAAATCAAAATAGGACATTGATCCCGTGATCAGACCTGTGATTTTTTTTATTTATATATATTTGCATTTGAGGTGTTACCTTTCCTTTATAATTATATAGCTAATGCACTCTAAACTATTCAAGCGTTGGCACAGCATCATGAATGGTAAGTGCAAACTTTGTATAGAATTGTAATTAATACAAAAAAACAATAATATAAATTCGGGATATTTCTGAAATCATGATACTAACACAATCAGATTTCTCTCTTTCCTCAAATTTTAACTAACACACATAAAGGTGCTCTGGATTCATGTTGTATTGGTCCAGTCAAACCTGAAGTACAAAGATTAAAGATTTGTAAGGATTTCAACAAACCCAGTAACCTCCTAGCAGTGTTGTGTTTTGTGCTATCTATTTATAAATGTAATAACTTACTATTACTTTTATAAGTAACTTTCTTTTTTAATTAAAGTTATATATTACCATTACTTATTACTTTTCTATAAAAGTAATATACACTCCTTGGCCAAATGTTTTATTCCAGAGGAGTAAACACAAATCGTTCTTTGAGTTCAAGCAGCACACATATTGCAACATCCACTGTTCAAATGAGAGTGAGTAAGTCAGGCCTTCCTGGTCAAATTGAACAAAAAGCAGAAGACAAAAGCTTGGGCCAAGACATGGACATTAGATCAGTGGAAAACTTTGGTTTGATAAGTCCAAATGTTCAAATTTGGTTCTAACCTCCATGTTGTGAGACGTAAAGAGGCTGAACATTGAGGCTGAGAGGTGACATTGTTGGTGCCTTAGTCTAAAGTGAGGGCACACTTAACCAGCATGACTACCACAGCATTGTGCAGCGACATGCCATCCCATTTGGTTTCCACTTAGTGGGATCATCATTTTACAGCAGGACAATGACCTTAAACACCCCTAGGTTTTTTTTGCATCAGAGGACCTGGCCTCCACAAACACCAGATTATAACTCCAATTGAGATGTTTTTTTGGTCAATTGGACCAGAGAGTGAAGTTCAAGCAGTCAACAAGTAATCAACACCTCTGTGAACTCCTGCAAGATTGTCGGAAAACCATTCCAGGTGACTAACTCATGAGGCTGACGGAGAGAATGGCAAGAGTGTGCATAGCTAAAGGTGGCTATTTTGAAGAATCGAAAAATATAAAACATATTCTGGATTATTTATTGACTACATAATTCCATAATTGTTCTGTAATAATTTCAGTGTCTTCATAATTAATATATAATGTTGAAAACTATAAAAATAAAGAAAAAACATTGAATAAGAAAGAGTGTCCAAAGTTGTGACTGGTACAGTATATGTACAATACACCCAAAAAAATAATAATATTATAATAAAAAATTTAGACATGAAACGATCAAATATTCTTGATTCAATACATGTAAAGATCAATTTTCAAGCCTTTTTTTATTTCTATGGCTATAGCTTATAGCACATGGAAATCTCAAAATATTATAATATTTCATTTTGTTTAAATACATTACTATGCATACAGTATAAATACTGTGTACGTCATCGTCTGTGCACACATTATGAAGGCTGCTGACTTGACGTTGTCTTGATGATGATCACCAACCGTCTCCATGAGGAGGGTAAGCCACAGAAGGTGCTACCTCAAAGCATAATCTTGTTGACTGGAAGAGAAAAGCATGGTAGGAAAATGTACATAAGCAACCGGGATGACTGCAGCCTGATTCCTGAACTTGGGAAAGCTTCAGAAGAGGAAAGTGGGACTGGAGTCAATGCATCAAGAGTCACCATGCACAGAAGGCTTCAAAATATGACCAACATGTTATATGTTATAGCATATATAGTTGACTCGTGAACCAGAGACAACATGAGAAGTGTCTTACCTGTCCTAAGGAGGAAAAAGGACTGGATCGTTGCACAGGGGTCCTAAATACTCTTTTTAGATGAAATTCAATTTTGCATTTCATTTGGGAAGTAAGGGACCAGAGTTTGTAGGAAGAATGGAGATGGATAGACTCCAATGTGCTTGAAGTCCAGTATGAGGTTTCCACATTTGGTAATGATTTCAGTCCACTGTGTCTTATCAAGTCCAAAGTCAATGTAGCTGTCTTCTAGGAGATTTCGGAGCACTGAGCACTACATTATCAGAGCAACCTGGTCTTCAATATCGACCCTCAGCAATGCTACAGGCTAATCGCCGCCATGCCATGCTGCACTGATGCAGTAATTTGTGCTAAAGAAGCCCCAACCAAGTATTGAGTTCATAAATTAAAATTTCTGAATTTTATTCATCTGATATTATTCTAATATCTTTTTATTTAGATTTTTTTTATTTTCATGAGCTATACGATGTAATCATTGAAATTAAAACAAAAAAAGAGGGCATGAAATGTTCCTCTTTATATGCAAAGGATCTAGAAAATATGCGAGTTTCACTTAAAAAATTTTTTTATAGATGCACTGTACACACAAAAACACACACATACTGTACATATACACACGCACACACACAAACACATAAACATAAATTAAAGACATCTTTCCAATCCCTGCAATAAACACGTAACACCAAGCTGGCTGTGTTTGGCAAAGATTTCAGAGATATGCCCGAAAAAAGAGTGGTTAATGGACATGAAATGTACAGTATGGTATGTACAATTGTCAGTGTATGTTAATGTTAAAGATGTTAAAGTCATATCACTGTGTTTTCAGTGAGGGCAAAGCAGCCAAACTTATGCAGTATGAGAAGAAGAAGATCAAAACTGCAAAGAAAGAAGAGAATATGCGTTATGTGGATCCACCAGATGGAGGGTGGGGCTGGATGGTTGTTCTCCACTGCTTTCTGGTGTGTCTTCAACACCTTTTCTTTTGCAGCAGCAAATTTGTCTACAAAGTGATGATCTTTGATTCCTTCTAGGAATTTGATTTATAATGATCTTTACCACAGTAATGCATACAGTGTTAATTCACGCTGTTTGCTGTCTACCAGGTGAATGTGCTGGTGATGGGAACGTTGAAGACTTTTGGGATCTTCTTCGTGGCGTTGCAAGACGATTTCGGTGGCTCGTCCGAGAGCATCAGCTGGATCGGCTCCATCATGTCCAGCGTGAGACTCTCAGGAGGTAGACCTGCTGTCCCTATAACAACCATCCCTTACATGCGGCCAAACAGTTCCACCTATTTCTGTAGCACTCACTGCATCCAGGAACTCAGACGAATTTGAGGGTTGCGTAGCCTTGCAAGAATGACAAGGTACAGTTCCTTGTGTAGATATTGGAACTGTAAAGTCGCACCCCTGATATGGCTAACCAACTGTGAATATAATACTAGCAACCTGGATCTGTAGCTTGCGTTTTCCTCCATTTCGTTACTTTGGTCTTTGCATACCTCCAAATGTTGTTCCTGTACCATCAGGTCCTCTGGCCTCTATTGCTTGTGCTAAGCTGGGGAACAGAGTCACTTCCATCATGGGAGCCTTACTGGTTACTGTAGGCTTTCTCATCAGCATTTTTGCTTACAGTATCATCTACTTGTACATCAGCATGGGGATGGTGGTGGGTGAGTCAAATCTTTGGGCATTTTAAGATCACAACACCTGTAGTGTGGTAAATGAGTATATCTATAGTGACATCTATAGAGGTTATATAACTAGATGCTGATTATTCTAGATGATAATTTACTGTCAGTTGATTAGATAGCTCATGAAATTTTTCTTTTTTTTACATTATAACATTATTTAAAAATGGTTTCATGTCACACTAAAAAACTTCAGGTCTTGGTTTTGCACTGCTGTACCAAGCCTCAACTGTTGTGATGGCAACATATTTCCGTACGAGGTTAGCCACTGCGTACTCCATTGGCCGTTCTGGCATGGGCTTGACCTTTGCGCTGGCACCCTTCACACAGCTGCTTCTGGATCATTATGCCTGGCAGGGTAAATATCACTCAGAGCATTGAGACTTCATTTTAAAGTAAAAGCAAGAATGCTTTAAGTTGCTCCTTAATTAAAAATGTTCTGTTTTACAAAAATTTAACTCAAAGCATAGAAGACACAAATATGCTAACAGCAACTTATACCAGAAAATAAAGAAACTTAATAAATGCTGATTATTTTACTGGTCTATTTATCTGTGCAGGGGCTCTATTGATTTTGAGTGGTCTGATGTTGAACCTGGTGGCTTCTGCAATGCTGCTGCGGCCCATCCAAATGGTGCCTGCTGCCATCCTTCGGCCTTCTTCCCCCAACCTTAACAGAGATCTGCCTGCTTCTCTGACGCAACCAGAGAAGGAGCCTCTTGAAAACAGTCACAAAGTGACTATAACCACGTCTAATGGCATCACCAAAACAGGAGCTCCTTCTTTTCAAATGGATCCACTTATTATTGAGAATACATCTCTTGGGCACGGAAAACTCCAATCCATGGAGCTAAGGAACCTGGTCCAGAATGGTGGCAAAGAATTGGACAACTGCCAAGTAAAAGTTTGTTCAGAGATGAATGGTAAATTGACAGTGAATTCCTCAGTAAAGGAGAAGAAGACTCCAACCAAAACGGCCAAAATCTTTGATTTCTCACTTATAAAAAATCCTTTTTTTTGGATATATACCTGGTCGGTTGTCTTCAGTCAGTTGGCGTACTTTATCCCCTTCTTTCACCTATCAGCAAGGGCCAGGACTTTGGGCATTGACCCCATGGATGCATCTTTTATCATATCTGTTGCAGGTGAGTATAAGGAAATCAACCTCAGTTCAGCATCTCTCTACTCTTAAATTGATGTTGTCGGTATATTATTTGCTGCTGGAGTAATGATATTTCCTGTCTGTCAATGAGTAGACTTAATATATTCTCATATTTTATAGCTGTCACAGTTTAAGTTATAAGATTTTCTAGTTAAATTAATGAGTCAGATTGAAAAGGTGCATGCTGTCAGTCCCACATTGAACAGACTACACTGCAATTACTTTGGTACAGGAAATCTTAGAGTAAAGCAGGAATGTTTGAAGCACAAAACAGGAATATTTTCTCATCCTATTAGAGATCAGAAAAAAACTAGCTTCCAGTGTTTATACCAACTTGTGCATAAGACATACAATAGGCAAACTGTGACGGGTACAGTGAAAAGTCATCAGAGGGCCTGAATTTGATCTTTCGGTTTTATCTTGTGTCATGTATGTCATGCTTGTGTTACTATGCTTTGGACTGAGCCATATTTGAATTAGTAGTTTAAAATTTGTTGCAAAAAGCCCCTGTAAATATCTGACCATTGATTATTTGTAGGCTACTGTGAATCTCTACGGTTATGTAATGAATCTTACATAAAAGATGAACTTTATCCCAGTGGCCAAACCTGTTGGGTTCAAGAGTATACCAATGGTGAGACTTTGTCAAGAAGGAAATACCTCCTCTCACACTGTATGTTGTATTCCATTATGGATACATTAAAATCATTCAAATATTGAAAATAAAGTCCAACATAAAGTAATAACCAATTTGCATTGACATTGATTCTGAACAGCAGAGTCACAAACTAAATAAAAATTGGAATAATATAATAAAAATATTGGAAGTTAGAATAATTTTTCCAAAATAGGATTTCTCAATTGATGTTTTTTGGTCTCATTGCTCAGATTCTCAGATCTCAAATTAACCATTACAGAGAAGTGTTCAGTTGAGATGAGATATTCATTCAGTGAACCTCCTTGCTCTGTGCATGGGATTCCCTTCAGCATAGAAATGTTTCTTCATGAGATAAAGTGATGAATAAGAAATAATTTTGTATTCAGTTGCAGTGACATTTTCCTGGGAACAATAACAGCATATAACAGCATTGCCCCATAACAGCATAGCATAGCCATTGTATTTTTTTTCTTTGTCTCCCTAACATATGTCTAGAACTCAGATAGCAGTTTGTGCCATTTCTTAATAATAAAAAAAATAATAAATAATAAAAAACAGGAATCACATATTGTTTTGATTGTCCAAGTAACCAAAGTATTCAATTGGTTGTTTTAATACTAAAGAGTAAGTAGTAGTTGTCAGTCTCTATCCCTCCTCAATTCAGACTTTTTTCCTAAATGTTGGACAGCCTGAGCGATTGAGTGCAACTCAGAGCACTAAAAGCATCTCCTCATCATGGTCCACTCTGTGTCGCTGAGCCGGGAATGTCGCTAAGCAACGGCAGGGCTTCCCAATTCCACAATCACTTTTAAAGTGGCTGACTTTGTATTGGGGAACACTGGGGCATAATAGCAGGAGAAGAGAGCGGCCAAAAACGCCTGTGCTCCTAATGAGTGGACTGGGAAATTGGACATGCATTTGGTCCATCTGCATTTCCTCATTTTTAACGGTTGTTTAGGAAACTAAATGAAAGCACAAACACCTGTGCTGTTGAATTGATTGCAGAATTAATGTATGTTAGACTTTCAATTGTGAGCTAACAGGGTGGAAATGGAAAAGTTCCATTTTGGTTCCTTGCTATTGAAGTATAATTGTGTAA
The DNA here is from genome assembly GCA_030014305.1 of Clarias laeviceps. NCBI lineage: Eukaryota > Metazoa > Chordata > Actinopteri > Siluriformes > Clariidae > Clarias > Clarias laeviceps. Next base: position 14,164,259 of record JAQMYJ010000040.1, on the reverse strand, counting down.
TTCATGATAAAGACAGCTGTGAGTTTCACTGGACGTGCTGTGCCTTAAACACACAAGCAAATCCCCAAATGTCTCTGTGCTCAAGAAGGGGCACATGAGGATAAAGCCTCTGGTGGTGTGATGAGGACAGACAAACATTGTCCAGCTGTTTCACTTCATGCCTGACCACTGCAAAGATCAGCATTGTGTGTGCTGTAATACTGCCACTTCCTTAAAAGTGGCCTACATTTTACGCTTGACTTTACTTGTCTGCTGAATCCTGTGTTCTATGCATGATTGGCGAGTTTCCCCACATTCTTATGGCCTCCTGTTAAGTATGATGGTGTGATTCTGAAGTGAAACTCATTGTATTCATTTCTAAAACGGTGCCTTTTTTTATTTATTATTGTTCGGCAAAATACTAATGATCCATAATCCAGGGCACAGCTGCATGTGCATCTATTGTGCAGTGATGTCTGTGTTCAGTACCATTGATCCAAAATATTTAGCTGTTTTACATTATTGATCTCTGCAGCACAAAGGCTTTTTGTGGCCTAGTCGATTACCCTCCTGCAGCACAGACCATCAAACCATGACACCTGAAAACAAATTTGTACAGGACTCATTTCATTAATACATTTTGAGGGCCCCTTATCCCCCCTCCTGAAATTAATTTGAAAAAAGTGCAAATAATGACATCAAAGTAAATTTCATACCTTTATATTGTAATTAAACAAAGAAAAAGAAAAAAATGGACAATTGAAATAAAGTTGTGAATGAATTCTGAAATAAATCAGTCAACCTCGATGTCTAAATGTATGCATTGGAAGTTAACATATTGGAAATAAAATCATAATTGTATCCTTATTGTATTAAGTAACTTAAGCATCTTTACCAATGTAACGTAAGTTATTTGAAGGTTTACATATGAAAATGATGCACAAGTAAATATTAATGATATAGTATTAAGTGTGTTTTAGGGCAACATGCAGTTTCAGCAGTGTTTTAGGAGTATTACTTTTGCACACTGTTTTACTTACATCAGCAGTAGGTGATCTGAGCTCAAGCAGAAAATTAACAGAAAAACAGAAACATTGTTTAAAGTTAGATTGTGATAATATATTGAGATTTTTTTCCCTGTAGCATTTAAAAAAAAGAAAGAGCCTACAGTGATTGTAGCTTCCCCAGGAGTTTCATGTAATCCTATGCTGCCATTGTAGTGGTGAATTTAGACAAATATAATGACAATTTACCACACAGAGATACTAATAAAAAGTCTGACTTTGTCAGAATTAGGTGTCCTAAATGTCCCTTTTAATGCATTTTAATCTCAGCTAATGAACAAAGAATCCATTTAGAATGTCTGATTTCTAATTGTGACAAAACGTAACCCTATTTACTTTATTGAGTAAATACACTCAGGACTCCTGTGTCATATTGTCATATCACTCACTTGCTATAAAAGATTCAATAAAACAATCGATGAGTTTAGCAACTCAGAATGTTTTATGTGGAGGATTTTAATGACACTGTTCTGGAACACCAGTGATTTTTTTTTTTTTACTGATGTTTTGTGCAGATGCATGTAGGAGTGTGTGATGAAAGGATTCTTGTCTCACACAGGTATAACAGAAACCGTGGCTCAGCTGGGTTCTGGCTGGCTGACAGACAGGAACCTAGTGCATAAGTACCACTACCACAAGGCTTATCTGATCCTGTGCGGGATCATCAACTTGCTGTCTCCACTCGCCACCTCCTACATACAGCTCATGATCTACGCAGTTTTTTTTGCCATATTCTGTGGCGGATACATGGCTCTGCTCCTGCCAGTCATGGTGAGGACTGAACAAACACTCAGAAACAATAAACTTTGTGTCATCAGGATGTAGAATCAGTACTTATATCCAGAGAGGATGTATGGATGACTGTGTGTCATTTTAGTTAATGATGCATCTGTTTATTAAGCCTCAATTTTGAATGATTCTAAACAAATACTTCAGAATATCAGCTTTCTATGGTTTAGAGCACTATTGTATTGTACTGTTACTACGATACAATAGTATTGTAACTTATGGTTTCATCAAGTTCAATTCCCACCTTGGGGTCTGTGTGCATGGAGTTGTGTATGTTCTTTCTGTGCTTGGTGGGTTTTCTTCCAACAATGTGTGTGCGTATGTGTGTGTGTGCCCTGCAATGGATTGGCATCCTTCCCAGGGTGTACCCCGCCTAATGCCCCAAGTCTCCTGGGATTGGTTCCAGGCCCACTGCGACCCTGTATGTAGTATAAAGTGGTATAGACAGTGAGTGAGTGAGTGAGTGAGTGAGTATCTGGGGGATTATAGTGGGATTGTTGCTGCATTGGTAAAATAAAGCCTTTTGAACTTTGTCAACCTTGTCTCATGATGCTGGTAGAACATTTGTTATCTTTTGGACACACTCCAAACATAGCTATCAAAGACAACTAGAACTATAACAAGTGACAAATTAAAGGACAAACATGTTGCCTCTGTTATGCCGTGGACTATTTATGCTAGTATGGTTTAACGTCTCCACCTAAAAGGATCATCATTTTGACATTTTGGAAACATTGTGCGTTCAGTGCTAGCACATTAAAGCTGTTTTGGCACCTCACCAGCATGTTTTTTAGACACTTTATGTTATTTTCATTTAATTTGTCATTCGTGTTAAACATGACCAGACCCAGGTACGATCACTGTGTTGCATTTAAGTAACTATTCCTTTTACACACACCTATAACTGTGCTTTTTTTTTTTTTTTCGCCAGGTTGACTTGGTAGGATCTGAAAAGGTGAACAACTCAATGGGTTTTTCCATGTTCTTTGTGGGGCTTGGCTGTTTAACAGGTCCTCCGCTGGCCGGTAGGTTTTTTTTCCCCATCATCTTTAATATATTATGTGCTGTCAGAGAATGAAAAGTGATTCAGAATAGCCAGGCCTAAATGCTTTGCATGGGATATAAGACTTGGGAGATATCACTTTGGTATCTGACCAGTGTAAGTGTGTCGTCTTTCTTAATGAGGGAACAAATATATCTTCTTTTGACATGGGTAGGCAGATCATATCACTTCTCTTTATTTAGAAACCTGTTCACTTGCTAGGGTGCTTGTTTTTTTTTTTTACTGACCTTTGGCCTTCATATACAGTACTAGTAGTTGTCAAATATTGTGCAGTCCTGTTTGACTGTGAAATAATATTCTGGCTATTTATTGATAGAGCTTTTTAATCCTCTCTACTGACAGAAGGAATTAACTTAAGATGACATTATTTATCAGCTGACATTTTATTTTTAGGTTTGGATTAATAATTCAAAATGTTAATTAAATTTTATTATAAAAAGTGACTCAATTTGATTCTTAAAGTGGTTCTCAAAGCAGTATGTTGAGAAAACTTTTCAGTTGTATTGCCATTATGTCTACTTAAAACATGCCTAGTACATGCATCTACAGTTGTAGATAAAATTCTTCGAATCTGTACACACTCTCCCTAGATGGGGCCCTGGTCAGGAGGGGCATGTGCAGGCCTATTTGCAGTATGGGTTATGTTTACTTTTTCTAGGGGGGGAAGTGCATGTTCTCAATGGGAGAAAGCTGTGTATGTTCTCAATGGGAGAAGGCTGTGGATGTAAGAGAGAAAGGTGCTGTGAATAGTAACACTTAAGAGCACAGGCAAATCTAAATGGGTTATGTGAAAATCTGTTATAGCCGGCTGTCTGTATTTCTTTTAAAACTTTGTGACATCCTGAGCCTGTCTAATGTAAAAAAAAGAAAAAAATTAATTAGCTAGCTGTCAGTATGTTTCTTTCCTACTTCCATATACTGTAAAAAGAAACTGAATAATATATAAAGTGTTTGTCATTTGGTATAGATACCAACACAAAAATTAAAATCCCTTGTTTTTCTATCCCCCCTTATTATAATCAATAACAAATCCATGAAAAAATATAAGAACATTAATAACTTTCCCTTTTTTTATTACAATGATACAAAGTATGAACCTTGAATTTGTACTGATCAGGCCTGAGGAGCTACATTCCTTGTAGCTTATAGAGAGATTGTAGTGTTTTAAAGAGACAGGTGGCTTTTTCTAATTTTCTTTTTTTCCGTCAAATCTTTGAGTGAGGTTGGTTGTGCTCCTGTGATTGGTTGTGGTTTAGGGTGGTATGCAGACTTAGACACTGGGCCTCTCAATCATAAATGGTGGTGGGTTTCTCCTGTGGTGAACTCCTTGACCTTAGCCCTACAGTCCGACTAAGCCATACCATGTACACCTGAGCCTCAGCTAGTGTCTAATATTGGATTACAAGCATCATAACAGAAAGAAATTCTTACATAATTATAATGATACTGCTGAAACTTTTTTTTCCCCATTTGGCTTAAAAAAATACAGCAATTTTTATTGAGTAATAAATTCAACCTTGCTAAATGTAGTCTTGCTCAAACATGTCCTCCATGCATCAAAAATGGCAAATGTCTGACTCCTCACCCTTGTCCTCCAGGTTTCCTGTACGACTACACCCGAACCTATGACTGCTCATTCTACTTAGCTGGTGTGTGTTACCTGCTCTCATCAGTTTCTCTCTTCTTGGAGCCACTTGCACAGCACTGGCAGGCCAGGAAAAAGCAACAGGAGCTGCTCAAAAAAGAGCAAGGGTGGAGCAGTGGCTGCTTTGGTCCAACATCTCAGAGAAATGGGGTGGTATAATTATGAAACATGGCTGTGACGCTCACTTTGTTTAGTTTTTTTTTTTCTTTTTTCAAACGTCGATCTCTTAAAGTGGACTTGACCTCAAGTTTGTAGTAGAGGACAGAGGCACTAGCCTTTTAAAGGAAGGAGTTTTTGTGAAAGTATGACCAACTTGACCAGATGATATGGACTTTAAATTCCAGTTAGCAAAATGACTTGATATATTAGATACAAATTGAAAAGGTAAGAAAACTATTAATTTAATGCCTACCTATCTTGATAGATAGATAGATAGATAGACATTAAATTTAAAGTATACTGCTATGTATTACTGATCAAAACATACAACATATAAAAATATTACTCTTAAAATGCTTACAACATTCAATGTCGATACAAAGTGTTAAATATCCGTTATGTGATTTACCTGCTGATTTGAGCTCATTGATTTTCCTCATAAGCAGTTATACAGAATGATTTATTTCCGTGCTTTATTATTAGCATAGTTCCAAACAGCAATGTTAGTAGTCATCCATGAGGCCGAACCGCTACGTAAAATGGACAGGCATTGTTTCAAGATATGTTGCAAGGTGTTTTTGGGTCACTGTGTTTCTGGATTCCAGAAATGTTTTTGTTTTTTTCTGGTCCCAAATTTCAGTTGTGCCAGCAACTATTCACTAAGACGAAAAGAAGTTCAGCTTTGAACTGCTTTAAATCTGACGGGAGCGAAAATACTTCATGGGCTAATGTCTAAAATTTAGGGCATTGGCTACACCATTAGTAAACTTTTTGTTTTTGAAAAGTGTATTATTGAAATAGCTGTAGTGTTCGGTTTATCACCAGTAGTTGCCTTTTTACTACATAACCAGACTAACTTGAGATATGAGCCAAAGATGCAAGAGTTTTTCTTTCTTAATTTTTTCCACAGGCTTGTATAGGATTTCACTTTTTATGTTTCAAAAAAACCTAAAGGTTTTCTTAGTAATAGTTTTTTAATGGTTGCTCTTTAGATGCCACATAGTTTCTTTTGTCATGGAGTCCTCTAGTGGTGCAGAGATTGTACTACTACAGTCTAATACAGTGCTAATTACGGTGCATGTGTGTGAGAGAGAAGTACTGTCAAATGTCTGAGGCAGACTGTTTTCTCAAGTAAAAAAACTGTTATACACTTTTTGTTTGTTTGTTTTGTTTTTACATTGTGGGACTTATTCAGTCAGTGCAAAAACATTTCAAACATCAGCATTTCACCTGAAAATTAAAAGCTAAAAGGTTAAAGAAATGTATTTGCATGCCAGAAAAGAAATCAGCTTCAACAGCCAAAGTCTTCACATGAACTGTGTTTCTGCATATATTTTTTAGGCACCCTTGCTCTACAGCATTTCTTTACATTTTCCTTTTGCACAGTACTGTACACACATCATTTTATACAAGTGATGAAAAAAGTGACAAAAACTTAGGTGGTAAGTTATGGAGCGCCAATTAAATACACTCCTGTTGAAAATCTGACTTTTGTCCTATTTTAGTAAACTGTTTTGATGCTTGAATATTTCTGAAGGCAGCGTTTTCAGTGTGATTGGGACGCACTGCTTATTTAATCTCCCAAGACTTTTTTTTTTTGGGGGGGGGGGGGGGGGGG
>JAQMYJ010000040.1:14146145-14157932 GCA_030014305.1 Clarias laeviceps | reverse complement strand
CCCCCCCCCCCCCCCCCCACGGACAATGTTTAAAGGCCATAAAGGCCTCTCTATAAGCCACATATTAAAACTTAAGAATAAAGCAATTAAACATGAGAGTACACTGAGTTGGCACAGTTGATACGCTAATGTCTCACTGTGTCTTTTTTATGTGGATATATTGTACTGTGTAAAAAGTGGAATTCTTATGATTGTAAAGATTTCCATAACTGAAATTAAAGCAAATGAAAAATGTGCCTGAATTACATATTAACTGTGTTCACAACAAACACTGTCCTAGTAAGGTTTCTGATATGAAATTAAAAGGTAGAATGCAACAACACAAACAAATGGAAAAATATAGTTTTTATTGTGATTTCAGATACAATTCTGCAGTTCAGCAAGATGCCATTTAGCAAGCTCCACAAAACAAGAATATTAGCAATTGGGCGCGCACACGCACGCTTCAACTACTTACGGTTTGGAAGCAATATTCGTAGGCCACGGTTCTTTATGCTTTAAGTAAATGATGAACTCAATCTACACTGAAGTTCACAATCCAATACCACCACCTGGTACTGTTAGAAACAAAAAATATTAAAAAATTGAAATAAGCAAAGACAGCGTCAGTGAAGAGAAATGATTACTCACAGTCCTATTGGAGACAAACCGCTCACCACTTCATCACTGTTGCTGTGGTCAGGGTTCGCATCATCCTGGAGAGGATTCAGTGAAGAATATTACTGTACAGTCAAACAACAGGGAAGATATTAATAATAATAATAATAATAATAAATGACATCTTTCATTACATCTGACAGATACCCAACTTGTTTCCTTATTTTCTAAAGTGATCAAAATGTAAACACTTGAGGCTCCCTTAATATATATTTCACATCACAACTGTTATCATATTCACTACTGGCACTCCAGCATTTCAAAGACAGCATACCTGTACGAGTCAATGCAATTTTGCACACAATAAGGAAACAATGCACATTTATCAAATTCATTCATTTCTAATTTTGATCTAATCAGATTTTTACTTCTAACACTTTATACATACATACAAATACATAACATCTGGAAAACTATTACTTGTGTTCCCAGGCTCAGTCATGGCATGCTGCACATCTAAGTGTGTTCCATGCCCTGACACACCTGCTTTAATTTACAAATGGCTGTTAATCAGGCAGGCCGATGTAATTAATTTTTTGATACCAGAGAAAAAAAAAACGTGTGTCTTACATGGGAGAGACAGAATAATTCAATACAATGTCATTCTGACTAATCACCTTCATCCCATAAGGAAACCTTTCTATCTTAATATTAGTGGTCTCTTCCAGGTTGACCCCAATCATTCTTCTAAATCTTTTAGAGGAATGAGGTTCAACCCTCCAGTATAGATCCAGACACTCGTGGAATGACAAGAAGCACTCAAGCCACACATTTCTTATTATGGCACTTTGTGTCCATCCTCTGTGTGTACTGCATGTACAGATGTGTGTGTGTGCATACAGTATATACACACCTGAATCACTATATTAAACAGCTATTAATGTTATTATATTGTCCAATAATGACTATATGACCAAATATGACTAACATGACAGTTTGTAGTTACTTATATTCCAAGGACAAAGAAATCTTAAAGTGGACCATCTGTTCTTCTCACTGCAACATAGACAAAGAAAGATGGTGTGTATGGTCTAAATATTTACATCATAAACTGATGTGTCTTCGTCAGCACATTGTTGCATATTCTATTTTAAGATATCCATTTATTCATCCCACAGTGGGGAAATTTCTTACATTTTCACACAACATACAGATTTTGATCAATCAGTCTTTCCCAACTTCTCTGTTCTCTCACACAACATGGAGTGAATTCAATGTGTGCAGTGGAATCCACAACCAGATTTGCAAACCTCTGACATGTAATTTAAATTTTTGGGGGGGTTGGTGGGGGGGAGGGGAGTGGGAATCATAGATGCTGCTGCTGTGTATCAACAGCATGCCCATTTTAATAAAGTTAATTTATCACTCAGAGAACAAAGAAAATATTTCCACAGGCTAAATCTGTTTCGACTGTAATCTTGAACACTTGTAGAGCTCCACCTTAACAAGGGCCAATTGTAAAGATCTTAATTAATTAAAAAAAAAAAAAAAAAACACGCAACTGGCCAGGCACTGAAAGTTATTTTCTGGATTTTTTATTTGTTACCACATTCCTGGGATTACGTCTATATTGTGGATAATATTCACATTGAGCTAGGACAAATTTGGGCTATTATATTAAATGCTTATTAAGTCATGCTTCAGGATCAGCTTGATCATAAAAGTAGTTACAAAACTTCCCAGAAATGAGTCAAATATACATATACAGTAATATAAAATGTAAGTTGCTCTGGATAAGGGTGTTTGCCAAATGCCGTAAATGTTTTTAGAACTAGGTTTTATATTCAGGTACTGACCGACTGTGGACCACTGTGGGTCACTATCTGAATAAAAATTTTAAAAACTAGCTCTAAAAACATGTCTGGCATTTGGCAGACGCCCTTATCTAGAGCAACTTACATTTCATCTAATTAAACTCCTGACCAATTGAGTGGTAAAGTCCTTCGGCCCAACAGTGGCAACTTGGTGGTGCTGGGGTTTGAAGGGAGTTGAAATAAAGGTAGTATTAAAAGTGATAGCACTGAAATTCTACATGTGTGTGAGACTTACCTCCTCTAAAGTATGTTATTCCCACATATCCCACATACTGGTGAAATACTGTATGTTGATTAGATTTATGGCCGGAAATTACGGTTTAACTTTAACCTGTCCGGTAAACCAGTGCTTAAAAAAACCCTCAAAGCTACAAATACTGATTTTTTTTTTGTAGTATTATTCTTGAACATGATCTCATCCACACAATGAATGAATTCATGTATTATGAATACATGTTAACAAATTTACAGAAGTTATTGCACTCCTGTCATGTTAATAATGCAGCTAAATGGGTTCATATGATCTGTGGATTTGTCAGTCAAAATAAAGGCAGTTGAATCCTACATGAGTGAGTTACTTTCTGTCCTGCACTGATACTTACCTTCAGCAGACAGGCTTTGAGCAACAGCCTTGGTAAAAACACACTAGCCCTACTCACCACCATCCGGCAGGCACGGACTGCTGGATGACCTGATGGAAAGGTGATGAAGATGAACACAAGGGCTTATTAAGGAAGAAAGGAGGCCTTTATTCTCTCCATCTGTAGCTTCTTGAAAGTACCTCCTCCATGTGTTAACTGCTGTGCTGTTTGAGGAAACTGGCAGTCTAGTTGGCAACACTTGAATTTCAGGTCAATTTAAGACAGGTGTAGATTTAATACTTCTGTCACAAAAGCATGTGGAGGAAGACAAAACTATGAGCCTTCATTCAGGGCCTAGAAGGGCTTTTTACTTTCTATATCGCTCTCCATTTTCTTATCTTCGAAATCCTCTTCCTGTACTGACATCTCACTGTAGTGGAAAAATAAAATCAAATGTGCAAAAACCAAAGGATGGAGTAAACAAATGCCTGCTCCACCGAAATAGAAAGTATTCAAATTTGACCTTTAATTCGCAGGTGGTTGTGCTGTCAATGCAAAGCAGTTGGGTAATGGCGGACCTGACCTCTTCCAGCTGATGGAGGTAGGGAAGCACCTTGGATGACACCAGTGGCAGTGCTGGAACAAAACTCGCATCTTATTTGTAGGTCTGTGCAATCACCATCTCCCCTCTGACTCTGGTCAGCAGCAGAGCACAAGCCTGCTACAGAGAGCACAGTAGCAAAAGCTCCCTTCTTTCTGCTCTCACTTCCCTCAGGAATATGGGGGAGGTCTACGGCAGGAGTGTGCAAGGGCTGTTAATTAGCAAAGCCAGGCAACTCCACGACACAATGCTGGAAAACACTGACAACACAGCAATAGAATGCGCTTGCTCTTGGCTCTTAAAGTCACCACTGATCCACATATGGAATTTTTTTTTCTTGAGCAGAAACAATCAGCAACAATTCCATCGAAACACAACCGCAAAGTGACCGCGGAGCTGGTCTTTGATTCATTTCCAACGAATGAACATTTCTCCCTCAAATGAAACAATTTATTGATAGTAAGACAAAATCAAATAAGTGCCAGTGCACTTTTTTGTGTGTATGTGGACAGCTATTTCTTAGCTGTGCGAGATGTGAATGAGCGATTCCTCTTTTTTCCTCTCCTTCAAGAAACCAGGTAAACACACCACAAAGCAAGATGGTCATATTTCCGTTTAAATATGGGAAGTGTAAGCACAAAAACATTTACACAAGTGTGAAGCTGCTCTCTCAGCGAGAATACACAATCACTAAACGGGAAAAGCTCTTGCCCCTCTGCATCCAAAGGGCTCCTGTATCAACTCAATCTTTTTTCTTTTTTTTTTTCCTCATTCCAGCCACGGGAAGTCCTCTGGTGCAACGGTCCTTTTTTCATCCTGAGAGATGGCTACTGAAAATACAGTATCTCCCACTCATCCATACATATAAAACAGCTTAATTATCTTAATTCACAAACCAATCTGCTTTAAAAAATGCAATTTAGTGTGATTTTAAAATGTTAGATGGCATAATACAGATGGCATTAACACATTTGTTATTATAATCAGACTCAAGACACTGCAAACAAACTTCAGCATTGAACGAAATGGGGGGAAAAAAATAAAAAATAAACTTGGCATGGGGGTAGAAAAGTATTCTATATGTCTATAACAGACTATGCAAATGCAGCAAATTATTCAACTTAAAACACACCTAAATTCAGGGCTGCTTTGATTAAATTAAGCATACTCCAATAAAACTCTTTGGTGGTATGATCACTGACTGCACAATCACACATGCTAACTTCTATTTACAAATTTGTGTTTTTTCATTGAACCCTAGTTATCACTCCAATGGTGCAGCCCTGCTTTAAGTATGCCCTAAGCTGATAATTAAATGCGTTACTTTATGAAAAATATAGGTCATAGTAGAATTACATCACCATATGTATTATGTTTATCAGTTCGGAAGAATTTTTTCCACTCGCATTTTAGTACCTGGACATCAATTTAACAATTCCTTTAATGTGGCATAGAGAACAAAACTGAGACCAATGCTGACAAAAATGATTAAGCCACATGCATTACATACTGCTATTCTATAAAGTGTTCTTAATTTCTTTTATACTGTGTTCTACTGGCAAGATTACTAAAAAAAATAATAAAACAAAATCAAAACAATAAAAGCACTGAATTCAGTAGAAACTAGTGGCTCACTACATTACAAAACCTGAACAGAAATGAGTAGGGAAGAGCAAAAAGCAAGGTGAAAATGGAAAATGTCTCAACAGAACTATTTTTAGAACAGATGGTCTTGTCAAATACAAAAGGATTTCTAATTAGAATCAAACGCTATGCACAATGGTCTGTGCAAACGGTGGTGGCTTTGAAGCGTGTTAGAATTAAAAGAAGAGCAAAATAAATCAGACTCATAAGATGCCTTGGATATAATAAAATCTTGGAGAAAACAATTTGTAGCCTCTTGAAATGCTTGCCCAGTTACACACTGAAACACTTCAATACTAAAGTACAGATACATTAGTTTACAGTCTGCAAGTTTTTGAACTGTGATCTACCCCATAAGGATTTCAAAACAGGACAACAGTCAACATGCAGTTTAAGTGAGAAATACCTGGACTGCTGTAAACGAACTATAGAACTACACACCTAGGCCTATGTTACACTTTCTCTTCATCATTAACTGATTGTTCCAAGCGTTAAACCACAATGACTTAATAACCTCTTTTTTTTTAAATAAAAAAATATATAATATACCTACATGAACCAACATTCGTGTTAATATCCATACAGGGAACTGCTTACAATCTAATGGCTAAACAAACATGTATAAGTCATGTATAAGTTTCTCAGCAGTACAGTGTATAGTGTAAATATTTAGTTTTCAAACTGTGTCTGCCTTTTCTTTTACGCTTTCAAACAGTATCACAGAGATTTGGTTTGGAAACTAAACTCGCAATTGTGAGCAAATATTGCAATATGAAAACCAATTTTGCTATATGAGACATGTTTTTCATGCATTGCATTTGGCAGAACAGATGACACATAACCTTTTAATAACTGTTTAAACTACGGTTGCTGCACCAGGCTTAACAGAGCATGCAAATGAGACATTTCTTTTGTATAACAATGCATTTTTTTTTGTTTGTGTTCTGCTTGCTAGGATGCTCCACGAACAATGATCATGACAAGATAGTCCTCTTCTGTTTTGGCAAGAGCTTTTGCAGAGGAATCTAAGAACTGCTGAGAGAAATCGCAGGGTGGGAATGCGTGCAGCACCCCCGCGTTGTCCTTATCGCGAGTGCCCCCCACAGGTAAACTGATTACCCCAGCTGCCTGCTTTTGCTTCAGATACGAGACCAGGTTGCGCAAAGGACGCTGAGTTGAAGCCGCTGGGTCTGTCGATGAGGAGGACGAAGATGCATCCTCTGAGCTGGCAGGGACTGCTAGGAGAATGGCATACCCGCCTGGGCCTGCCACCTTGATGCGGCGCGACACCTCGTCCATCTTGGGCTGGTCGAGCCGAAGACGTTGTGTGATGCGGAGCTGCGTCACCTTGCCTCCTGTGCTGCCATCGACCAGAAGGGTGTTGGCCACACTCAGGTCTCCCTCAAGGATGTGCATGCTGGCTGGAAAATTGCTATTCTTCAGGAGCAGCATTCCATTCCAGGCCATGCTCAGCTTTCCGCCAGTGTCCTGCTTGGATGACTGACCACCCTTGGAGCTGCCTTCACCTCGCTCTCTTTTTGAGGGCCCTTTGATCATTTCACTTGCTTTGCGTTTCCTCTCTGACGGGCTTGCACCAATGCTGGACTCAGACAAGCTGCTGCTGCTCTTAAGGCGCTTCTCTCCAGGAGCCCGCTCTAGGCTACCGCGATGCTCTCGTGCAGGTGACAGCCGTTCTGCTCTCGTTGGTCGCTCAGAATCACTGAAGCGGCCATCACGGCTGCTACCTCCTGGGCTGCCTTCAGTCGATGGAGCTCTCCGGCGCCGGACTGCCCACTCACTGCTGCTGTCAGGTGAACAATCTAAATGCCGTCCGTCCTCTAGAAGTCGCCTTTTTCTTGCAGCGTCTCTGCTCGGAAGCTCCCGCTCCAAGGACCACGGCTCTCTAGGCCGTCGATCCCGTTCCAAGTGCTCCAGAGGTTCAAATGCAGGAGTTCTTACTCGTTCACGGATGGCAGGAGCTGGCCACTCTGCACCAGCATAGAGCTCCCGTTCTCGAAAATGCAGTGGCGGAGGAGTTCTTTCTCTGACCCTGATGGCTTCAGGGGTTGCGCGGTGAACAAAGGACTCAGCCACGACCTCGTAGTGGGGTAGAGGGAGCGGCTGCAGAAACTGCTGCTGGTAGCGATGTTCAGTGTCTGCAAAATCCACTCGGAGCCGTCGATCTGGGCCACCAAGAGGAAAGCCTCGCATGTGTGTGCAAGCAGCCTGCGCAGCATCCAAGCTTTCATACTGAATATAAGCCCACGTGTCCCCTTTTCTGTAATCAATAGTCCTAATAGTGCCAAAGCGATCAAACTCCCTTGCTAATGCAGCCAAGGGAACCCAAGGTCCGAGGCCCCCCACCCAGAGGCGTGTAGTTGGGGTCGCCTTTCCATAACCGATTTTAATAGCATTTCGTCCGACCACTTTTCCTGACATGCTGATCTTTGCTCTGTGGGCCATGTCCAAGTTCTCAAACTTAAGAAAGCCATATGTGCTGCTTTGTCCCCGACTGGGTCTCTTAATGTCCACTTCAGTGATGGCCCCAAAGCGGTCAAATGCCCTCCTTAGATCATTTTCTGTTACCGTGATGTCCAAATTTCCCAAAAACAACGTCCTGTTAGCTCGTTGGTCATCCTCAGGAGAAATAAAATCCTCCTCGCGAAAGGCAGGAGCTCGTTCAGCAATGTAAGTCGGTCTTGCTCTGGCTTCAAAAAAAGCAAACTCTCTTTCTCTCTCCAGCTCTCTAGGTAAGGGAGGAGGTGGGGGTGGAGGAAGTCGACCAAGTGCTAACTGCTGGAGCCGGTAGTCTCTGTAACCGAGCCCTGTAGGTGACAGAGGCCTCTGGGTGTGCAAATGTCTGTGGCTGGCCACGGCAGAAAAGTGGTCTTTTTCCACGGGTGATCGACTCCTCCTTCTGTTCATGTACACCGCCTCGATTTTCAAAGGGCGGTCATAGAGCACCAGGCGACCTCGGGCGTGTTTCGCCGCCCTGGCATCGTCAGGCCTCCTAAAGTTCACAAAAGCAATTCTTTCGTCGTTAACGCGGCTAATTTTTACACTCACGTCGCCGAATTTCTTGAACTCATGAAACAAACCGTCCTCGATCTCCTCGTCACTCAGCTGCGACCCCAGTTCGCTTATTTTTAGCGTTTTGTACTCACTCTCGTTAGCGCCGAGCTGGCCGCGCTGGTCTGAGCGCGAGTTGCTCCTCGCGGCCGCTTCAAGCGACAGGCTGGAGTTGTGGTTCTTGCTGCTAGCGCTAGCAACAGGGCTGGTGTAGCTGTGACTGTTTCCCGTGCGACTAGAAGCATGACCGTCAAAGTCCCGACTATCCCTTTTTTCTCCGAGTAAACTCCTTCTCGCTGAACCGCCTTCGCTTTTGGAAGAGCTGTTTCCATTGTTGCTTCCGCCAGAAATCGCAACAACCCCCATTTTCTTGCTGCTCGGGTGGCTTCCTCCCCTGTCTCGAACATCGTCCACGGCCCTTGAGCGTTTTTTTACAGGCGACCTTTCTTTTCCTTTCATGATGGGTATTCTGCGACTCAACTGTTTATAACAAACTGACACAAAGCGTTTACACTATTAAAGTTAATTAATTTAGACAAAAAAAATACTGCAATTCGCTCAATATCATAGCTGCAAAACAAGCACGTCCGCCATCTTGTATAGACTACAGAGTTCCTCGCCCTAAGCACTTGATTGGTTTGCTAAGCAGACAGCGTCTATTCCTATTGGCTGTAGTTCACGTCAATCAACAACGCCCGTACACGTCCAGATGACTTCTCTTCGCAAAGAGATGCTTCGCCCTCGTGGCATGCGGAAATAAACTCTGAACAGGACGTTTATGTATTTTAGAACAGTTTTTCTTAAAAATACACGAGTCAGGTGGGAATAATATAGATTAGTTGTTTTTTTATGGCCCACGTTTCCACATTAAATATATATATTTAACTCCTGAGACCGGTGACCTCTGCGAGAAGATATTCAGCGTTTTCATCTTATGTCCAGCAGATGTCGCCACCTGTATTTTTAGTTTTAGAAAGGCTCTCAAATATACACGTCTACTGTAAATACATTGATTATGATGCTAATGTTGTTGCTGTTGTTGATAACGATCATTATTATTATTATTACATTCTATATTTTAATGTATATATTATATGTCTAACTTAGTATTTATCTTTCGTTTATCTAAAGTTGGAAAGAGCTGTCAGGCAAAATGTATAATTTTGAAACATTTAATTAAAAATATATGTGTCCAGCCAAACTAACAAACCAAGTGAACAGCCAAACTAATGTACCAAAAAAGAATATATATAGTTTTACGGTTCCTATTGTATGTTTTGTTCCTAATCACAATAAAGTACTTTTGTTGAAAGAAGTTTTTTCCTCCTCTATGTATCTTTTCAATAATTATGTTACATACATTTTGCTTTTGCATTTATCATAACTTTAATTGGAGCAAAGCCTGAGTAGCTGGAATTGGCTCCTCCATCTCAAAGGACCAGGTTGGAATTCTAAACTGTGGGTGTGGAGTGTGTGTGTGTCCTCTATTGGAAACACATGTCCTTTTTCTCTCTCTAAAGCATGACATGGTATTCCAGACTGGTACTTAATGCGGTCCAGCACTGATATAATGTTTAACATATAATGGAAACACTGAAGCACTCTTCCTTGAAGGCTTACTCAGAGCAGTGAAAATGGGTATGAAGAGGTTAAAACTGTAGCATGTTCTACTTTTTTGTTACAGAGTTATGTCCTAGTCATTCTTTATGCCACAGTAGTGGCTGACAGAAGAAGCATGCAATCGTTTGATCCAGATGGAGCTGTGTCAGGCAGTACCACATACAGTATATACTAGACCATGCTGCACTTCAGTGAATACCCTGTGGTTGCTATGTGTTTGTTTGATGATTCATTTGTCAATGTTAATAATAATAATTGTCAATAAGAGTATTATCTGTCGAAAACTATAATCGATTTCTAAACTATAATCGATTTACTAAAAGTTTAGTGTACATGATCTATATAGGCAGAGTTGTAAATAACACACAAAAAAACAGAAGCCCCAATAATAATTCCTCACGCAGAATACACAGCTATGCAAAATGTATATACAATTTTGTGTATAAAATACAATACTGTTGTGTGGGATGTGCTTACAGATTAATTTCTGTGGAACTCCTGCATGACTTTACTCCCAATACTCACATCATTTCTTCTTTTACATTACGGATTGATCACTGGAAGATTATATAGAAATGTAGTAGATGTTTCCTACAGAGTGAAGAGTCCAAAGTGTCCTGCTCTCAGTCCATTGTATCATAATATTTTAAATACTAAAGCTTAAATTATTATAATTCTACAGGAAGACCATTTGCCAAAACTAAAATATGACTACTTATACAAGAATATTATAAACATACAATTATGATCCGTCATGTTGATCTGTCTGTTGTGGATTAATGGCGCATGGAGATAGAATTTTTGTAATTACAAATTAACTTTAATGGCAGCACAACTGAAACATAAAAAGCAGTTATTGACTGTCATTTACAAAAATCAGTATATAATGGAAATATGTGAATAACTATTTTAAATAAAAACATAATTCTTTTTCTTTGGACGCTTATGCTAATTTATTAGAATACATTTTTCATGTATGCCTAAATTCCTAAATTCAATATTAAGGCAACCTTTGGCTTGCATAGTGTAACAAGATAGACAATAACCGATAACATGTTCCCATTTGGAAACATATAAACAGAATATACAGGTGGGATTTCTAGTTGTTATTATTATTTTATTAACTGCACATCTAGTAAAGAATTAGAATTAAACTGTTCTTCTTGCTTGATGGGAGTTGAACTCTGTCCAAAACCTCTAATGTTTGGGTTTCTCTGTGAATCCCTTGATTATATGTTGGCTCAGTCCTAATTAAATACCAGTCACGTTGGCCAAGACAAGAGACTGCCAGGATCTTTAGTTTTCATGCGCAGTGCCACCAGCCCTGAGGGCTTGTAGTCAGTCTCAGGGCTGGGCTCAAAGGAATGAGCCCCCAGACTTCCCTGGAAGCTGTGGAGGGAATACAGGCCATTGATTCCTGGATGATGAGGATGAGGATGATGTGGAGGGTGAGTTGGGGATGTGGACATTCCCATAAGCCCATGAGCATGGGGGTGTGCATGGGGATGAGTGTAAGGAGCCATGCAGGACGGAGGCATACTGTCTGTGCCCAGGACGCAGCCCCCACTGGCTCCTCCTGCACCTCCACCAGGCCACAGGTTACCTTGCATCTGTAAATAATATTTAAAAAGTATAATATTTAAAAAGTACACATGCAAAAGTATAAAGCTCAGTTAAAGTTGAGATCAGTAAATGTCCTAGACTGTTTTATATATATATATATATATATATATATGATTTATATGTGCATATCTAGTAGGTATTTGAGCAGGGTAGCCTAATAATATAATATATGTATAAT
>JAQMYJ010000040.1:14101769-14144851 GCA_030014305.1 Clarias laeviceps | reverse complement strand
AATAATAATAATAATAATAATAATAATAATTATTATTATTATTATTATTATTATTATTATTATTATTATTATTTATTGTTTTATTGTTTCTTTGAATGTTTGAATAAAACAAAGTGATTGAAACCATGAGGTACTGAACTTATATTTATAAGTTTTATTTAAATAAATATGTTCACTTATAAATAGGACACAAAGTGGCTTTATTCAGGAGATGTTAGTAAGTAATCAGGGCTTTGAATTTTCTTTTGGCACTCAAACTGACCAGAGAACTGAAAATAAATTTTTCAAAGATAAACAAACAAATGTGGTTTTGTATTTGGTTCAAATAAACACAGAAGGATTTGTACAACCATAAACATAAAATAATGTTTACTGTAAGAATGGGGGGACAGGGTAGAAAATATCTGGGGTTTGTTTTTAATTTAGATATCTAGTGATTTGTGAGGAGAAACTGTTCCCCAAAGTCGTCTACATTATCTGTGTTCACTAGAGGAGAATAAACATTTGTTAGTTTGTCCAAAAATAAATTTGCATTTCTAGCTTGATTTTACTGATGTGTAAACAAAATATGCAGGCTTTTACTGATCTGAATTATATTAGACCAATGTTTCTAGTGTGATAGATATTCTTGGCAATGAATGTGACTAGCATTAAAGGTTTTTTGCTAATCTAGCATACACTGTAATTGGTATATTTCACTGAAATAATATTATGTTATACTGCTATTAAATGCAGACATACATTTTTTGGTTTGGTACATGATCAGTACGATTTTTTTCTTCTTTAATGCAAATAGGTAATAAGCAAACTTAATTAAAATTGCTTGTATTTTATTTTTTTAAAAACGGAAAGATTACACCATGTTTGGTTTGGAGTGAAAGGGCCTTGCGGGAGTGTCTGTAACAAGACTAGAAGGTACATAGAAACACCGCCATGTAGTCTGCCCTTAAAGAAAGCTAGATTTTGCATGTTTTTTCCCAACCAGGGATAGAATGTTGTTGTTGGTCTCTCGGCTGCTCTCAGCAAGGGGTCGCAACAGTGGACCATCCGGTCTGCACATACAAGCTTGGCATAAGTTTTAGCACAGCTTTTACGCTGGATGCCCTTCCTGACGCAACCCTCCCATTTTATCCAGGCTTGGGACTGCCAGTGCATCCAGTAGCTGGGGTTTGGGCACTTGCTGGGAATCGATCCCAGGCCTTCTGCATGTCAGACGAAACACCGACCACTGAGCCAGCAGTGCCCAGCAAACAGGGATAGAAAACATTGGGAATACTTTGACAAATATTTTTTTCATTGTTTTTTTACATATATTTCCAGGATTTTTTTTTATATATAAAAAGACAGTTTAGAAATACTCAGTAAATATAAGAATTGAAAAATACATATATAGTGTAATTACTTGTCAGTGCTATTTGAATTTTACACTGATTTGTTCAAGCCTCTAAGTTTACAACAAACACACATATCCCAAAAACAAAAGTGCTTATTTTTTTCTGTGTTTATTTATGTTAAAGGTCACCTGTTTGTTTCTTTTGGGGAGCTCTAACATGTTTCATAGAGACCTAAGTAACATCTGCTAAGTAACACAATTTAATGAAGCTGGAAATCCTTTATTACAGTATTTAATAAACACTGGCAAATGCCCTTTTAGAAGAATGTACGCCATTGTTACTATAAAATATCTACCATTTCTTTTAAAAATAATATTTTTATATACTTCCTGACAGTTACAGTACATACATAACTGCCAGAGCATAAAGCAGAATTGTTTTAATTTCTGTGTTTTATAAAACCCTGCATAGACATGAAATTCTACATGCAGCATCAATGCCATGTAAATCATATTACAATATCAAGGTATTTTTGCTTTTTTGCATTTTTAGTTTCTTTTCTTTCCTTTAGCTGTTCCCGTCCGGGAGTCGTCACAAGAGACCATCTGATCCGCACACAACTTAGCACAAGCTTTTATGCCGGATGCCCTTCCTGATGCTACCCTCCAATTTTTTATCTGAGCTTCTCGATCGGCACTGCATGCAGTGCCTGGGTAATATGTGGTGGGGAAACCCACCGAGGTTGGGGTTTGAACCCGATTCCTCAGTTCCCAAACCAACAACCTAGAGGCTTAGTCGCCTGACCCACCACTCCCTCCCATTTTTGTAACTAATAGTAATAAATACATTTCTAACCAGTAAATTCTAGGTACTTAAATGTCAAGTTTATAGCACATGTTAAGCCACTTCAAATCACAAACAGTGAGTATTTTAAATGTCACATTAATGCTTGCTGCAGGCTATCATTTAAGGGGACCTATTGTGCAAAATTCGCTTTCTAGTGATTTTTGACATTGGTCCTTTTACCATTACGTATTTTCCAGGGCTTGATAAAAGCCCACTAGATATCCTCCCTATGGTGACCTCACATATAGATTGTTGCTCAGTTCTGATGTTTTCTGGTGGGGTGTGGCTCAGCAGTAGCTCATTTACATAGATACTGAAATGGTGAATTTTGATGAGCAGTCAAATAAAGGGAGTTTAAGGAATGAAAAAATGCATGGTCTGGGGGGGTATTTCAGCTGGAATGGTAACAGGCACATTTTTGGGAATGTCTGGCCAATTTGGTAAAGAACTTACAAAATATGGGACCTCTAAAACCTGTAGCAAAATGATTGCTCTTTCTAAACTATATTATAAATTATTCTACTCAACACCTTGTATAATATGTATGTATTTAAATGTAGTGAACAATGCACCTGTAGAGTAACTACATTGTGAACCGGCCATAAGTAATATTTTGTGAACTGGCGTAGAGAAATAAAATTACAGATTTGCATTAACCAGGAAAAACTAATTTTTTTAAGTATCTTTTCTTTCAAACTTTGGAGAAAGACTAGTAAGCCTTTAAAATGTATAATTAAATAAAGAATGAGACATTATAAGAGGTGCAGATTTAGGATGTATTGAATCTTTGCCTGTGTTTGAAAAAGAAGATGTATTTATTAGGCTGAGGCCAAGACCAGAGCAGTTTTCACTCCGGGAATGTCATCTGAGCCAATACACTCACACAGGATGGTCACAATGATTAATCCGCAGTTCATAGTCTTTGGGGTATTTATTTTTAAAGATATTACACAGTAGGCATTGAATACAACACACGGCAATAAATAAAAAACGTATAACTAGAAGCAAAACATATCGATAGGCCCTAAAATAATTGTAAATGGTTTTAGTTAATTTATAATGGACACATTATCAAAATCATATTTTGATTATATTCAGATTTTTTTTCTGATTAAACAAGCAACTCTTATTTCAACCCTGTTCCTTTACAACTGAACAGTTTTGACATTTCTTAATCAGTTAATAAACATACACAGCAGGTCACCAGTAATGTGAATATGAATTGGGCTTCTGAGAGACTACTGAAATATCAAATATGTTTCACACTTAGATGGCCACATAATAGATGTGACCTTAATTTATCAGTCATTCGCAAATATCCCAGTAACGCTTTGAAATTTCCTTGAAACTAAAATCCCTGACCATTAGACTGTAAGTAGCTTGAAGACAAAGGGAAAATGAGCTGCCTAGAAATTGTAACTAGTCACACTATAAGCCTGGGATGATTTAAAGCAGCAGGATATCTAAGACTTTCACTGTCGGTGTGCTGCAGACAAGTCTATGCTTTTGACGAATTTATCTGCGTCTTTCTCTTACGGTATTCTCTTCTATAATTTGCCTTTCGATCACCCTTATATATTTCTTGCTAATTAATTTGGGTTATAATAAATATATATATAATAAATTATTGGGTAATTAATTGATTAGAGTCTGTGAGGGCTTTGTGGTCTAACTTAACAGTAAACTTGTATATTTGTCATGTGACCAGCCTTGCGTTCTCTATGGAGACATGGAGACACGGGCGAGAGAGAGAGAGAGAGAGAGAGAGAGACTATAGGCTATAACAGCCAGTGCTCTCTAGGCATGATGACATTACCCTGCCCAATTAATACTGCATCACCAGTCACTGGACTGTCTGGTGAAGTACCACAGACCCATTTATCTTTGATAGTTTAAACATTTATCTAAGCAATGTCCAAGCAGAGTCAAATAGTTTTCCTAATTTGAAACTGGGATATTAGAATCGACCGACTTCCATTTGAGAAATTCCTGGAGATCGTAACGTGAAACGACCGGAAGTGGCTTTTTGTGTTCTAAACATGTCCGTTGCGACAGTCAGAGCTAAGCCGGAAGGACACCATCGTCCACACTGCACAATAGTGGTTTTCCAAATATGCAAAATAACAATGAATACCAATATTATTGTGTCATTATTGCAAGACTCTCATTTGAGCCTAAAACTGGATAAAACGATTAATCTGTCAGTTTAAACACAGTTCTGAACAATAATGAATCAGGTCCTCGAGTCATTTCATTGACGGTTTGGACAAGTTTTTGATAACTGAGCCGTTTATTGAAAGTTTGGAAAATGAGCAAGTTGATAGTTTTTGCAAAATTTTTAATGCCTTATTTACTTCACATACACATGTGCATTTTTGCCTTAACAAGAAATGCGCTGCGCAGACTGCCTAACAGTTTACATAATAATAATAATAATAATAATAATAATAATAATAATAATAATAATAGTAATAATAATAATAGTTTGTGTTATTATTATTATTATTATTATTATTATTATTAAGGATGTGAATAATAATATAATGAAATTCATAATTTATTAATCAAACCAATCAAATAATTAGGTTTTAAATAAACGAATGGCCATCAAATGGCCAAAAGCGATTAAAATACCAGCAGGCTTGTCTTTTTAAAATACCAACCTTGCACATGCATTACTGTAATACTG
Organism: Clarias laeviceps; assembly: GCA_030014305.1. Classification (NCBI taxonomy): domain Eukaryota; kingdom Metazoa; phylum Chordata; class Actinopteri; order Siluriformes; family Clariidae; genus Clarias; species Clarias laeviceps. The sequence continues at coordinate 14,139,982 of JAQMYJ010000040.1, read as the reverse complement.
TACTATTAAAGTATTTTTTTTCCCGATGCACGAATCAATAATGCAGATTGATTATCATCCTTTCACCTTTATTACTTTTACAAAGGGTGCTTCATTCCAGCCCATTAAGTTTGTAGGGATAGAATTCTCATAATTTAGCTAATGCACACTGTTATGCACACATTATGAAAGTATTTTCTGCATGATAAAATCGTTTTGTACCCATGTTTAGAGTTTTGTTTGTGTTAACACTAGGAAAAACAAAATGCAAAACGTTAAATACGTTGTGATTAAAAATTAATTAGCAAAGTATAACTCATACAATTATTAAAACTCAAACATAGTGAAAAATAGAATGTCATCCGGAATGTAAAGTATTTTTTGCAATCACATTGCAGCAGGCCTGGATATTAAACTGTCCACGTAATACAAGAACTTATATTTAACAAAATATTTAATTAATTCCCATGTGTTCTCGTTTTTTGTGAGCAATATGTTTCGTTCATACTTTCAAGAACTAAGAACACATCAAAATAATATGTTTAAAATTGGAATTATAAGCTTAAGCAACTGTCAAGTCAATAATTATATTGGTGCTACGGATGATGATGATAATGATGATGATGGTGATTATTCTTATACTTATTCTTATTGTTGTTGTTGTTGTTGTGAAAATAATAATGTTGATAACGGTGCCCACACGTCGTGGAATGACTCTGGATTAACAACTGAGGTCTCAACCAAGCAAAGTCGTAAGCTCTTGCTGTATTCACTCACCACTGGAACTGCTGTTGTAAAACGAGCTCTTCTCCGTTATGGATACAGGTTTTTGGTCCGTGTCGGTGCTTTCCAAGTATTTGCTGTGTTTTCTGGGCGAAGAACCACTGAGGCTGTGCGTAAAGTCTGCGTGCGCGCCGTTCGCAGCATAGCGCGCATGAAAGAAGTCCCCGCGCGCACTGTGCCTTTGCGCCGGGTGAGCGAGAGGAGATTTCTGCAGCTCGTCGCACTGGAAGAAGGAGGCGGAATTATGTTCCAGACCTGGAGATTGCTCCGGCGTCGTCCTGTTCGGAGGAGATCCGAAAGACAAACAGCTTTCAGTCTCCATTGTGAAGCTCCGGGCGCGTGCGCTGGCTGCTATTAACAGCGAAAAGGCTTGTGCGCGCTCGAGAGAAGCAGACGTTTTCGCCCCTGTAGCGTCTCCATTTTCAAGTGGGTGGGATTTCAGAGATGAGAAACAAAGAGCCGTGAAACGAGAAGTAAGGGAGAGAGAATGCAGTGGTCTGATTCAATCTAGCAAGAATTCAATCACGTGAAGTTCCCGTCTGTCCAATTAACTATTTGTCGACAATGCTGAAGAACATTTTCAGCCCCCCAAAAAAAGAAAAAAATGTATACACGGGCCGACAAATAGCCTATAAATGCATTCCTGACAAGAAAAAAAACCACACTTATATAAAAATGGTCACAAGGAGGTAAATATTGTCATCTTTCCTATTTCAGACATGACGAGATTTAAGTGTGTAAAAAACACCACGCGTGACTCGAGTGGAAACTTCAAAACGCCATGCGCTCCATCAGTTCGGAGAGCAAAACACATCGTAGCCCGAAGCACAACCAGCTATTACTTTTTTTTTCTAATATTAATGATAAATATATTTAACTGAACTATTTAAATGGAAGATATAAATTATCATATTGCATTTTCCAGACATATATTACGAATTTATGTAGTTGAATACTTTTAAATGTTTAGATAAGATGTTGAAAGAAATGGGCAACTATTTTTATAGACAGCAATGTTATATAGCCTACCAGGCGATTAACGAGGGCCATAATAAGCCGTGATGAATGTGAACATAACACCTACTACTGTAACTATTTCTTCTTCTTCTTCTTCTTCTTCTACTACTACTACTACTACTACTACTATTATTATTATTATTATTATTATTATCATTATGTTGAGTAGTATTATTGGTTATTAGAAAGTACTAGTACCTATTGTTTGGGGTTTTGATTTATGTTCATGTTATGTATTTATTATAATTTTTACTTTTGTGTCAAATTTAATCGAGTAATAAATGTAACGCGGCACGTAGTAACACGTCGCGCGCATGTTCAAGCATAACTGTCAGATCTGTCAAAACAAATAAAAGCTTCATTGATGTTAAACAGCAACGCTCGTTTGTTTTCATACTTTTGTGAACTCAATATGTTGACATTCCGACTGAAATATTAATTAACTTCACATAAAAAGGTCAACAAAATTTGCACATTTAGCCTAAATATACATCAGACCGTTAAATATCGAGTCAAGTCAATTTAATAATATACATTATTTCATGTTATAATGCAAACTATTAATAAATACAAATAGATAAGAAATTTGTGTTAAAAGTAGATGCTTACTGTCTGAATTATTCGACAAATATTATAGGGTCCCATCATACGGTCGACTTTAATTCATTCTTAATCCAAAAGGCTTTACAAGATTAAGATCATGTTCAAACGTCACTGAAACAACTATTAAAAAGTACCTGGAGAATTCGGTCTCATAAAAACACGAAAACTGGTAAGCTCTGTAAGGAGTGTTCACTGTAAGTCAACTGCTGTGGCATACCATAGTGTCAAAAAAAAATCTGAAAAATGGTGAAAAAACACTGAAAGTCTGGGGTTTTCTTTTATTTAAAGTTGGAAATAAACACAGAACATTTGCTAGATTAAAAAAAAAAAGAAAACAAACATTCTGTGTCTCATATTTATTGTACAAGAGTCTGTATTATTTTCAAGGTCTTTACTTGAAGCTTTACTTACGCAAGCAAAATTATTATAGTGATCATACTGCTTTGTGCAAAAGGTCAGATTTTCCTCACGTCCTCTTCTGTTGAAGCATGTGTTCAAACGACACTGATGGGTTTGATCTAAAATTGATCATTTGTACAAACTTGCAGCGATAGAGTTCACAATCATTAAAGAGAACAAATACTAAGAAATTATTAAGTTTATGCAAATATTAATAGTATATAGATTGTACTTTTGACCGTAATAATTACATTTGTAATGAAATTGATTGTATTAACATAGATAAAAATTGAAGCATTTTATTAGCGCTCCCAGAGTTTTTGGACCCGACTGTGGAGAGCGCGCGCGCGCGTGTGTGTGTGTGTGTGTGTGTTTGTGGCAGAACGGATTGTGGGTATTATTACACAGTTTGTGTGCAAATTCATATCACATAAAAAAGAGCTACGTGTAAATCTTTACTAACCTGTATTTTTGATCTAATATCTTTTTGCAATAAAGCTAAAATACAGTCCACATATAAACAAATCTCTCTTCCTTTAAACGGTGAAACGCACACACTGCCTATAACCCACTCACCTTTTGCACATACACATGCGGAGTTGGTTAAATCTGTATAAGTACCTTCTTCAAGTAACTCATGACTGTTGATTTGGACGTTGCTGTTACAATCTCTGCAAGCAATCTCCAAACACAGGGCACTCACACAGCTTTCACTGGTTTGAAGACGCCTTATAAATTTGTTGGATACCTGTAAGGCCACACGGAGACCGACTGACGGACAAGTGTATAAACAGCAAGGCCATTTACTGCTGGAAGCACAAGAGCCAGTTTATTCCGCGCCGGATCCTCAAACTTTCCTAAATGGCTCATGACGCCATAATAGTGGAATTTGTTGAATACATATGCTTGGCAAATATCCTTCATGTCACATTTATAACCTATTCAATTGCTTATTCGACAGCATGACTATAATTTACTGCATATAACTGATTTAATCTAATTATAAATAACGTGCGTGGTTGGGGTGTGTGTGTGTGTGTGTGTGTGATTGACTCGATTGATTTGCGACAATTTATAGCCTGACAATAAATATGTATTTATGCTTCATTTGCAATATTTTTATATTGATGGACAAGCACCGCCATATAAAATTATATAGGCTATAATAAATGAATCTGGCTGCCATTTTAATAAATAGTCAAACAAATTAAGAAATAGAAGAAATAATAGACGTATTATGATCAATATAATTAATTATATGACTATAATAATCAGACCATTAGCCCAAAATTAGGCAAAATCTGTAAACAAATTCAGTCACTACTGACCCTGAAAAAATACAGTTTTATTCAGAGGCTTCTTGATGAGCAGCGTAGGCTAGTGAAGCTTTATGATTATGATTATAATGGAAACGACGTGAACGCGCAGACAGGATGCCAGAAAGTGAGCGTCTCTCATCCATACACTTACACACATTACACACACTTTTCCTTGTGTTCAGGCTAAAACTGCGCAGAATGTAAATCCAAATACCCATACCTATTACATGTTTATAATAGCTATTATACCTATTATACTGTGCTTAAAGCACACAAAGCACAAAAAATTTTTGTGTTTAAAGCACAATGTCTATCAGCTTGGTTTAGAGTTCTAAACCTTGCGCAAAGGAATATTGTTTGAGGCTAATTCTGAAGCATTTAAGTGTGTGTGTGTGTGTGTGTGTGTGTTTCATTCCATTAATATGTTTTGCAGTGCAATTAAAAATTACTGATGACAATACAAACCTGGTTTTATTTCATTTAGTTATTTTCTTTACTTTTTATTAAGCTTGCTGCATGTGTTCCCGCTGTCCCGCTCACGTGCATTTCTCCCTCTAATGCATATTTACCTCTATATAGATGGTTTTAGACGTGGTGCATATATCTTTCTATATTTCTATATTTGGTGCATATATTTTTCTATATTTTTTCACATATTGGATTTTTTTTTTTTGCACGGGGACTGCACAGGAGTTAACTAGGCCTATTAACAGTTGTACATTAAGGCTTCCTGAACCTCCTGTTCAGGAACCCTTAATGTACAGTGTTTAGACTTATCATAGTTTTTCTTCTGAAGTCAATTAAGATTCCACAGTGTTGGTGAGATAACATAATCTGTGTTTGTGTTGTACTTGAGCTTCAATTCATTTACAATGCTGAAGAAATTATTTCATGGGTTACTTTAGGGATTTTGATGCATTAAGTGCCTGTATTATTCAATTACTCCTGAAGTGATTGAGGGGAAACGGTAAATACAGTGTGCTACAATGAAAACAATACAAAAACTAGTTTATAGGCTGACTTGGGGCTACTGAATTGGTTAAAAGCATGAGTGATGCAAAATGACACAAAAATGATTTATGAAAACAATGTTAAACTGTCTGCTTGCCCAGTGCTTCTATGATTTTCACTGAGTGTACATACTAAAGATTACATAAAAGTGCATTCCTACTGGGACTTGGGGTAATAGAGTATGCTCAAAATCCAAACCCCAGAGAAGAAAATGCATCGCAGAGAACAGAGAATGCAGACCAGACTAAAAAAATTCTTTCACCCTGACACGACTGGGTCAAAAACAGTCATGTGAAATGGCAAGTTAGATGAAGTCTAAAAAACAACTTCATCACTATTAACCTGTATAGGCATGGCAAAGAGGACAGAGGCCTTTCTTTTCTCAAGAGGGATGTATTTGGCAATTTCAAGCCAACTCTCCATTACAGCAACTCATGTAACTGACAGAAGCACAGATTGTGAATAGTTTCAAAATAGACTACACATGGTGTCCTATAATATGCAATAAAACTGATAAGACACACACACACACACACACACACACACACACACACACACACACACACACACAGGTTTTTATTTAATTTAATTTTTTCACTATATAACACATAGAATTCATTATCAGCATTAATAATTATTTAATCAGAAGAGCCCTACAATGATAGTCACAAAAATGGTTCAAGAAGATTTAATGCATACATAAACAGAGATAATGCTATAAAAATGTTCGTATGTTTTAATGTTGATCAAAAACACAATTTATATGTGTCATATCAAACATGACTCATATTCATTTCAAATTATAAAAATTCTAATTATATAAATTATCACAGCCCAGGAATTAAATGAAAGTTTTTTTTTTCTTGAGCTATAAAATGCACAGCAGCTTCAGATTTACCAGAAGTTTGACCTCTCCCTCCTGGTCAACCTGTCTTCTCGGCTGCTCTTGTTTCCTGAACCTGAGGCTGCTGAACCTGTCCCTGGCATGACCCTGTACAGGAAATCAGTCCAGTCTGTGGTCCACAGTCCCAGACTCTGCCTCCCTCTTTGTGCTGTGCTGTGAGACTGCAATTTCTGCTCAGCCTTGGGTTCAGAAAGCAGAGTTAAAGGTGAGCCCTCTAAGCTCTTTAGCTCTCAAGTTGCTATCCTTGGGTTAACCATCCTTACATCCTCTAATTTTCCCTTCTCTGTATCTGGTGATATGTTTTTCCTTATCTCTCTAAAAAGCCTAATTACGGCAAGAGACACCTGAGGCTTAATGTAAACCTGTGATATTTTGAACTTATACCTACAGTAATGCATGGTTTTAGAAATTGATTAATCACAGATTACAGACTAAGATACAGTTGTCTTCAACTTGGTCATAATTTGATACTGATGTCTAATATTTAGTTATCGTAGTCCTCTATGGATAGGCATTAAGTAAAGCTAGATACTAATAGTTCCAAAATGCTACTCAACAAACCCTGTGATATATAATAATGTTTAATGGTCTGTTATTTGCTCAACATGCAGTCTTAACCAATTGTTTTTCACAATTTCTCTGAACAATGAAACCACTGTGTGCTCTCAGCAAACTGATTTATGCATGCTCTGAACATATGTAGAGGTCTTTGTTCTATCAGTACTTCCAAACAGCCAGCTAACCTGAGGTTTGCATTAAAATGTGAAGGAGGAAAGGGAAGGGCAGTAATTCAATTACATGCCCTGAATGTAGAGAGTTGATCCCATGCAAAAAGGGGATGGCTCTTCCTCTGAAGGCTTTTCTCCTTTTCTCTCTTGCTGTCCAACACGCTGACCAGCTGAGGGTTTGACTGACAGTTGATCACCCCTGGGTCATAAGACAGGACAGAAGCAGTCTGGGAAGCGGTTTTATTCTGAGTTTGTTTCTGAGAACCTTAGGAGGTGGAATGTGTATGTGTCCTTGTTTGTGTGGGAGGGGGTTATGGGTGAAAGTTGGGTGACTGTCCTCTCTTTGACCCTATGTTTGACCACAAAAAACTCAGTGGATCCCGGTCATATGATATAATATTATCAATATGCCTTACTTTTGGGAACATCATTTGAAATTATTAACATAGAGAGTATTAGGTCTAAATTAGATGAATATCACTGGTGCTCATGACCTGTGCATTATAAAAAACATCATTTGTTGGTGTATGGTTTCTTTAGCTCATCTTAAACTTATAAAAGGAGGCAAAAAGCTCTTTCACAATTAGACACAGGGTTCACCCATGCATCCATCCATCCATGCATCCATCCATACACTCAACCAACCCAGCCAGCCGTTTCATCCACTCCTACAATGTTGTGCATATGTACATTCTCATATTCAAAACTGACTCACTAATCAGTGACAGACCAAAAGAACTTCGTTTACCTCCTTCCAGTCTGCAGGAATCCATAAACAGGCATCTCAGCAAAACCATCTGGGTATCAGTTGACCTTCTGTGGACGCACACCATTGCTAAAAATAAATAATCCCTAAATGTGTTTATAGTGGTTGGAGAATAAGTGGTGAAGCATCCCTGTGACCTGTGGCTCTGATTGAATTAAAGGTGGGTGCACAGTGACCATGAAGTTTCTTGTCTGGAGCATGGATGCTAAGGCCATGGGATTTTCATTAGTTCCAGCCTCAGGCTGGAAACCTCTTCTTAGATACTGCTAACCACCAGAGAGTTGGCTCAGGTTCCCAGTTTACATCTTTCCCCACTCTGGCCCTCTACAGTAAAAAACAAAACTATTTTTCCAACACCTTCACTATATAACAGTCTATTGTTAGATAAAATACATACACCATAGCTCTACAGGTTCTGTATGACCAGTATTGTCAATATCTCATGTATTAATAAAACATGCCTTATAACTTTAATAATATATACTGTAACTGTATATATACACTAAGAACAATTCATTTGTTTATGCAATACAGTGAAGATTATATAATATTTAATATATTTAGTACATATTTACATCTAGATGGGAGATCACTGTTATGAATATGGACAGATGCAAATGCAGGTCGATCAATCTTTACTAAAGTTTTAGTGCAAACAATATCCAATGGGACAAATCAGGCTTAACAAATTAGAAAATACGGATTCAGTCTTCACAGACTCAAGGCTCGGCAATGATTGGCAGGAAAAACACAAAGCATTATATAATTGGGTGAGTGATTTCAAAATTCTTTTATGTCGTGTGGGTGTTGGTGGTGGGATGTTCAGGTGTTACTAATAAATTAAAGGAGCTGATTTGTAGCAGATGAGATGGGATGTGTGTTTTTCAGTGGACTTGCTTGTAGCCACCTGTTTAGGTACATTTTGTACATTACATTATACAGTATGTTCAGACTTAAAATCAGTGATTCCAGTGGAAACTTTCATGATCTCTGGTTTCCTCCATCCTTTCAATAGCACTGCTATGTGTATTGGCTACATTACATTAAATGTAAATGTGTGAATTTGAGTATGCATGGTACCATGTGATGGACTAGAGTCCCAGCTAGTATGTATGGTATTCACATCTTATATCCAGTGTTCTTGAAAAAAGCTTTAGATCCAATGTAGCCCTGTCCCTGACCATGCGGCATGATTTGCCTTCTCTGGGTTTGATCCTGAGCTTATTTCTGATGTCACTACATGTGTGTCATTTTGTAGATTTTTCTTGTGTCTATGTGTTTCCTTTGCATTCTCTGGCTTGTGTCCAGTGTTCCCAGAATAGGGTACAGATAAAAAAATGAATAAATGAAAAATGAATGAGAGAATTATAATGAAAGGATCTCTGCAACATAGTTAGCCACAAAGACTTTACACTAACATATCTAAACAAGGTCTAACAAAAATGATTATTATATCAGACTTTTCTTTCTGCAAAAACACAGAAAGTTGGATGCTTGTCATGATTGTTAAATTGATTAAAGAATATCTAAATATTTCTTTTGCTGATCATGTGGCATCACTTGTGAGCTGTAGTATCTTGAGATTTAATGTTATGCAGATTGCAAGAATTGTTTAAATCATCAGGGAGTAGTCAGTTATTAAATTTTTTTCCATTGCATGTTTTATGGACAAGGCTTCAGAGAGAAGGTTCTGAATAACGGTCTACTTACAAATTTTCAAATAGACTGTCAATGAATAGGTTGTCTTCTGTATAGTGACCTACAGTACTTAAGAAGTTATCTGCATGAAATTACATTTCAACATGTCTTAATTTAAAAAAGTATCATTATACGTCTCTTTACTAAACATTAATTAGTTAATTTATAAAATGAAAATCAAGCATTGTCAGCCCGTTATGTCTCCAAATGAAATGTCCCATTAATAATCTCCTTTTTTATACTAATTATATTTATATATCCACTGAGTGTGTATGGGACAAATCAGGCTTTGGATGTCTTATCCACTTTAATAAAAATTTTGTTACAGAAAGAATGTGTAAAAATGTGTGATGGACTAGAATCCTATTTAGGATGTATTCCCACCTAACGACCAGTCTTCCTGAGACAGGCTCTAGACCCACTGCATTCCTGAACAGGTGAGATTTTTTGCCATCTTCAAGAATGATCCTAAGTTTGACCCAAGATTGAGCCTCTTAACTGAATATTATTGTGTCCATTTATAAGAGAAAAATCAACCATGGTAATTCCTCTTTTTCAAATAAAATGTGTAATTATTTTGCTTCTATTTTTGTTTAAGATCTGTGTGCATGCAATTAAATTAAAAAATAGGGTGGCCCAATAATCCATAAACAAGCATGCCCAAAAGTTTTTGTTAGGGGACACCCAAGGATGGTAATCAGCACCTGGTTGCACACTTTCATATGCTACACATTGTGGGCTGATATAATTCCCATGTCCCCCGTTAGGGTCTCTGAGTAAATGCCTTCACTTTGAGGCAACGTTTTACTGAGGGACACAGTTTTTATTCAGTTTCAGTTTTTAGAAAGTGAAGTGAAGCTGACTCTGGGTTTAGTTATTGAGTTTTCTCATAGGCCCAGAACAAAATATAATGTACAAAATTTTGTAACCCCTCTTTTAATTCTATGTGTTTTTGTGTACACATAATAAAAATCATCTGATCATAATGGGTTTTGGGTATTAGACAAACACAACCTCAGACAAACTACATATAACCTTTTTTTTATGGTGCTATTATTTATTTAACAAAAATTAAACCAATAAACACGTGGGCAATATTGGGATTCAATAGCAAATAGAGCCACCTTTAGCAGCAGTAAAGTAATCATTTTCTGTATGAAGTTATCAATCTCTGACATTGCTGTGAAAAAAATTTGGCCCATTCTTTTTTACAACATTTCTTCAGTTTTTCAGGTTTTGAGTATTATCTTATGCACATCTCTGATTAGGTCATTCCAAACCTTGATTCTTTTATTTTTTTAGCCATTTTGATGTACTGTATATTTGCTGGTGTGCTTCAGATCATTGTCCTTTTGCATGACCCAATTTCGAGCAATTTCTGTCAGACACATGGCCTCACTTTAGATGACTCTAGAATACTCTGGTATACAGAGAAGTTCACGGCCAACTTATTGACTGCAAGGTTCCCCGGTCCCGTGGATGCAAAACAAGCCCAAATCTCCACCACAGTGCTTGACAGTGGGTATGAGATGTTAATGCTGAAATGTTGTTTGGTTTTCACCAAACATGGCGCTGAGCATTAAAGTCAACCAACTCTACTTATATCATCTGCCCATAGGATATTGTTACAAAAGCCTTGTGCTTTGTTCAGACGCAATTTTGCAAACCTCGGTCATGCTTCCATGTTCTTTTTTGACAGAATCAATCCTTTCAAATTAACCATACTGTACTTGTTCAGTTTTTTTTTTTTTTTGTGCTGTCATGATTTAACATGCTCAATAAGGCTTGTCGGAGATGAAACATCTTTTGTATTTCTCAGAGCATTGCACAGTTAGACCTTGGGATGAACGTGATGGGATGTCTTGAATGTTTTCTACTTGCAAATAATCTTTCTCATCGTAAAACTTTGAGCTCTAAATTGTTGGGAAGAGTTAATAATGTAACCCTTTCCAAATTGAGGTAGAGCAACAATTACTTCTCTAAGACCACTGGTTATATCTTTCCCTCTCTGTATTGTGTTAACACACAGCTGAATGCTCCAGACCAGCAAACTGTAAAAACTTTTGCTTTTATAGAGGTCTGCACAGCTGCTGCTGATCAAGAAATCAAGGGTTGATCATTAGCAGCACCTGGCTGCAACTTACCCTCTTAAATCCTGTGAAAACAGTAAAGGGGTACTTAGTATTGTCCACATGTTTTTTTCTTTTTGACTGACTGAATGGTGTCATTTGAGAAATTGTACAAAACAAAACCTTCCACTACTGCTGCTGGCATTTTAGCAGTACACGAAATAAGCGTTCAAACTATTTAACGACGTTTGGCTGCAGCTGGACTTGCTGGACATGCATGGAGGCCATATTGTGGGCCAATGTTGGCTCTATGTGATTGTCATTGTCATCTGAATTTTGAATTTCTGGTGGTGATGAACACACAGATAACTTTCTTATTTATTTGACAGATAAGTGAATACTCTAGTGTCAATAATTATGTTCAATGTATCCAAATAATACATCCATAAAGAATATCACATAATGCAAGGACATACTTATTATGAAATAGATAAGCTGATAGCTGAACAGAATTATTTTATTCTAAAACTGAGAGTTGTCAGTGCTGAACCTCTTTACACCTCATTAATGAATTTAATATCTAGAGCAGTGTCTGTGGGCTTTGTCTACTCAGTAGAGTCCAAAATAAGCCTGGATCTTGAGCTGAAATCTTACTTGAATATAAAAAATACTTGCTGTATAAAACTTGATAGTAATGTGCAACCCGCTTTATTTTAATTCGTATTTTATTTAGATTTCTGGAACAGCAAAGATAACTGCTAGAGAAATTCCTTTAAGAGTAGGCATGAACAGGATAAAATAAATTTTTGTCTTGTGCACCTCTTTCAACTTTGTGCAAAGTGATTTCATAGCGTCAATGGTCTATTCATCCTACAGAAAAGACAGCATAGTTAATTGTAGAATTAAGAAAGAAGAAAAAGAAATCTAAACTAAAGAAATATTTTCCAGCATAAAAAAAGAAATTTTGACTTCTTTCTTTACTGTCTTCTTTATTTACCATCTGTCTCACTGATTTTCCACTACCCCTACTAGTTGACAGCTGCCCAGCATCTACCCACTAGCAACCCCTAACTAACAACCCTAATACCACTACATTGCTGCATTGGAGTGTGATAAAAACTCTGAAATATGCTTCATTTTCAACTAGAAAAATTGAAAAAAAGTCCAAAAATAAAGCAATGCAATGATTCCTTATAGTTTAAGAGAGATGACAAAATAGAACAGCAGAATACATGGCAGCTGTGTAAGCCAAGCTGCCTTGGAACAGTGTGGGTCATCCTCAGCCGCCCTTCAGCCCATCCTCATCCTGAAAGCCTGAGGGCAGAGCTGCTTAGTATGACCCCTCACAGAGCCACCCAGACACTCGCTATAATACAACCTTTCATATGTATCTAATGCCCAAGTACGAGATTCATAGATCTGTGAACCACAGATTATTAATTTTTTTGCAAAAGACACACACACACACACACACACACACAGAAGTTATCAAAGACTGAAAGCCCAAAAGCTGAAACCAAAACGCATTTCTCTTTTTCTCCATATGTAAAGAACAAGTGATACACAAATGAGTATTGAAAATAAAAACATTAATTAATTATGACAAATGAAAATGCTTTGCATATAAACCCCAACCGTTATTCAGATGGAATATAAATTGGATATAATGGATAAAGAGTACAACAGGAGTAACAGAGAGAGCCAGAGCACTTAAAACTCGACTGAAATATTACTACCATACTGTCTAATTCTGCCCATCTTTTTTCCTCTAAAAGGCAGTGGCTGACCTTACATTTTATACTGGTCATACTAAAACGTAAACTGTTTGGAAATACTCAGCACTTAGAGATATTGGAAGCAGATGCCATTGGAAGCACAGCATCCCTCTTATGCTTTGATGGTGGAACATTTTTTACACAGAGTTAAAAATAAATACACAGCCATCATTGTATAAAATCCCCTCAATTCTCTTAGCATCAACTAATCCGTAAATAATCTCTGTTCAATCCAGGAAATTCATGCGATACAGCAAGCAATGTATCATTAACCCAGTCTGTTGGGGTGAGGGGGTGGCTCAGGAATAGCAGTAATGATAAGGCTTAGACTGCCTGCTTAGAGCATTCAGGAGTCTTGCAGGCCTGAAGCACGGCAGAAAATCTAATTTATGGAAGTTCTGCAGCGGCAGGATTTGCACTTCCGAAGCAAGGATACTGTTACACCAAGCGGAACCTGGACTGTGACTCCGGTGTTTTGGAAGTTCTTCAAGCAAGCAGAACATACCTGAAAATCGTCCGAGGGGCTTTTCATGTTGATATGAATGTTTGAGGTTCAGAAATTCACCAGAGGCAACAATACTCCAAACTGTGCTGTGTTTGCTTTTTTTTATTATTATTATTTTCTGCAATTTTTTTTATTACTGAAACATTATAGATAGTTAAAACATAGATTGTGTGTTAAAATCTTTAAAATACAATTTAACTGAAAGTGTAAGTGAAAGTGACAAAAATGTAAATTATGTTTTAAACTGATTAAATTATTAACCAGTTTCTGATACAATTTTTTATGGCCACAAGATAATGTGTTTATATGAAAGGAAACGTTTATTAATTGCTGAATTAGATAAATTAATTAAATTAATAAACTCTATTAAATGATGATCTGCTTTAAAACAACTATTCCAGTTTGACATTTTAGCATAGTAGCAAAACATACTTGTTATTTTAGACATTACATTATAAGTCATTGCTTATACAACTTAAACACTTTACTGAGGAATGGTCAGGGGAGCTCACTATCAAGTTCCACACTGCAGTCAAGTGCCTGAGCCATATTCAGATATATTTAGATGCAGTAGCTATTATGCCACGAACAATGTGTAAGATAGAAAGGTGATAGCAGATGGCAAACTGGAATTATCTTTTTTGGAAAAAACTGAAATTGTTTTATGTAAAACTAAAATGTAGATAAAATATATAGGAGCCTCTTTAATTGAAAACACTGCTTGAATAAGAAAGTACATATCTTGATTTTTCATATTCATCATAAATGCATCATAAAGTATTTTTTTATGTAATTAAGTTAGTATACTGAGTATACTATAGTATCTGAGTATACTCAGAGTATTGTTATTTTTTTTAAAATAATATTCAAGTACAGTAAAATATTCCAAAATAATATTAACATATACTGACATTACAGTAACTCTAGTATTTTTACCTCTGATTACTATTTCTAGTAAGTAAAGAAACTGCCCATCCTTTGAACTCCCCATTGCATGAAAGTAAACAGTGCAAGCAGTCAGATCCACAGGAAAAAAAAGAGTCACCCAACAGAGATCCTCAACCTCATGTTTCAACTGATTGGAATGTCTTGGCTCTGATACAAAATCTGATAAATATAACATTAATGAAAATAGTTCCATAGATCACATTACTTGTCTTGGTAGTGTTTATAATTTTTGTTAAACATCATTATCTGGCACTAAAGGTAGTCATGTAGGCACACACTCAGAAATAGTTCTACATGGAGGAACACTGGCTATGACCTCTTGATGGCCAACCACCCCCCAGACAGCAGGCCTCAGGTTCCAGCCTCCAAATGCTGTATCAGACCTGCAGGGTGGACACCCCCTACCCTTTCCTTCTCTCTCTCTCCCTCGAAATTATCTTTCTCCAGCACTTTGAAAAGCTCCCTGTGTCACCAGACTGATTAAAACAAACATGGGTCGTATTTTGGTATCTAATCCAATTGTACTCTTTTTCTTCAAGCTGGCCCTGGAGCGCAGAGTATTGGTGTTCGGGACCCGTTATAGCCCCCCTTCATAGATGGGCTTCAATTTCAAACACTTTAGGACATCATATAAGGACGACAAAGCGTAAATAAAGGTTTACTGCCGACGTTTGAAAACCTGCAGGTAAAAGAAGGAGATTTGCATATGGACATGTATTTATGATTGTAGTAACTTGACCAGTGTATGACTGTGATAAACTAGTACTTGTATTGGAAGCAAAAGACACATGCCTTCATTGAAGTTATACCCAGTACATATATGCATACATGAATGTGTTTATGTGTGTTGGTGTGTGGCAGCGAACTGATATAAGGATGAAAGGCAGGGGTCTCTGAGGGGTGACCCTTGGTTTTCTGGAATGGTAGTTTTGGATGGGGGTAGATCATTGGTTTTAGCCCATGTTTATTGTTTTATTAGTAAGGCCATGTTGAGCTTGTGGAGTCAAGATGCTCACTGACCTGCACAAAGTAATACTTTAAATCACAGCCTTATGTATAAAGTTTGTAGACCCTTCACTGAAAAATGACACAACTGATAAAATTAGATTATATTAACTGACACTACACCACTACAGAATGATATCGATTTTATATTTTCATCCTGCAGTTATGGTGGGTTTAGACCATTAAATATCTGTAAACCTTTTTTTCTGTAAAGTTTTTACAATTCTAGGCACAGTGACGCATTGTGGCTTCAATTTTGCTATCACAATTTTCCATTCAGTGTATCAGATTATATCGCATATGTGTTGTCAGATTATAAGGTTTTGGTATTAGAACGATCCCTTTACAAACATTGAAGATAGTCTCATTCAGTTTGAAACTGGAGATGCTTAGAGAATTGATTTTAAGAGTACTCCTCCTGTCTATGTTTTACACTTTTGAAGGAAAGTCATCATTCTGTTGACCTTTTGCATACACGTAACTAGCATGACGTCAGTCACAACAGCAGATGGCAGAAGTACCCTTAACTGACATTGGTCTACTATGCATTTTTGCATGTAAATATAAAAGTGTTACCTAGCAACTGATAGCTTCTGTTTTGCTAATTATTTTCATATGCTGTAATTTATGTCATGGTAAACTTATTTAAAAGATAAATAATCGTGTTTAAATGAATAAAGAAGGTAATATGGTAATTTGCAGAAGTTTGATTTGTTATTATATCATGATTACCTCAGACAATGTACAATCATGTGATTCATCATGGATTTGGTTGCATTTTCTAGCATTAGCATTAGCTTATTCACTGCTTATGTTCCAGATGAGACGAATATGCTATGCATTACGCTTCACAAAAAGATGTGCAGGTAATGAGAACAATACTGACATTTCAAGCTTTCTAATTAGTAGCTGACTATATGTTCCAGAATTGAATCCAAAATTGTAAAAGTAAGTAAAGTACTTTAAAAGTAAAGCTAGTGCTCTATGTAAGGTGTACAATCCCTTGTTCCACAAACCAAGTAATGCCCTTGTTCAGAGTTTAGAGAAGGATTTGGGATTTTTTTTGCCTTCTGTTAGACACTAGTTGGCATTGTAGTTTGCATTCAGAGGCAATTCAAAATTACTTAAAGCATTTGCTAAGGAGACAAAGTATTGTTTAACGTTATCCGAAGTGTTGAGTTGCTGTAGAGTGCTTCTTGGATTGTTTTTGAATATATTTTTTTGCACTGGCATCCAGTAAGTAATGTCCCTTTCAGTGTCCAGAACTGGGCAGGACCATGGAAGACAGACATTGTGATGTAATGTGCCAAAGGTCTACACACAAAATCTATTGCTGGTACCTTCATTTCACCACAGGGCACTAGGCAAATACTCATGTGGAAAAAGGGAAACCATGCATGTGGCGAGAGTTATTATATTAGATATAAAGTACAACAGCAAATGTGTGCAAAAACCAAGTTATCATGCAACATTCATACCATTTCACACTGCATCTGGAAATATAAGATTTTACCTATTGTGGTTTACTGCCACTCCTACTGTATATATTATTCTATAATATTTATCCTTTCATTCTAGATGTTCACACACACACACATAAACACACACACACACACACACACACACACACACACACATACACACACACACACACACACACACTTAAAATGTACCAGGTCAGGTAATCAGCAGGGGAAGGTTATTTTAATGAGATGTAAGTACAGGCAGTAATTTGGATATTCTTTAAAAACCATAATCTAATAAACAGACCCCGTATTTGTAACAAAAGACTTTTACAATAGCTAGTAATTACCTTGAAGTAACAAAAGATCCTCATTCCCCAAAGGTTTTGCTGAATTAATCACTTAATCCCTAAAATGAAGAGAGCCTGAACTTTTCTTAGTAAATATTGTATTTATTACATTTAAATATTTGAAATTAGTAACAGTAAAACTGCTAAATTATACTTATAATTATACTATATTAGTATATGTACTCTAAAGCTCTCTAATATAGGAACATGCTGTTGCTAAATTCAGTTAAGACAGCACATAACATTGCTGAACCTAGATTTGACCTACTGAAGTAACCTCAGATCATAACACTACATCCAGAGGCTTGTACAATGGGCACTATGCATAAGGGGTACATTGCTTCATGCACTTCCCTTCCTACCCTGACACACAACCCTTGCTCTGGCACAGGGTCAATCTGTACTCACCAAACCACAAGGAATTTTCCATTACGCCAAAGTCCAATCTTTATGCTCCCCATACAATAAAGATATAATAAAGAAAGAAGACTTTTTTTCTGATTAGCCTTAATAACAAGTGCTTTTCTTATGGTCACACAGCTGTTTAATGACATTATTTTCAGAATGTGAACATTGTATTAATTTATTACTGTATTTATTCATTAATAGATTTATTAGAATTCGCATCTGTACACCACCACAATCTATTTAAAATAGGAATGTGATTGAAGTGTAGAATTCCAGCTGGACTAATGGGATTAACAAACATATTGCCTTATCTATTTAGGAATTACAGCTGTTTTTTTTTTTTTTTTACACAGTCCATCCATTTTACAGGAACCAGTTAGACAACAGCTATATTTACATAAACAATAAATCTTCATTCTGATTAGAGATTCCAACTTTACATGGATGCTGATCTGATAAGATGTGTTTACATGCATTCAAACGTAAACAAACTTTTTTGATGTTTAAAAAATCTGTAAATTTGTAAATTTTTACAAAATTTGCTGTAAATTTGCCAAGTTCAGAAAAAAATAAGAAAGAAGAAGAAAGAAATTGCAAAAGTTATGCAGCCATAGTATCTCTTTATGTGTATAATATCATGCTTATAAAGAATAAAGCTAACATTTATGTTTGTTAACCGATATTGCTTTGTTGCTAGCTTGCAACATAATTTCACATAGTTCCACAAATAATAATATGGCTTGCAACAAACCATTACAACCTAACTAGCACATTGTTTATTTAAGTTTCACTTTTGACTGAAGTGACATCATAAAATAATTCTGTGATTGTATTGAATGGAATTTGAGCTCAGCCTGGGGAATTTCTAACACTTTAGACAAACCTTAAAAATATTGCGCTATTATTTTATGTCTTTACAATATATTGACTGTCTAAAGTTGTGCATATGTTAAGGGATTTGAGATAGGTATATTATTTATATTGCTGCTGTTCCAAGTGTTCCATAATTTCTTTTTTTTAAGAAGCTCTTGGGGTTTTATGGCATATTTTAGGTTGTTGTGTTTTCTTCCAGTACACCACCACAATGCATTAGTATGCAACCGGACAACCGGGGAACAGTTTTATGGGTGCCTAATGTTTACTGATGTATGTGGGAGCTATGGATAGCCCATCTGGTCCAATACCACAGAAGAGCTAGTGTAGCACAAATTCTTTAAAGGTAAAACAAAATAATATTTAACTAAAGTTGTAAGTTCACACGGTGCATCACAGGGCAGAATGCTCATTCTGACCCCTGTCCACCACCCAAAATGACTACCATGGGGATGTGAGAATCAGAACTGGACCAACAAACAATAGAAGAAGGTGGCCTAGTCTGATGAATCACATTTTCCTTCGTAATATGGACAGCTATGTGCATTTGCATCACTTACCTGGAGATAAATGGTACTTTGACACATACCACCTACCTAAACATTGTTGTAAAGCAGAACTCCCTTCATAACAACAAATTCCCTAAAAACAGTGATTTTATTTTGCTGAATAATACACCCAATCATGCTGCAGAAAAATTGTTCAGGAATGGTTTGAAGAGAATGACAAAGAGTAGCATTGATTTGCCTTCCAAATTCCCCAGATCTCAGTCCAATGGAGCACCTGTGGAATGTGCTGCACAAACAAGTCAGATTCATGGATGCCCTCACAACTTCTACATAATCTACTGATAATCTCTTGATGCCAGATACCACAGCATACCATCAGAGGTCTTGAGGACACCATGCCTTGATGTTAGAGCTTTTTTTGCAGGTGGTTTTAATGTTATGGCTGATCGGTGTAAATACTAGAGCATCACTTCAGGCAGTCACTGGAAGGATAGGATTTTAAAGGATTTAAAAATAGCCATAAAGACAGCTATAATAATTATAAATTGGTTGATGTCCAAATATTTCCGTGCACATGTACCTTGAACTATACATAATTATTATACTGTATTACTGTTTCTATATACTGTAGGTATATTCTGTTCCCATGTTTAGGGCTGATTAGGTTTAACAGACTGTATCACAATCACAAACTTTCACTCAGTAGCACCTAAAGATATATCAACAGCCAGTTCCCTAATTTTCAAACATACCTCATCTTATACTCCCTACACAATCAAACATTATAAAATACACCGTTTGACATATTGCTGATAATTGTTATTTTAAGAAAAAAGATTGACACTAAAATATTATTTTTTAACTTTCAACCTGGATTTAAACATGGATTTTTAAATCCACCATGAATTTTATGATGGAAAGCCTATGTTTTGTCACTGCCTTTAAGTAATAATGAATCTTCTTTCCTGAAATGGCCAAAACCCATGAGTCGCTACTTCAAAAAGTGAGACAAGCACCAGGCACGAGATATATGTCCATAATTATTGTCTATAATGACCTGACTGCTTGAGGTAAAGAGCTCACTTGGTGTTTAAAAAAAATCAAACTGTATATCAATTTAAAAAACCATGGAGTTTTTATGATGTTTTTACTATGTTTAACATCAAGACAAAGGTCACTCATAATCATGATGGTGCAACATGAATACTGCAGACAAGAGGTAATGTAATTACAAGAGGTAATGTAAAAAATATGCTGTTTTACTTTTTTCTTTCTTTCCCTCTTCCCCCACCTTGTAAACCACCCCTATAATTTTTTTATGTTTACAATTTTTGTCCATTATATATTATATACTGAATGCAAACATCAGCTTACAGAATTTGAGCCCAAAGATATGTATCCATGCAGTCAATAAACCATAAAACAATATGGGGTTCAAATAAATGTATGAGTTTTAGTGTAAAAAGTTAAATAAAGATGTCATTGTATTTGATAAAAGTCTTTGAACACAGGCCAGGGGGTAGTTCTGAGATGCAGAGCCTAAATAAGACACTCGGGTATGTCTTAATCTGCTGGGGAAGAGCATGAAATCAATAGGATATTAAAGCAGGAAGAGAATGAGGGCAAAGAAGGAGTGATAAGTCACACTGCAATGTTGTGACACAATAATATTTCATTGCTGAGAGGGAAGAAAGAGATGTGAAATCAAAGAAGAAAAAGTGTGTGTGTGTGTGTTTGTGTGTGTGTGTGTGTGTGTGTGTGTGTGTGTGTGTGTGTGCTTTCAAGCGTGTCAGTAAAATGTCATGTTTGCTGTGTGAAGTGTATTCTAGGGAAAAGCATGTGTACTCTTTAGCCAGGACATTCCAGACGATGTGATCGTGCAGACACATACACTTTGAGTGTCTTGCCCATTGGGCAATAAGTTTTAATCCCTTTGCTAAAGCTGAAGAATTCTGAGAATCATCAACATAAGTCTAGATCAACAGTTTCTGTACTCTCACTCACTCACTCACTCACTCACTCACTCACTCACTCACACACACACACACACACACACACACACCTCCACCTCTCTGTTCATACATACCCTGATATACTGTAAACAGACTAACCCTTGCAAACAGTCACTATGCAGCCTCAGCAAAACACACATCGTTGCATTCTCTACATCTCTCCACACACACACACACACACACACACACACACACACACACACACACACACACTTGTACAAACAACCCTTGACCCTGAGCCTATCCTCAAACAAGGAATCTTCCACACTAACACTAAAGATTTTTTTTTTTTTTAATATAAACTTAATAATTTTTTTTTATGGTAAAAATCCCGGTGGTAGGGGCGGAGTTCCACCTCTGGATTTTAGAGCAGTTTGTTAAACCCCCACAGCATCAAATGTAGGTGTTATTTTCAACCTCGACCGTGGCCTTAAATTTGATAAACAGATCAGTGATCCGTTTCAGATGGTTCGGTCCAGCTTCTTTCAATTGAGGCAATTATTATTTTTTTAAATAGCCATCCACACCTTTATCACCACTCGCCTCGATTATTGTAATGCTTTATATTTCGGGGTTTCTGAGGCAGCATTACATCGACTACAGCTGGTCCAAAATTCTGCTGCTCGGCTCCTAACTTCCTCACGTTAAAGAGAACGTATCTCTACGGTCCTGGCTTTCCTTCATTAACTCTCGGTACAGTACCGAATCAACTTCAAACTTCTTTTGGTTACGTTTAATTGTTTACATGGCCTTGCCCCGCCCAACCTCTTAGACCTGCTTTGCCCCACCCGAATTTCAGCTGACTGTACCCAATACCAAATGCAAGCGCTGTAGCTGTAGCTCTTTCTCTGTAGCTGCACAAATTGTGGAACGACCTACCCTTGACTATTTGTGAGGCCACATCACTGAGGGTGTTCAAGTCTCATCTGAAAAATCTTTTCTTTGGCAATTTAAACCAAGATGAGATGTGTGTGGTTTGATTTTATTTAAGTCTTTTATATTATTTTATTATTTATGTGACACACTTTGGGGCACTTGTTAAAATGCTATACAAATGAAGTTGAGTTGAGTCATGGATAAAGATCCTATAAGTTAACCAAGCCATCAGTGACTGCAGTGTTTATGACTGTAAAATATGAGAAACTTAAGATATTGAAACACTACTGTGACTTTCTGTGATGGATCAGCTTAACCTACGTATAAGAACAACTTCTTGTTCTTAATATTTCCTCGATTCAGTTTGGTTTTATTTGCTATTTCGCTTCTTGAAAGATCCGCATTCGTGAGTCGTGACGCCACATTGACGATGGTGTTCATTACATCCAAACCTTTCAAAGTCCCGCTAAATATAATTACATATAATTACAGGTGTGTTTTAGATATGCAAAATCTTTCCCAAGAAATATGCCAACATTTTTCTGAGGTAAATGTTGATATTCCGGTCTGTTCAGTCTTGTTTTTTTTGTTTTTCTTTAAAAAAAAAAAAAAAAGTTAAAGGAGGAGTCAGCGATTCTGAGGAAGCACTTTTGATTAGTTGAAGAAAAACAAAACCACCCTTCCTTTTGTGCTTCTTCAGAAGTTCTGCCCCAAAATTCATATTGACGAGGTGCAGTGTGGCACTGAAATGTGGGCTGGCCGACCCACATTAATAGAAAACGTCATGAACAAACATGAGCGTTGCCAATTGGCTGGAATAATATCACGCAGTCTGCGCCACTTTATTTGTTTCAGGGCTGTGTTTAAATGCAGAACGGACAGCTATCCAAACTGAATTTGAAAGAGAAGTGTATTAGATTTGAATCACTGACGACTCCTTCAACCATCCTTAAGATTGTGTGTTTAAAAGTATTTCCAATACTGCGCAAAAGTCTTTGCTACCATATTATGTATTACAGAATAATATTTGCATGCCACATGTTTGTGTGACAGGCTGTAAAGTGCCTAAAGATGCAATTCAATTTAAAGACTGGTTGTTTATGTAACAGCCTCAGCAGCGACCTCATTTCCCCTCTTGTCCGTTCAGTATTTAGCATCAGCAGTTTCTCACTGTTTTAGACCTTAAGTTAATGCTTAATGATTCATAGGTCACTGTGTGGCTTAATAAACAAAACACAAAAACCAAATTTGCTCAGGGACTGGACTGAAAATGAGAGACAAAAATGTCCTTCAGAAAGCCTGGAGAACTATTTCTCAAGGCTACATTAAAAAAAAAAATAGTCTCTAAGACTCTTTGGAAGCAAAATATGAAAAACATTATTTTGTATAAAACTATTCACTATTTCCAAACATACATTTAAAAATAATAAATAGTTAAATAACATTACATAAGGATATAAGGAAGCCACATAGAGTGCTACGAAAAAGTTTGATTTATTTTTTATTTTTGCATATTTGTCACACTTTAAATGATTTATATCATCAAACTCATTTTAATGTTAAACAAAGGTTTTGATTAAAATTATTATTTAATTCATTAAAAATAAAAAGCTGTCCAAAACTACCTGGCCCTATGTGTAAAAGTTATTGCCCCCTTGCTAATAGTAATATATAATATTATTATATAATTGCTAATAATAATTGCTCCTTAATACTACAATCTAGAAACTAGAATCTGTCTGACAATGTGAAACATGCTAAAACATCTAAAAATAAATAAATGGGAGAAAAAAAAATCATGTTTTGTTGACACAATCTAAAAGAAATTAAATAAAAATTTACACCTGAGAAACAAAGTAATTGACGTATCAATCTGGAAAGGGTTACAAAGCCATTTCTAACCGCGAACCACGGTGAGAGCCATCATCCACAAATGGAGAAAACTTTTTCACATCACTGTATTACATGATGGATCAGTTTTCAGATGGAAACAAAAAAATAAAAACCTAATTTAAGCTCCTGGGTTTTGCATAAAAATAGAAAGGAGCGAGTGTGACAAAGTTACCAGAAGAACTCATGCCATCTTCTCCAGCAAGCTCAGTAAAACCTAACAGCTGTTTTCTTATAAAACTGCAGAAATCTGTGTCTAAAACTCCTGATTTTAAGCAATGAGTTTTCACTCCAAATATTGACTGTTTATTTTATTACTCTTTTTTGGTCTTTATCAAAGTTTCTTCTATGTAGGAATGTTTTCAAAAGCATCTTTTCCCAAGATGTTTGCACAGTACTACAAGTAAAACAGCTGTTAGGTTTTACTGAGTGTGCTGGAGAATATGCCAGAGCCATTCTGTTATTTTTGTCACATTCGCCCCTTTCTATTTTCATGCAACTCGCAAGAGCCTACATTAGGTTTTTGTTCTGTTTCCAGCTGAAAACTGGTCAAGTGGCACACAAATATTCTTCTGTAATAGTATTTATTCATTCATTTTTATGGTATGTTTGGAAATAGTGATAATACAGTGCCTAAGACTTTCACACAGTACTGTAGATGTAAATGATGGTTCATAAAAGGGCATGATTGTTTTTTTTAGGATTTAGAAATGAGTATCAAGTTAGGGATACAGCATCATGCCGTGTCGTGGAAAATGTTAACTGAAAGCCAATAAGATGAAGGCTAAATGCATCACCCAGTCAACACTTTATATTTATTATAAAAAAATTATAATAAAAAAAAAAACTGCATTGGCAGCCAGTGATACATGAACTAATCAAAGATCTGCAAAATTTTACCATAAGACGTTTGGTCCAATGTTATGTCTGGTTTATTCGCTTTTGTTGGCACTTATTTTGATATCCCAAAGTTTAGCTCATAATCGTCTGACGACCAGATGCTGTTTTTAATTCTGTGGAATTTTTTTTATTCTCTATAGTGTCGATCAGGTTTTAACTAACGCTAACACCGATTTTTCTGATCTTTCTGTCAGGGTGGTGGGTGGATTCGAGACCCTCACAGCCATGGAGAAAGTAGAAAGCGATCCTAAAACGGATAAACCCAAGGTACTTACACCAAACCTTTTCCTTTCCTTCATCACTCCAAAGTTCTCATCTGTATAAAGTTGCTTACGTGTCATTAATAAAAGCGAGGCAAGTCGTTTTTTATGCTTTAATGGACGCCGCGCAGCTGCTCTGAGCTCCCGCTGGTATTTCTTTAACGTTGCCTCAATCCTCAGAGGAGCTGAACTGACTCACGCTCAGGATTTTGCCCTGAAAGAGGATTTCTCTCAGGAATAACCCTGAGCCGCTTTACATGCTAAACCTTTTCATTTGGTTTATTTATTTATTTCTTTTGTCACGTCTCGTGTTTTTTTTTCTTTTTTTTTTCTCTTTACATTTTGCTTTTTCTGACACTTTAAGAATCTGAGCTTAGAGAGCAAAAAAAAAAATCTGCTTAATTTCTGATTTCCATCTTAGTCAGATGTAATTCCATGCACATGTGAATCAATCAGATCAGATTTGTTTTATTGTATGTATAAATTTTCAGATTTTTTTTTTTTTTTTTTACTCTAGTTAAGTTCCCACTCATATCTTGAAGAAGTGGCTCTTAACCCTGACCCTTGAGGACCACCTGCCGTGCATGTTTTAGTGTTTTCTCAGCTCCCTGCACACCTGATTTAACTAATCAGCTAATTAACAGCCTTTTCTGAATTGAAGTAGTGTAATATAACAGGGGAAACAGGAGAATCAACAACTTTTAGTTGGTCGTGGTAGTCCCAGTTCTTTGTCTTAGCCGGCATGGAACCGGGTTTTCTGTGCTTTTGCTGTCTTAAAACAAAGAACTATTTCAAAATGAGACACGGGCTCCGAACTAGCTCCGTAACTTGGTGCCTTGGTGAAAAAAAGGGTGCTCCAAAACCAAGATGGAGAAGAACCACAGTGTTGGGGCACCCATCAACGGCAGCTACCAACCACTGAGGGCACACACTAACATGTGCGTCCTCTGAAGCACGTGAAGCTACCAGTGCAACTTTTTAAGGTGCTGTAACACATTTGGAGGAAAGCGCTATTCACCCCTTCTGCTTGCATGAGCTTGACCATGTGTCAAGATGACCGAAGGATACAGTTTTGTACAGTTGTTTCTAACACAGTTTACTAAGACGCATGTTCTTGTTTATATGGGACACTTATAACAATCAGACAGAGCAAATCCTCTTAAATTCCCAGATAATATTGTGTGTGTGAGTGTGTGTAAGAGACGCTGTCTCTTTTTTTTTTTTTTTTTTTTTTTTTTTGTTCTCCTTTACATTTTACACTCTTTCTCCTCTTCACAGACTGAGATTAAGCTGATAAACACTTCGGTGTTTGTGGATCCTTATGAGGAAGCAGATGCACAGGTTCGTGTGTATATTAACATCTGACTATTGAGTGTGGACTGGATTTCAGGACTTATAATATACAGTATGTTTTTTTTTTTTTTGGTGCGGGTGTGTTACTATATGACTTTGTATTTGAGTATGTACTAGGTTTCAGTGTTTGTAATATATGGTCTGTCACCTTAGACTGATATATTGTGTGTGTATGTGTGTGTTTGTGTGCGTGTTACAGATTGCAGCTGAGCGGGAGAAGGAGGCTCAGAAGCAGGATGAAGAACGAGCCCAAACCTCAGCTTCGCTTAGCAAAGCTAAAACTGAACAAGAACCCAAAACGTACCGAGCCGGAGTGGGCAAATATATCAATATGGCTGCCAGGTGATTATGCACACACACTCACATGCGTACAGACACACACGCACACATATTCACACATGCAAACACACACACACATGCACAAATAGGGATGCGGAGACAGAAAAATAGAGATGGAGCCTCGGACAGGGACGGAGAAGCAAGGAACTGGAGAGACAGAGAGGGACACGGAGACTTTCATGGACGATGACATGGAGACGCAATCCACTAAGGTGGAGCCCCTTACATACACACACACACACACGGACAGAGACGCAAACAAACACTTAGTCGAAAAAACTGACACAGATGGAGAGACACAGGAGGAGAAAGACACAGAGCTGCAGAGACACAGACGGACCGACAGGGAGGCACAGAGCAAGACGGCCACGGACACACACTGAGATGTAGAGGTATGAGTAGATACAGGTGGGGAGACGTAGACAGCCATCGAGACGCTCTAAGGTTTCACCGTGTCATTAGCAGATCATGAGATTCAATCATGAGCCTTAAGAAATAAACCTGATTATTTTCATCACCACCATTTTTATAGATTTGATTTGTAAGTCAAGAAAGTTAAATATTACAAAAGGAAACCTCGAGGCATTTTTACTTCCACCCGCATCTGAGAAAGTTAAGGAAAGCTCCTGTTATTGTTAAGTCGCGCTGCTTTGAATTGGACGAGGCGGATTCAGTTATTTGTCACATGTACCTTACAGCACAGCGAAATTATTTTTTCGGATATCCCAGTTAGGAAACTGGTGTCAGAGGGCAGGGTCTACCAGGATACATCGCCCCTGGAGCAAATAGGGTTTAAGGGCCTTGCTCAAGGGTTCTAAAGTCACAACTTGGCCGTGTTGGGGCTTGATCCCCCGACTTTCTTCTCAGTTACCCACAGCCTTAACCGATTAAGTCTCCACCGTCACTGCTGTGTTTTTGGGGGGTGCAGGTGGTTGTTTCAGGGTTCTAGTGTTGCTCAGAGGGGTTCAGGATATGATCGAGCCTTTCTGTAGAAACAGTGTTACGTCAGTATAATTATCCCGCAGCACCCCACCGTCTCCCTACAAACACACACACACAGTATATAGGAGCCAAATTTGTGGTGAAGTCATCACACTCGGACTGATCTTTTTTTTTTCTTTCTCGGTTTCATACACACATAAGCAACCCTGCTGTGTGTGTCTTTCGTACATCTCACGAGTCACAGACCCACAACACGTACAATAAGCGCCACTCGCCCTTTTCTGTGCACACACAGTTCTCGTTCGTTACCCCGTTCTGTTTTCTTGCGGTCTGCTGTGAAAGCGTGGCTGTTAACGTGCCTGTGCCTGCATGTGTTCAGTAAGCGCTCAGCGGCCGACGAGGACAGCAAACCATCCAGCAGAGAGACAGCAGCTAAGAAGCCTAAAGGCAGGACAGGATTTGGAGACTTCAGCTCCTGGTAAAGCCGCTTCTCTCCTGAGGAAACTTCACTTACTCTGTTCTGAACAAAATGCATTTTAACATCATAACAATGCTATGGACTGCTTGAGCAAAACCTGCGATCTCTAAAAGAAAGTGATTTATGACTGTTTTGATATATTATCTGGTCGGATGTACAATTTAGTTCTCATGTTTTTCTTTCTAGTTTGTAAAATACTTCCTACAATGATTTTTGTTCTCTGTTTCAGCAACATATTTCACAATGTACACTGGTATACTGTATTTTATGTAACAATAAATCATCTTTTCCAAAGTCATGTGTACTTTTTCACCCTTGAAGTTCTAGCAGAGTGAGTTGTTGCAACTTGCAGTTTGCCTGCTAAGACCTTCACCTTACTCATCCTCGAATGAGGATGAATAGCACGCATCATGTTGATTTACTGTTATGAATAAGATTTCCCTGACTATCAGGGATGAAGGCAGTAGGTAGGGTAGGGTAGGGTAGGTTGGGGGTGTGGGTACTATTTGGTTTTAATTGGCCTATACCTGTTTCACTTGCTGTAATAATTACCAAAGTGTTTGTATGGTGTTGAGGTGATGGCTCAGTGTCACTGCAGTATTAAAATACTAATTCATTTACATTTTTGGGAAACCCAATCAACTAATTTGATTCAGAGGTATTTGTGAGCAGGTGCAAACTAAATTAACTGCAGGAGAGGGCAAGATTAGAACGAGTGTGACTGCGGAAATTGTCCATTGGCCAAGTGAAGTTGTGGGAGAAACTAAAATCGACCGTTTGTGGGAGCATGGAAGATTAGCTAAGAGTGTCCGTAGGAGCTGGTGGGATTTGTCTGGGGACTCTGTAGTGGCAGTTGAGATTAGTCTGGAGTCTTTGTAGAGGTAGGTGGGAATGGACAAGAGTGTCTCTCGAAGCAGGTGGGCTTGGACAAGAGTGTATGTAGTAGCAGGTGGAATTGGACAATAGTATCTGCAAAAGTATGTGGGATTGGTCAAGTGTATTTTTAGAAACTGATGGGATTGGCCAAGAGTATTTATGTAACCTGGTTAAATTGGTCAGGAATGTCTTTAGGAACATGCAGGATTGGTCAAGAGTTTCTCTAGGAGCAGATGCGATTAGTTCCGCAGTGTCCATAGGACCAATTGGGCTTGGTCTCTGTTGGAACAAGTGTGTTTATTTAGAAGTGTCACGTAGGTGGGATTGGTCAAACGTGTGTGAAGGAAGAGAAGCGAAGGGGAGCCAGTGGGATTGGTCCAGAATCTTTGTATGCGCAAGTGGGGCTGGATAAGAGTGTCCATAGGACCCTCTTTCAGGTGCGATTGGTCAGATGTGTCCGTTGGGGTAAATATGATTGGTCAAGAGTGTCTGTACGACCAAGTGGGATTAGTCTTGTGTGTCTGTAGGTGCAGGTGGGCTTGGTCTGGAGTTTCTGTAGGAGCAATTGGGCTTGGTCTGGAGTTTCTGTAGGAGAAGGTGGGCTTGGTCTAGTGTCTGTGGGACTAGATGGACTTGGTAAAATGTGACAACAGGAGCAGGTGGGATTGGTCTGAGGTATTTGATTGAGTAGATGGACTTGGTCAAGGGTGTCTGGTTAAGCAGGTTGGATTGGTCAAAAGTGTCTTTAAGAATAGATGGGATTGCCAAGAATTTGTTTAAGAATGGATGGGATTGGTCCATAATCTTTGTATAAGTGGGTAGTATTGCTTAAGAATGTCTTGAGGGACAAGTGCGATTGGTTAAGGATGTCTTTAGAAGCAAATGGGGTTCGTCTAGAGTCTTTGTTGGAGCAGGTGGGATTAGTCAATAGTGTTTTTAGGAGCAGATAGGATTGATCTGGAGTCTTAGTAGGAACAGATGGGACTGGTCAAGAGTGTCTTAGGAGCAGGTGGGATTGGTTAAGAGTCTTTGGGAGCAGATGGGATTGGTCTGAGTCATCGTAAGAGCAGATGGGATTGGTCAAGAGTATCTAAGGAGCAGATGGGATTGGTCTGCAGTCTTTATAGGAGCAGGAGGGATTGATGAACAGTGTCCGTCATTAAAAAGTTGGATTTAGAATGTATAGAATTCAGTTGTCCCATTTGCTAAATCTATTGATGTACAATATGGCTGCCACTGGTGTGATTTTCCTCTGTAGGGATCCATGAATGAACGTTTTCAAATCTAATATAGAACTGATAATGGTAATCTGGCCGTGTGGGTAAAGATGCACTTGTAGGCATAAGCTTTGTACAAATTGATCTTTGTCCTTCATCCTGTGGAAACTCTCTTCCACCGACCTCTTGCATATCATGGTTAATGTTTATAATTAATTAGGAAGAGCTTGGTTCATGAACTTTTCAGGCCATGAAGGTGTAATTCTATACATGCTGTAACATGCACACGATACTGAACTGCACTAAAACATTCACGTTAAGCAGAACAGTGGTGTGTGCATTTGCAGCATTTTGCTTTTCAGTCATGTGGTCGATTAGTCCATAAAGGCCACGGACTGTTTATAACTAAATGCATTTTGTCAAGACGACAACCAGAAGGGGTTGTGTTCTGTACCATTGAGGACACCAGTAAATACTGTTTGCATTGTCATCAGTGCCATCATCTGTAATTGTGTGTAGGTGTGAATTACATGAAACTGAGTCTTCAGATGACATAAAGCCTGAATGAACAACAGATCTGTCTGTTAAATGAAAGAAGAACAAAGCATTTGCCGGGTGTGGGTGTGTAAAAAGCACAGCTGGCCCGGAGATCAGCTGATGGTATCCACATTCACAGTTTGTCTGTTTTGCTGACAGCTCAGGCAACAAGAACCAGAACTACTGCTGACACAGAGGGATGCTTCCAGCTTGTCAAGGGGCCAAGATCTGATTCTGTGTGTGTGAGAGAGAGAGAGAAAGCAAGAGAGACTTGGACTGTATATATGGATATGTTTCAAAGCACTTTTGTTTTTCACCCTGTGTGCAGGAGAGAGAAACTGAATGTATGTGCATTTAAATCAGAAAAAGATGAAATGTGTATGAGGAAGAGAGTTTCGGAGCCTTTTTTAAAGCCTGAAACTGAGATGTAGAAAGCATCCCTCCTTGTTCAAGCATGAAAGGCACATAGTCTATACATCTTTCTTAGAGAACAAAGGATGTTTTAGGGCATGATGGGGGAGTGATGGGGTGATTATACAGACTGTACCAGAACCAGACAAACCCTTTGTGATGTCACCCGTAGGTTTTCTGAAAAGCGTTTTAGAAGCTCAAATGTAGACGCTCTGGTCATCACCATCTTGGCAGGGGCTGACTCCGCCTAAACCCCTGGTTAATCCATAAATGGGCGGAACGAACAGGGCCTGGCTGTTGTTGGGAGTGTGCCTACTGTACCTAACTCGGTTTCCATACACAAGATAGCAGGATTATTAGCTTCAGCTTTTCAACTCCTCTGTTTCTTGTGGTAAGTTAAACTATGGGCAATGGTACAGTAGCTCAGAGGGTTAAGGTGCAGAGTTAATGATCGCAAGATCTGCAATTTAAGCCCCATCTCCTGCAGGTTGCCATTGTTGGGCCCTTGACCAAGGCCCTTAACCCTATCTGCTTCAGGGGTGCCATATCATAGCTGACCCAGCGCTCTGACTACAGTTACGCTGGAATATGTGAAGAAAGAAATTCACTGTACAATAATGTGTATGTGACAAATGGTGGTCACAATGATTTGTTGTTGCGTAACTAATTAACGTAAAATGATTCCAGTTAGCTGGTTAGCTGAAGTGACACATAGCAGACAGCTAGCAGTTTGATGCCTGAAATGCAGCTGTCACTCAAATTGGCCATGCCCCTAATTCTGCGTAACTTAATGACTTGGTATCCTTTTAACTGATGAGTTACATAAAAATTCATCCCCTGTGCAGTTATCATGAATGGGGAAATCTATCTATTGAGGTCAAAACCCTTTTTTGTACCAGGCTGGAAACACGTTTACTTCTACTGTAAAGTCTGGCATTTTACCATAAGGCTCTATGGGGATTGACTCATTTTTTGGAGCCTAGTGGACATTCAAGGAACTGCATGTTTTGTCACTTATGCATTGGCTTAATTTTTTAGAATCAGAGGTTGCTCCTTGATTGATGCCCAACTTTATTGACTTCATATTACCAACGTGTTGTACAAATCTTTGTCCCTACAGTAAGTTGTTACTATAGAACCAGGCGGCATGGTGGCTTACTGGTTAGCACAGTATCTGTCGCCTTGCACCTCAACACTCCGCCGGGTACTCCGTTTTCCTCCCACAGTCTAAAGACAAGCAGGTTAGGCTAATTTGGCGTTGAGCTGGCAACCCGACCCCATAAGTAACTGCCACAGAAATAACAGATATACCTCCATGGTGGGCAGTACTTGTCACCCAATGTGTCGGATGGCACATGGATGGACCAAAATACCAAAAAAAAAAAACAGAAACAATAATTTGCATGATAATGAACTTTGAGTTTTTTCTTTTTACTTAAGTTATAAAAAGCTAACTTGTCCATTCAAACACACGCTGCTTTTCGTGTCTCATCTTTCATAATATGAAATTTATCCATCATTTATCATAGAGAAGCACAGATACATACATAATCACCTCCCCCTCATTTTCTGTTTCAAATGGATTTTATTTATTTATTTTTTGGCTGTTCTGATCATTACTGTGTCATCTTCCAGACTGGCCTGAATGATGACAGGCGTGTGGGCGGCGTGAGAGCCGTTTAGCCTCTCCCTGACCTGTTCTGTGCTCTAATGTGACAGTAGGAATAAAAGGCAACAGTTTTGGGGTCTAGCAGAAGCGTAGTGCTCTTAATGGAGGAGTGAATGAGTTCGGGAGAGATTAGTCAGGTTTAGGGGGCTGTTCGGAGGTCGCATACTTCCAAAAGTAATTTCCATAATTATTCTGCTAGACGTATGACTCTTATTGAATGGTCTCTCAACCTGCCAACACCACCACACCCAGTATGACAGCATGTTACGGAAGGTCTGTCTTTTAATGTTGGATAAATGCAAGACTCAAATCCTACGTCATTACCTGTCTCCGTTGGCAAGTCGTTCTGGGTCTCTTTAACTTCTACAAACGGAAAACTGATGCTTTTTACCGCATGCTGTTGAATTCCTGACTCTGAACAGGTTGAATAAATTTATAGAGTCGTGGTGCTGCTGTCCTTTTTATCTTTTCTATAGAAACCACTTCTACAGGGACTCGTATGCAGACGTTCCACATAAACTGAATTTTGAAATTTATGTTACGTGACACTGAACAGCCAAAACTTTCTCTAGCTGCCATAACAACTCTGACCAGTCAAGAAGTGGACTCCAGAAGACCTCTAAAGGTGTACTGTGGTATCTGTCACAAAAAACTTAGCAGTAGTTCCTTTACTGTAAGTTCTGTAACTTGTGAGGTGAGGCATCCATGCATCAGACATATTTATTCAGACTAAGATCTGGGGAATTTGAAGGCCAAGTCAACAGCTTGAACTATTTGTCATGTTCCTCACACCAAGTTTTGCAGTGTGATAGTGTAATATTTTCAGCGATCTAGGACAGCTACAGTAGCTCTTCTGTGAGTTCAGACCACACAGGGTAGACTTTGCGCCACACAGAGCCTTTGGTGCCCATGATTGTGCCACCAGTTCATGGGTTGCCCTTCCTTGGACCAATTTCTTAAGTACTTACCACTACATACCTGTATAGAGATGCTCAGACCCAATTGCGTAGCTGTGAAAATGTTGCCCTTGTCAAAGTCAGTCATATCCTTATACTTTGTGCCCATTATTTCGGTTTCTAAAACAATGAATATAGTCATGTGTAAAAGTTACATTCTTTGTTTAACAGAAAATGAATACAAGAAAACATGCAGGTAACATTAAATACCCCCATGATATAATAATTGCTTCAGTAGCTATAAGTTCATGTGGCAAATGCTGTAATGTAAAAATGTCTGCATTTAGCAGACAAACTTACTTAGAGCGACTTACATTTGGATCTCATTATACATCTGAGCAGTTGAGGTTTAAGGGCCCTGCTCAAGGGCCCAACAATGGCAAGAGGTAGGTGGTGGGGTGTGAACTTGGGACCTTCCAATCAGGAGTCCAATGCCTTAGTCAACTTAATAAGTTGTTTCCTCTATGACTTTACTAGTCTCTTTCATCATTGTTGAGGAATTTTGGTTCATTTTTCTTTACAACATTGCTTCATTTTATTGAGGTTTTTGAGCAGTTGCTTCCTGACGATCATTCCAAACAAACCCATAGTTGTTCAGTCTTCTTCTAATTGTGTTGTCATGGACTTGAACACTCAACACTCTCAGTGAGGTCAGTGTCAGTCTGGGATGCAGCACTTATGTTTTGTTTTAGATTTTTTTTTCCTTTTGTAATTTTTATTTTTTTTTTAACACTGCACGGTCTGACTTTAGGAGAATGCACGGTCTTGAGGTGAATGTTCTGGGACGTCAACTCCTGGGAAGATTGGCAACAGTATTGAGTGCTTTTCACTTGTGAATAATCTTTCCCACTGTAAAATGGTGATCTCCAAATAGTTTGTAAATGTTGATTTATTTATTAATTTTTTTAAAACCCTTTAAAGATTTGATTTGCAGCAACAATTGCTTCTCTATAAGAGCGTTGCTCATCTCTTTCCCTCTCGGCATTGTGTTAACACACACCTGAATGCTTCAGACCATCAAACTGCCAAAACGTCTGCTTTTACAGTATATGATTTTATCAATCAAGAGCTGATGATGAGCAGCGCCTGGCTGCAACTTACCTTATTAAATCCTGTGGAACCTGTACAGGGGTACTTAATATTGCCTGTGTGATATTTGGCTTAATTTTTGTTAAATAAATAATTGCATGGTGAAAAAGTTTCTTTGTTGTTTGTCTGAGATTGTATTTGCCTAATACTAAGACCTACTACTACAATCAGATGATTTTTACACACACACAAAACAACACACACAAAAAGGAATTTGTGATATACAGTTCCTCTGTATATCTAATTTGCTTTAAGGTAGAAGAAGAAAAAAAAAAAGAAAGCTTGAGTTGTGGGAACTGTTTACAGATGATAGAACTGGAAGGAAGTGTTTTGTGGACGTTCTGCAACATTAAACGTAATGATAATAAGCTGAAAAGTACAATTTGTCATTCTTGAATGAATAAATATGTAATTGCTTTGATTCACAACACATCATGTCTCTGATTAATTTCCTATAAAAAGCATATTATTCCTTACACATCCATCCCTATATCATAAAAAGGCATTTTGTCCAATAACAAAAAGACAGAAAGTGATAAGAGTAGAAGACTAGTTCAAACACAAGCCATGTGAGTTCATCCTGTACTTTGTTCTCTTTTCCATGGATGATGAAGATGCTGCTGAAGCATCACTACATCACTGGGTTTTATGACTAGACTTTGAGTCAGAGAAAGGAACAGCTTGTGAACGTTCTTCATTCTTCATTCCTCCTCTCAGATGCTGTCATCCTTTGTTCTCAGCTGTGCATTAAGCACTCGGGACGTCTCGTTTTCAAAGACACCACTCTGTTCAAAAACACATACTCTGCTTAGAAATGTGAAGGCTGCTGAGATGAATCTTCTCCCCTGAACACCACAGAGACAACCTACACGATCTGCAGCCGACATCCTGTCTTCTAAGTATCGTCGATATGAGGACTTACGTAAATATATGATGATCGTTTTTGTTCGGTTTCTCCAGGAACTGTGACGCGCCGTTAAACGTGAAGCTTTGAAGCTTATTTCTGTGGTTTCTACACTCACTTGCTAGGGTGTTGGTTTGAGGTTTTCATCTACAGTATGTAGAAGTTTACAAGTTAATTTATTTCTTTTTTTAATCCCTGTTCCTTTCCATAAACACACAAATTTTAGTTTTTGATTTTAGTGCATGGAGTTTGCATGTTCTCCCCGTGCTTGGTGGGTTTCCTCCGGGTTCTCCGGTTTCCTCCCACAGTCCAAAGATATGCAGGTTAGGCTAATGAACTTTCCCAAATTGCCCGTAGTGTGTATAGCCTGTATAGAAGATAAATGAGAGAGATTTTTTTTATTTTTACGAGGGGCATTCAAGTCAAACCGGGACTTGTGACTTGAAATTTCTTTTGAACGAAGTGATTGAATACGTGAAATGATTGACATTTACAGAAGACTTCAGTTACAGTACGGTGATGAGACTCTTAGCCGCAGTAAAACATTTGAATGTTGCAAACATTTTAAAGAAGGCCGTACGGCCGTGAACGGATCCGGCCGGCGCCGGAGCCCACTGCAGTCGCTCCCACGAACATCAAACACCTGATCCTTAAAGATCTGCAGATAAATTGCCAGCTTGCGGTAGAGACCCATCTGTCCGTGGGAACTGCACACACAATCATTCATGGACACCACTTGTGGGTTACAGGAACTAGGCTGGGAGTTATTGCCACGTCCCACAACAGTCCTGACTTACTAATTCTCACATTAAAGGAGTTCTTGGGAGGCCAGGGGTTTCAGATGTGAAGCAGGCAGTCCGATCATGGCTCTGGTGTGCTGAGAAAACTTTCTACCTTGATGGAAATCCAAGCTCTAGTGTAACGCTGGGATAAGTGCATTAGTGTAGAGGGGATTATATATTTTAAAAAAGGGAGTTTTTACTCTTATTACTATGTTCTGTTATTCTGTACAATCAAAAGTCTCGGTTTGATTTGAACGCCCTTAAATGTTTGCAGTTTGACTTAAAATTTTTTAAATCTATTAGACAAACCAACCAGAAGTATCGGTTTAGCTTTGTTAATCAGTATGGACCAGATAATATAAATATTGTATGATTTAAAATATATGATACTGTACATAATATAATAAGTATTGAAATGTAGTGTCATTATAGTAGTTCCTGTAACGGCACATCTTGAAGTGTTTTCTTCTACTTACACCACATCATCTTACTAACACTAACCATCTTTAATTAGTTAAAGTCCTGTTTTTAGCCGTTTATAGTTGTATAACAAGTTCTCAGTTACGTTACCATGTGGAACATTCCCATGGCTTCGGACTCTTAGAAAGCGCCAAATCTAAAGAATTATTACAAATAAAGAATTAACATCTTATAGGAAACGCCACCATGTCTACAATTCCAGAACAGCTTTTTTATTTGATAGAAAAATCAAACACTGTCCGACCAATCATAATTCAGTAAAGCTCTTCTTTGTTGATACGACACACACACACACACACACACACACACACACACACACACCAATATGAGAACTCAGGATGTGGGGATGGTCTGACCACATGGTCCTGGGTATCCACTGGGTCTCCCAGATGGAGTTCATCTGTATACAGAATAAGGGAGGATGAGGCACAATTCACACACACACACACACACACACACACACACAAGGAGGAAGGGAAGGGGATTGCGAGTCAGCCAACTGACATGTTTTCATTATTGGTAAAACAGAGTTCAGGCTGTAGACAGAGTGTCTGTTTGTGTGTGGGTGTGTGAGAGTGTGTACGAGAGAGAGAGAGAGAGAGAGAGAGCGCGTATGGTACACACATGCTGAGCTTGAAATAAACACCAGGCTAAATTTAGTACTAGCTCTGACCTGAGGCTGTAACTCGTAATGGGGCTGTAATGCTGCAGTAAGTCATTCATCATACTGTGCTATGATGTGTCTCTGTGTGTGTGTGTGTGTGTGTGTGTGTGTGTGTGTGTGTGTGTATATATTGGCTGACACACAGCCAAAAAAAATGTATACACACTTCAGGAAAGAACAACTTTATATTACAGTAATATAAAACTTTATGATAATATTTTAATACTACATTTATTTCTATACATTATATATGATCATATTATTAGAATATTAATATAGTGAACATCATACTATTTTTCTTTAGTGAAAAAGACTCTGTTTACAGTATATACTGTGTGTATATATGTGGTGGTGTAATGGTTAGCACTGTCGCCTTGCACCTCCAGGGTCCAGGTTCGATTCCCGTCTCTGTGTGCATGGAGTTTGCATGTTCTCCCCGTGCTTGGTGGGTTTCCTCCTGGTACTC
>JAQMYJ010000040.1:14075862-14096046 GCA_030014305.1 Clarias laeviceps | reverse complement strand
ATAATTGGGTGAAAGGTTTTCTTATTTGTGTGTAGAGTTTTGCAAAAATAGCCAATAGTTACAAAAAATGTGCTTAAGCAATCAGAAAAAACTGTAAGTTAATAAATGTAAAATAGCCTCACTAAGAAAGCCTCCCAATGGCAACAAAAATCATATTTACATATAAATGTCACATAGAATTAATTTAAATGTCTAAGTTGGATTAAATTTATTCAGAATACAATAAAGTCTCAATAAAGAAAAAAAAAACAGGAAACCATAATCCATTAAGGCCACAATGGAGACTTTTAGTCTTGTGGTGAGGTTATCAAATCCTGCCTCCTGACTGTTAGCTATGAAAGCTTCTAATATGCCTTAATTATGTGCACCAATTCACAAATCAACTTGCAAATTACATTTATGAACCACTTATGGCAAAATCTGTTGGATCTTCTTTAGACTAACCATTCCTGACAAGGATCTTCAGAGACTATTGAGACTAAATAACTAATTCTTGCTAAGTTTAAATGTTTCAGACTTGTCATTTACATGTACACACACTTTTTCCTTAATTGTCCATATTGCATTTACTGTTTATCTGTATAAATTCCGTGGGTGGGCATCTGGTACTAAAATGGATTTTGATTTTAAAAAATTTAAGCGTAAGAATGTTATGAGCAGAAGTGTCACACCTCCAGGGTTTCCTCATGTTACTCTGATTTCCTCCCACAGCCCAAAAACATGCAGAGTAGGCTATTTGACATTCCCAAATTGCCTAGTGTGTGAGTGACTGTATGAGAGTAGGTGCACTTGTGTGCCATGCAAGGGATTCCAGGGTGTACCCCAGCAGATGGCCCAAATTGTACATTTGCTCCAGATGATAAAAAGTATTTTTGATGCAGTGAATTAGTTAAGTAGTTTGAAGGTCAAATGAACCCTTTTTTTTTTTTGCATATTGAATATATGCTGATCCATGACTCAGGCCATCTTTGCGGGTTTGCTGTGGTGCCTGGAACTGTGATGTTAGCAGTGGATCCTTTGGGTGCTGTTAGTTACAGGGTGTGGTCTCTGTGTATCGGACTTATTTGTTTGATGAATTCCATGGATGCTCAGATCAGATTCAGATCTGGGGTATTTGAAGGCTGGATCATCGTCCTAGGACTCTTTCCTTGCTAAGACCCATATATGGCAAGCTGTGATGCACTGGGTGTTTTGATACCTTTATGTCATGGCCAGCATTGACATTTGTCATCAATTTTTACTAAATTGGCTTTTCTGTGAAATCAGACAAGTCAGGCTGGCATCTGGTCCCCACAGACACAGGTGCACCTTGTTTGCTGATCCTATCTCCAGTTTATTGGAATATAATTGATAATCAATGGTTTGTGATGTGGCTGAATGGTGTATGTATCACAAATGTACATGAACAGTTCGACAGTAAAATTAGATAAATCCTTTTTCCTAAAGAAGCGAGACATATTGCAAATAGATTTTTTTCCTGCATATTTTCTTTGAGTCACAAGGATGTTAAAAAACACAAGTGCCAAACATTAAATCTGAACTGTTTTGGTTATATAAGTGGGAATTTTGTGTGCTTTTTGCAAAAAGCTCTAACTCCACAATTTTTGTCACAGTGGTTAAATCAGCCTGTCATTGTGATTGTGGTGGTTTAAGTACTCTATTTAGTATTAATAATATGTTGATTGAGTTGCAATAAGAATGCTTTGTAATTTTGTAGCTTGTCAAAGAGAAAGCAGTGGCAGCCAATTAGATCAAGGAAAAAGGTTTTGAATTTTGTTGCACATAATTCATTGCATTTAGCCAGCAGCTTCCCAGCACAGAAAGTGCATCTCACGTCTCTGGTACACAAATTGCTCGACCACATACAAGCATAAGTCAGCAAAGCACATTGTCACTGCAAATCATGCCTTGCACTATACAGTATTATCTCAATAATGTAGGATTTTGACTTTATTTAATCTTCACAATCCAGGAATGTGTTACATAAGAGAGATAACCACAATGAAGATGACTAACACAATGATGTCAGCATTTGCTATCTGCATGCCCAGCCGTCCAGTAGCTTGACTCTACAACACAGGAGACCACAGGTTATATTAGGATTATCTTACCAGAAATCTCTGCGATATTAATATTATGAATATACTATATAATATGCTAGTAAGAAAGTTGTCCTAAAGG
Organism: Clarias laeviceps; assembly: GCA_030014305.1. Taxonomy (NCBI): domain Eukaryota; kingdom Metazoa; phylum Chordata; class Actinopteri; order Siluriformes; family Clariidae; genus Clarias; species Clarias laeviceps. The sequence goes on along the minus strand of JAQMYJ010000040.1, from coordinate 14,093,865 downwards.
CAGCAAAATCTTATTTATATATAAATGTTACATAAAAATTATTGAAATGTCCAAGACATTAGGATAAATTTATTCGGAATACCATAAAGTCTCACTATGGAAGAACAGGAAACCATAATCCGTAAAGGCCACAATGGAGTCTGTTAGTCTTGTGGTGAGGTTATCAAATCCTGCCTCCTGACAGTCAGCCTATTTTAGTTTCTAGTATGCTTAAATTATGTGCATCAATTCACATATGAACTTGCAAACTACATTTATAAACATCTCATGGCAACATTGCTGTATTTTCTTTAGATCCACCATTAATGACCAGGATCATGTAATTTACATTGAATTTCTTCTTTACATAGTTTTACAGTTTATTCGTGTAAATTCCGTGGTTGGGCATCTGGTACTAAATTGGTCATTAATTAAATTATTTTGTCCTAATATTGCAAGAATGTTTTTGTTTGTTTTTATTACAAACTGATACAAACCCTGATAGATAAAGAGTGCCATGTGTGTTACATCTCTAATGCAATATAGCCAGTGCAGTATTTAGAGGCCTCCTGTTTATAGGGTGCTATAACCTTTACTAGTAATTACTGCAGCTACTGTAATTGCTAGTTTTATTTGTTTATTGTAATGAATTTGTTTTAAAACTCCAAAAAAAAAATTAATATTAGATTTCTTGTGAAAATGTATGAAGTTTCAAGATTAAACAAGTTTAGCAAGTTTAAAGAATTAGTTGAGAAATACTGAATATTTGCACCAGATCATAGAATTTTGGCTTGATGTGGTAAATCAGGTAAGTAATTTGAAGTTCAGATGAACCGCTTTTGAGGTTTTAAACTTTTTTAAGTTTTATAATGCTATTTTTCTGCTTCACACCATTGCTTACACTACATTGTCCCACATATAGTAGTTTGTTGCATGATGCTTAAACAACTTCCAAATCACATAATGCCCTATTTCACAGAACATATCTCAGACATTAAGTTAAGCATACCTTTCATTTATTACTGCTGGGGGGAATGCATTGGCAATAACACAGTGTAAACATCCTATTTTTTAACTTAATCATTCTCCAAAAAACCCATTCTGAACACATTCAAAACCACTTGAGGCATCCCCTGTGTTGCATATTTAGTATATTCTCTTCACTGATCACATGAGAAGAAGCACTCTGATTGGCTTGTCATAATGAATTGGCTTTTCATAGAAACTTATTTTCACCTACTTCCACTTTTAACTATTGCTCATTAATATACACTACCTGACCAAAAAAGTTGGAGACAAAGTTGAAGACCATCTGGGGTTGCTTCAGTAGGTCAGGTCTAGGCTCAGACTATCTAAATGTACTGAATCACCAGGTTATCCAATCTATGGATTTTTTCCTCTCTGATGGCACCAGTATATTTTAGGAGTCCAATTGTGGAAGAGTGATTCTCTGAGCACGAGGAATCATGTTTACACATAAAAAGCTTAATATGGTTGGGCAAAATATTAGTACTGTATGTGTATAATAACTGCAGTGACCAAAAAATAAAACATTGTATAATGTTATGATGGAGTTAAAGCTTATCCCAAGAATTACAGTCACAATGAGAAAGAATTCAGAGACAAGTTTCACTGAAGAGTATTTTAATATATTCGAAAGAACTGGGGGTGGCACGGTGGCATAGTTGTTAGCAGTTATCTGAGTCAAGGGTTTGATTCCTGCATCAGGTTTAGATAGATTGTAGACTGCAGATAGATTGTACCCTGCCATTGCCCAAAGTCTCCGGGGATATTGGGTACAGGATAAGCAGTATAGAAGATGAATTAATGAAAGAGTTGGAATTATTAACAACGTTTCTGGATTGGATGTTATTTTTCATTCATTTTCAGAAGAAAATACAGGAAGCTCAGTCTGGACACTACTTTGTACCAGAATGTTGGTCAATTACTATATATCATGATTAGAGGTGAAGATTAGATCCAGATCTCATTATCAAAATTAATTCTGTTTAAAACACTTTGACTGTACAGGTATGAATACACAACAATGTCTATATTAGAGTTGTGTTTTGATTGAGCTCAATTTCAATCATGAACGATAATTGTTTCAATATCATTTGTTTTACTGAGGAAGCTGGTTTCGGTTTTTGAATGGTACTGCGGGTCTGACATTTTTACTGGATAAGATAGATGTGCACTGAATACTAAAGAAGAGGACATCTTTCTCTCTCTCTCTCTCTCTCTGTGGCACTGACAATGTGATAGCTATGTGGCAGCAGCATCTTATGGCTTCTCTGTCTCATACAGCAGCGAAAAGCACTATGTGCCAAGGACATTTCAGCATCACAGACTAAATACGTATTTAAATTGTATGGACTCTTTTACAGTACACTAGAGCCGTTATCTGGTATAATAATCTAATTTTTTTTAATAACAATACAATAATAATAAATATATTTCTCAATAACCCTGAATTTAAATTAATTCCTGCCTGCTATAAATTGTGCCAAAATCTTAAAGGAAATATTGGAATCCCCTTTTGGTTATTATTTTCTCTCTGCCTTTTCAGAGGTCTGACATTGTAGTGGCTAAAGCATCCTTCTCTCCTCCCTCAAGCACATCATCCTCCCTCCCCTCATGTTTCTCTCTGCCACCCCACCTCACATTTACCTATTTTTTTAACACCTGATGTGTGTTAGCAGATGGAAGGAGAGTCAAAATCCACGAAGCCAGTTTGGCATCATGAAGCAGTCCTACTGTGAGCTATACTTTGGCTATTCTGGTGGCCATTTGGCCACAATTTGCTGCCAAGATGCATACATGACACTATTGTAAATGCTCATTGTGAATAGATGTCAGGATTACAATGAAAATAAGTGTTGCATGTCATTTTAATTTTCAAAATAATATTTCCACATATTTCCAACCGGATGATTCACCACAACATCAGAAAACTTTATTTGCTTAAAGCAGTTACTTGTGGATTGCTTTTCAGTTGCGTTTATATTTTAATTAAATGTGACTCATTAAAACAGGCCTGCCTTTCTAGTTGAGAATTCAATCATCATGGCTGACTCAAAGAGTGACTTGATAAGGTCTTGCATACCCTACCAATTCAGTGACACCAGATGCTTCGCTTGGCCAATATAATGTGCATGCTCATATGGGCATCATAAAGTCAATCCTCAACACCAGAGAAAAAATTTTACTCTAAACCAATTTCTCACTTAAGTTCTCCATAAAGTGTTTTAACTAATGCCAACCCATTTGGCCAAATGCCAGTGTCAATATCAGTGATAGAAAGTCTCTATTTAATACATCTTGAGTATTGATTCTAAATATAAACATCAGCTATAAATGCCAAGCTCAGACACGCAATAAATTCAGTCCCTTCCCCATGCCCCATTAGTTCAGTAATAAACATCCAACATGTTCCTACATCCAGTTCCCAGGAACCTTTGCACGCATTATATGAGGTCTCTATCAGTGAAGAGGAATGATGATCTCTTTCTAGGGATTAAATGAATCCATACAGACATAATACATTTTTAGTCTCTCATTAGTACGGCATTAGTAGGGAAATCAGTTATATTTAAAAACCTGCATTCCGAAAGGTCAGTGCAGTGCTGCACCATTGACATGCAGAACAAACTGCAGTTTGTAGCAATGGCAAGAGTGTGTGTTTCCTCTCTATGAAAATACATCATGCTCAAGGTCATCAGTATAATCATGGAGCATTCTTAATAATTAATAGGAGATTCTCTTTGCTGCATTTATGTGTGCAGAGAAAATTAGAAACAACAGCAGTGCATGCGTCAGATCACATGCTGCAGAAACGCAGTTATGAGATATAATCATACCAGACTAAAAACATAATTTTACTTTTGGAAGAGAATTTAAATAGTTAATAATGAACCACAAGAGAAGAAAAAGTTATTTGATAAAGCATGCTTAGAGCAGGACTGTGTTGTTGTTTTAATATCCGTTTTTCATTTCTCCATGGCCCATTCATGCTGCCCTTACAAAAGCAGGAGTGCAATGAGTAAGAATCATATGATCCGCTGTTGCCATAGAAACTGATCCCAGCAGTGGGCTCTGGCGAGGTGAGTCACATGAGAGGAGCGTTCTGTGTACCTCATAAGAGAGATCCACATGCAAATATATACACATGTATATGTGCACGCACACACACACACACACACACACACACACACACAAACCAGGCTTGTGAAGCTACACTGTAAACAAAGCTGCATGTTTTAGCACAAGGGATTACTGAGCCCTTTGGACTTGTTTCATTTGTTTTTGCCTTTTATCATGCATGTCCATGTGTTGTGTCTAATAAAATTATGCTATTTGCAGGCCCAAGGCAGTCCTAAATGAGTCTACAATTGATACAATTTATTGAATCTTTTTCAAATATGGTACTGTGCAAAAGTCTCCACCACTCATTTGTTTATAATTTGCTCTCAAATATAGTCTTGAGGAATAGTTTTATAGGCTTCCTAAAGACTTTTGGCTCTCATTATTGGCCGGATTTTGCCTCTAATTTTCAGTCGAGTCCTTGTACTTGACGAGATTTATAAGAAAACATCTAACTAAAGGGATGAACCAGTGAGAAACAGGTGCATATGATGACAGATGATTAGCCTGGTGCTTGTACTGTGATGCTGAATGCTGAGAGTTATTGGAACAGATGAGAGGGGAAATGAGGTTGCTGTAGATGTTGTTACATAAACAACCATTTTTTATTTTTATTTTTTTTTATCTTTAAGCCTTTTGCAGCTTATCTCAGTAAAACATTTGTTCCAGCTAATTAAACTAAATTAAAATTAATTTAATATGAAGAAATGAGAGGTGGCTCAAGACATTTGCAGAGTACTGTCTATACCACTCTCACTTTCACCTGAACACACCTGGTGTGACTACAGCTACCTGTTTAATGTTCCAAAATCTATACAGAGCTGAACAGCTGTGTCCATGCCCTGACGTTACCTATCAAGACATTTGATATCCATAGCTTACACCAGCCTTTTTGTAAACATCACCCACACACAGAGCACATGGTGGCATAATGCTGTCCAATCATTGTCTCCAACAGAGTCACATCACTGGTTTATTCTCTTAACTCACAGGTTTGATCTGTGAATATTTGATTTCACTCAGTCAAGTGTTGTAAAAAAAAAACCCACACATACACAAAAAAAAACAAAAAAAAAACAGATGTATCATCAACAATCACAGCAAGCATTATAAACTAGGAAACATTAAAAGGTTGTGTTTGTAATACTCAGTCTCAGAAATGGCGCCCAAACTGGACACAAATAACTAATAACAAATAAGTCAAGGTAAACAAAATTTTCTAGTGTAAGGGGGAAAAAATGACCCAAACACAGTCTGACACCTTTCCTGAATGTGAATGTAGACCTTCATTTGTGTGCCTATGCATACAAAAAAAAACATTAACAAAGTCTACATACTGTTTTATAAAATTTTTTGACATGTAAATGTTTTCCTCACATAAGATTTTTTTTTTTGCATATGATTAAAACATTAAATGTAGGTACTTTTTAGATGTGGTTTTCTCACAGGGTGACTGGTCTTGAAGCAGGCAGTGTTGCAGCTTCATGACTCCAGGGCCCTGGTGTGATCATGAGCTTGGGTTACTGCATGTTTGGAGTTTATATGCAAGTTCTCTCTGTCTGTGTTCTTTTCCTTCTAACTCTACAGTTTCCTCACACCTAAAAAAAAAAAAAAAAAAAACACCACTAGGAGGACTGTCTATTCTAAATTGACCCTGGTTTTGAATGTGTGATACCATAGTGCCCTTTGTAAGACTGCTGTCCCATTAAGGATCTTTTCCTAGCATGAAGCACCTACTTTATTAAATGAATACATGACTTAGATGTCAGCTTTCACATGTAGAACTAGTGGCTTTATTTTTCAAGAGAGTGTGTATGTGTGCACGCCGTATGATGGATTGGAACTGTGTCCAGGGTGTACCCTGCCTTGTGCCGGAAGTTCCTGGGATAGGATCCAGGCTTCCTGTGCCACCGTATAGGTTAAACAGTATAAATAAATTAATGAATGAATAGTCAAATGCACTTCTTGCCATGTGCAAGCTAATGTTGGCAGCATGGTGGCTTAGCACTGTCGCTTTGCACATCCGGGATCCAGGTTCGATTCCCACCTCAGTGTTTGTGTGCCACCCACAGTCCAATGACATGCATTAAGTTGGGCCTATTAGACTGGGCTAATTGGAATTTGCAAATTGCCCATAATGTGTAAATGTTGACCGGAGGTCCTACAACAGTTGTAAAAATAAAGATGGGAATAAATACAATGGTGATCGCCATTGGCCTAATTGGACTACTGAGGTTCCTAGATGGATGGATGGATGGTTCTAATGTTATTCCCATCATTACATACCATACAACCTTTCCATAATGGATAGAGAATTACAGTTTATTCCTGTAATAATTAGTATAAACAAAACCTTTTTGTTTTTGTTTCCACTAGACCTAATGAGTGACGTTTGGAAAAGGTCTGAGCTGCGCACTTTTCGTTCGGCTTTGATGGAAAATGGATGTTCGACTATTAATTAGGTTCTATCGAATGTTCTTGTAAATGCAATAGAAGAAAAGATAAGCTCGGCATCACCTGCCGTTAGTATTTCATCAGCCGGTTCCCGCGCTGCCGGGTTTACGCGGCGCTGACGCACGAGCGCATTGGTGACTCACGCGCACTTATAGTAGGCTAATTTGCTCTCCGCCAATAGCGATAAAAAGAGCTGCCGGCGCTGCGAGTTTTTCAGAACACAGATCTGCGAGTTGGTTGGCCAACACTCCCGCCTCCTGTGAGCGCCGGGGCTGGACCGTGTGTGTGATGCTGAAGTTACTATTTTGGGTTGCTAGCTTCACTCGAGCTTTGCGCAAGGCTCGCGCTGCGGACTGGTTACTGCTGAAACGTCGAGCGTCTCACTGAGAAAACACGAGCACTATACATGCAAAGCCTGGCGGTTCGTTGTCGCGTTTTTGACGTCCAAAAAGGTAAGCAGGTGTTCTTTAATATATCGCCTAAAACAGTAAAATGCTGGCTTGTACCTGGTGAGGTATTCTGCTATAATGATTCGGTTTGTTGTTAATGATAATGATGGGTTTGTATCCATCCTATGTAATGTCTATGTTTCGGCGTGGCAATAAAAAGGATTCCTTCTAACCGGTTCTGCATATGTGGTGCGTCGGAAACGTGACACATTTGTTTGACCTTGAGGATGCTCTGCGCCTGATGTCTCCAGCGACGTGACTGTTTATGCGCAGCACGTGCTCATGTTTTCAGCCCACTGTGCCTGTCTATATGTTCATCTGTGAATGGGTCAGAAGACACGAGCATGTTACGCAGTAGTTAAGTGACACCTTTGTCCATCATCTCAGATGAGCTTGATGTTCTGGCTTTAATAATCACAAACTCCAGAGTATTGCCCATAGTGCTATTTGCTGGAAAACATGCTAAAATGTATTCATATATTTAGTCATCTTTAGCAGTTTATTATTTTTCAATATGGTCAAGGTTGTAGTAGATCCAGATCCTTTCTAAAGGACACTGGATGCCAGGTGTAAATACACTTTGGATGGAATGTCAGTCCATTGCAATCCACTTTGCACAAACACACACATAGTTAAACATAGGGGCATTTTTCATAGCCTATCAGGATGTTTGGAAACCCATGGACAGATGAAGAACCTTTGAAGCAATGCACAGGCAGCAAGCCAAACTTTACATTGACCCAAGGACCCTGGACCTGCGAGGAGGGCCTATGCAACCTGCTGCATTATTGTCACCTTCTTTGAATGCATTAATTACTAAAGGTGAAAACAAATCACACCAAAATAGGTCTAACCTATTAGCCTAACAACAAATAAAACCTTATAATTAGATCTTATACACTCTTACCGTCAGATAAGTGTACCAGTGGCGACACGGTGGCTTAATGGCTGTCGGTGTCACCTTGCACCTCCAGGGTCCAGGTTCGATTCCCGTCTCGGGGTCTGTGTGCATGGAGTTTGCATGTTCTCCCCATGCTTGGTGGGTTTCACACAGTCCAGTCCAAAGACATCCAGATTAGGCTAATTGGTGTTGAACTACAGAGGTTCCTAGATGAATGGATGGAAGTGTACCAGTAGGCATTACTGTCATTTGTTAAATAGTCATGTTTCATGTTGGAAAATTCTTCATAACATCTGCATTAGCATTGCAGCTGTCAAGGTGTAGGTGTTGCATATTTTTACAGCTCAGTTAGCAGATTTCATTCATACCAGGAAACTGATGTGGACATGAATAGTGCTAGAAATGTGTCTTTAAGAACATTAAAATCACTTGACCAGGATATTGTTATCTGATTGTGGACAGTCTGTCAGAATGCAGACAGATGGATGGTTGAGAGAGAAAGCAGAGGCTCACATGTATCATGGAAGTGAGAATTTTGCCAAGCACTACTGCCTAGCAACGCACTGAGACAGACTGGAACATTTCCCCTTACAGATGGCAACAAGGATGTAATGTGTAACAACCTTTGGATCGTTGACTCTTGAGAAACCCAGCTATGCAAGCCGAGCTGGAGTTATGCTATCTTTACAATTTTTAAATGTCACTAGAAAGATCAGTACATGGACCACAGGTCAAACTGTTCTTTATGTGACTTATATCACTTATGTAAAACTGTGTGGAATACAAACATGTTCTTCAACATCTGATTTGTGAAAGAAATTTAGTGATGGACAGCTCAGCGATAGGTCATGTACATAGTCACCTCTGAGACCATGAATCTGAATCCCAGAGCAGAGTTGACGTCTGCAGTGACACAGACTGCTACGTATGTCCTCTGAAGCGGAAGTGAGTTGTAGTCTTGGTGGATATAATCGATATAGTGTTTTAGCAGACTCGACAGGTCAGACAGGTCTGCTTAACTTGCTCTATTTCTCGGCATCTCCATTTCTAATGCATGCCAGTCATGGAATAAAGATGACTGTGCATTTAGAGTGCACTGGCTATATAATAAACATAAAAATTATTTCCTCCATTTAGCAATTGAAACTGACTTATAAATGACTTGCTGCAATTGAGAATACTTTTCTTTATTCTGTTGACAAGTTCTAAATTGGACTTTGATGGAGAACTTGGTAAATACTTGGTAGCATAATCACAGGTTAATGATAATCTCAACATACAGTGAGCAGTCCGTGCTTGAGTTAATATCATTCCGGCAAATCTTCATTTAAATTTATAAACAAGCAGACAAAAGGCAATAAGAAATAAGACAAAATGGCTGCAAAATGGCGAATGATCCCATTGCTGATTTCTACTGAGGTCTGTAAATCTGATCGTTAAAGCTCATATACTCTTTTTTTTTCAAATTGAGTCTTTATTTTTTTTTATCATTATATATTTTTTTATTTGGGATTTTTTCCAGATTTTTTTTTTATGCCCAAATTTAGTCATATCCAATTCCTCCCCATCACTAGGGGGCTCCCACATTAAGGCTACCACAACCATTCAGTTGGGAGGGCCACAGACTATTATGTGCTTCCTCCAAACCATGTGATGTCACCGACCACATCTTTTCGAACTGCTTGCTCACGCACTGTTGAGGGCAGTGTAACACACTCGGAGGACAGAGCTATCTGCTCCTTCCGCTTGCGTGAGCTCACAGACGCCCCTGAGAGAGACGCCCCATTCCACCCCGCTGAGAAAGCTTGGCCCTCGGCTGCGATCACCTGGGGATCGAACCAGTCATTGAGCGCCTCTCAAGGGCCATAAATTGAGTCTTTTTAAGAGGTCTCCAAAACATGTCTGTTGCTTTTCCAGCGAAAAAATACAACTCAGGTTGTGCATTCTAGAATACCTGAATTTCCTTCCCTTTCACAAATTTTCTAAATGCACATTTTAAGCTTCTGTAGATTTTAATGAACTGCCCCCAAATTCCCCTTTGCAGAAGTGCATTTTCCTAGCCAATCAGAACAAAGATATCGGAAACGTCTGGGGAGAAAAAGCTTTTCCAACCTGCGTTTCTGACAAGCTAAACAGACATGTAAAAAGATTTTGCAATATCTAGCTATTTATTCTGGGTATCTATAAAAAAGTTACACACAACTAAAAGCTGAAGAAGGCTAAGTTAACGATTCCCAATTAGCTGCTAACCTTCCTCTTATGAAAGGAATGGACCGGAAATCTCTAAACAGGATCTAAAACTGAGGATATTTATTGCAAGATAACACTCACCAAACTCCATGCACACAGAGCTGGGAATCGAACCCAGACCCTGGAGGTGCAAGATGCCAACATGCCTCCTGGTACATTATTATTATTACTCTTCAAAATTACTATCCCAAATGGTCTGTTTGGGCATGCAATATAAGCTGCTGTTAGCAATGTTAGTCTCAAAATGTGCCTAAATAAATGTAACATTTAAGCTGTCAATTAAGATATGTCATAGACTGTCAAAATAGATCCACAATTGACCTTCCTTACTTTTATATATATTTTTCTCATGTTTTTTACATGCGCGCACACACACACACACACACACAAGATTTATAAGACTCTCCAAAATGAACAAAATGTAAATTCTATAATAGAGCCTGTTTAACACACCTGATGTTGTATAATATGCTGATATGGCAAAGGTGTTAGAATGTGGGCTGTACATTGGTGCTTTAGACACTGTGCTTGAGGCAGAATCGAGTCCTGCTGAAATGCCATGTGCATGGTGAGGATGTGAAGCACTTTCGGTGGGCATTGCCTAGCAACACAGACATTCCTCGCAATTTTTGCCCACGATTGATCTAACAGGACCGATTGTCTATTAGATGATGAGCCTCTTTGCATTACGGACTTAGTCCTTACATATTGTCCTTTGCCCTCATTCATGTCATTGTAATTTGATGTAGAGATAACCAGTCTTGTGATTATTCATTTATCTCACAGTTATTTTAATCTTTCTTGTTAAAGTAATTACTTTGTATTATAGACTGCCTGGCCAAAATAAAGTCACCACCAAGATTTAACTAAGCAATAAGTTATTTAATCCTAACTGATGCAGTGAGTAGCTTCTCATTTCTTAAACAATCATGTGAGGAGACAGTGTGTGGTCGTGGCAAATTTGTTACTCTGTTTCAGAAGGGTCAAGTAAAAAAAAACAACTAAGGATATTATCCAATTATTAATATTATCCAATTTGTGAAACTCCTAAATTGGGTTAAGAACTGAAAAATGCATTATTAAAACCTTGAAGGACAGTGGTGAACCATCCTCTTTGAGAATGAAATGTGGTCAGAAAAACATCCTAAATGAGTATGATGGGAGATTACTTAAATGCTTAGTGAAATTAAATCTTAAAAAAAAAAAAAAGGAAAGCTTACAGCTATGTTCAGTAATTAAATAAAAGCATTTCCACACATACAATGGGAACTTAATATCTTTGTAGCCTTAAGAAAACCGCTTGTTAGTGAGCGCCATAGAAGTAGCAAGCTTCAACTTACTAGGGAGCATAAAGAATGGGCTGTAGAACTTTGGAAAAAAGATCATGTGGTCTGATGAGTCCAGATTTACCCTGTTCCAGAGAAAATAGCACATCAGGGTAAGAAGAATGAAGTGAGGCATCATGCCAAGTGTCCACCAAGCCTGTGGTGGCGGTGTTATGATCTGGGGTTGCTTCTGTTCTAGGTCTAGGTTCAGAACCATGCCCAAATGCCCAGGTCAGTCTCAAATTATGAAAGAATGATTCATGAATCATGAGACATAATTTTGCCACCACAGAGTCCAAACCTTAACCCCATTGAGAACCTTTGGGATGTGCTGGAGAAGGCTTTACACTGTGCTCCAGCTTTCCCATCATCAATACAAGATTTTGGATGTAAAAACATTTTGTGACATTGCATAAGCTTATTAAAACGCCATGGCTGTAATCAAATCAAAAGGTGCAATAATGTGCAACTTTTTTTTTGCCCGTGCAGTGTACATCATGTACAGTATATGTTTTCTCACTCCAATGTAACTTTTATAAAAATAAGTTTGTATTTTAATGTGGAGAATGCTGCCTTTGCAAAGAATGGCCTGCACAGACTTCATCTAGAGCTATTAATTTTAACTCACTGGAATTAAAGGATTTGTTTAGCACAAGCAGATTTCTGCCACCATGACTTTATTTCTAAACAATTCCTCTTTCACAACATAACATTTTAGGAAAATAGCAAGACATTTGTGTGATGTGTGAAAGTGAGATTTTAGTAGTGGTACAATACCTAGGATTTTTTCCCCCAAAAAGAATATTCACTTTTAGTAAAAAAAAAAAAAAAAAAAAAGTGACCACAAAATGTTTAATGATTGAAATATTTGTTAAACTTTTTTTTTATCTATATGCATTTATACTGGCTTAATATTGTCCCAATCATGTCTAATTCTCTTCTCTGATCTCCCACAGCACAAAACTCCTATCTCTATAGAGTGGTGACTAGCTTACCAGCCATCTTGTCCCACTCATATTTCTGACCTAATCCAGTTCAGCCATGCCTAAGAGCAGTAAAGTGACACAAAGTGAGCACAGCAATGAGCCTGTCACCGAATCTGTGGCTGACCTGCTGGCCCTGGAGGCCCCTATGGACTATAAGAGTAGCCAGATGAGCATGAACATGACCGGAGGAGGCGCAGCACCAAAGCCTGGCATCTCTCCAGACCTCGAAGATGGACGACCAGCCTGGAACAATAAACTGGAGTACATTCTGGCCCAGGTGGGCTTCTCAGTCGGGCTGGGCAATGTCTGGCGCTTTCCATATTTGTGCCAGAAGAACGGAGGAGGTAATTAATTAATATTTCTTAATTAATTCAGTTTGATTTATATAGCAGATTCAACTTTTGATATTGTCACAAAGCAGCTGTACAGATTTAAATGCTGATGCTGATGTACTACAGAATTAAATACCAGGGGCACTATTGGCATGAAAAAACTTTCTGGGAAGTCTTGAGGAAGAAACCAAAAGAAAGCAAACCAAAGCTATGAAGGGTTTTGGGTGATACTGGACTGAGAGTTGATCAATCATTACTCTTCTATAACAATGTACTTACACCTCTCTGCATGTCAGTGCATATTAATGAGAAACAAAATATTTTGTCGAAATACTGTATGGTCATTGTCCATTTATACTATAGTTGCTGTACATTCATTTTATTACAGTAGTTGGCAGATTGTATTTAAGAACACGAAGAACAATATAGATAATAAAATAGTTAATGAACAGGCACTGGTAGTATTCTCTTTAAAAAGTTTTTTTTTTTGTTACTTTTTACATAAGCAGATTATTATTATGAAAAAGATTACCTAACAAAAAGAAAGTGCAGAACACTTTGTATTGTATTGTATTGTGAATATGTAACACTTAATAGTATTCTCTTAGAGCCTAATCCTGGTGCTAGATTATTCTTTATAAAAAAAAAAACTTTTCAGTTACGTAAGGCTTAAAATGTTCAGTCATTGTATTCCAGATTTATCGGAATTGCAATTTAGCATACTTATTTATAGCAACCAAGGGCAGAGACACTTTACAAACAGGCTAGTCAAGGCCACAGAGGGCATGATATATAATCTTACCCTACCAACTGAGTTTCTAGCAGCTATTACTCTCTCTGCTGAAGCTGTGTATTGTGAGTGCTGTGAGGAAAAATAGTACTTAGTATTTTCTATACTGTATTATATTTCTTATACAGAATAATATTTGTTGTATTATTGTAGCATCGTTGACTAGAACATTAAAAATTAAAATCCAGTGAGCCGATTCCCAGTTTCTCTTTGTACAGAGAATTCATCAGTGTTATACTGTAGAAACAGAAAATGGGGTGGATTTTTTACTGTAATTACAATATTCAGGTGTTCGTGTTAACATGTCATTGTGGTTTTGTTGCTTTTCTGAATATTTCTTAAATATATAAATATAATTCTGTATTTTAGTTTTGGTGTGTCTATAGGTGAAACATGGCAATCTGACTTGTCCTGGCTTGTCCAGTAACCATGGAGTTGCTGCTTCTTTTTTAACATCCCACTGCGCATTGTTTCCTTAATCCTATCTCTCTCATGCTCTATCCCACTGTACTCCCTTCTGTCTGTCTCCTATGGTTATATGCAAGGCCTGCAATTTCCCTTTCATTATCAGGCAGTATAAATAACCCATGGACAAAAAGGCTAAACAGAGCTGTGGTTTGTCACCCATGATCAAACAATCTCCCCAATCAAACTGATAAGTGTGCAGATTTTATATTTGCTCATCAAAGAGTCTGATCGAAGTCATAACCTTATATCAGTGCTTTTTTTGCTATGCAATTGTTTCGAGAGTGCTCTCACTGACTTCAAACAGAGATCTGCGAAACGCTGGATCAAGGTGTTGTTGGTCATCTCTATCTGAAATCTCCGTCACCATGGAGCTGCTTGACGTCAAGCCTCTGAATGATTTGCTGTTTCATTGTGTCGCATCAGGCTCTATCTGCTCACTCATGCATACTGGGCTTTCAGCTATCCTGATGTGATTTTAATTTGTTCAGCAAGGTACATTCCAGAGAAAGGGTATTCTACAGCTGTATTCATGTGCTTCTATTTATGTTTGAGATTTATGATAGGTGTAGATATTAAATAGTAAAATGAAATGGCCATCCAGAGCTGAGTAGTGGTACAGTGATTCTATTTCAACCCCTCAAACTCGGTGACAGAGATACTCAAATATGTTCTCTAGTAATATGCTTTAAGGTGAAGAACTGAACAATATTTAGATTAATAAAATGTAATTTGTTAGATTAAAAAGGGGGTGTAGGAGATAATATGTATAATGCAAGTTTATTGTTAAAATTAAGATAAAAAATATGACTAGTTGCTTGCAATGTTCCTCATCTTAAAGTTTCATAAAAATGCTTTCCTCGGCCAAATCTAACCAAAAAAATATTATGGAAATTTCTCTAATGCTTATTTTCTTTGTAATAAATACCAATATAAATAAATACAGTAAAGAGAGGCTTTGCTTGTAAATCTGTCAGAACCTCCTCTTTCAATGATATCTTTACATACATATATTGGAGGACCCAGTCTCAGAAAACTTTCTGTCCATATGTTTACAGTATATGCCCATATGTCTGTATGTCTGAATGTCTATCTAGCCAGCATCATGCAAAACTGCCTGGACAGAATTTTATAAAACTTTGCCAGTCCTTGCCTGAAGTTAAACCTGCGCCATAAATGAAATCAAAATGCTGAGTAAAAAAGAAGTTATGAACAGTTATGTGGAAGATTATAAACCACAAAGTTGTGGGCATTTAGATTTTTGCAAGAAATGTAACCTGAGCCATAAGTGAAATTAAAATGTCAATGTAAATGAACACCTGCACCAATAGATATTAAGTAGAAAAGCTAAACTGAATATTTTTACTGGGATTAGTTAATATTTTCACTGCTGAGATAACAGCATGATTTTTAACGCGCTGGAGTCGTTTTAAGACAAACTTTATTTGATCTACTTTTTCGATTTCTCATCTGTGATTCATTCTCCGATTAACGAACAGTAGTGTATTTGGCTGATGATGAAAGAAGTATGACTTGGCATAAACAAGGCGTAAGATAGTCAACCTTACAAAATTTTATTTCTTTGTGTAATTACGTTAGGCACAGAGTTCTGCAGTACAGAAAGGCATGCAAACATGTACTGTATGTGGGCTTCAACCTGAAATAATAATATCTATGATTACATTAAAGCTGATCAGCTTATATTTTAGCTTTAATGTTTTTCTACTATCTGTTTTCCCATCAACTACGGGTACTTACACTAGTAAGTCATAAATTATCACTTGTATTTACAGCACAGTTTGTTAACAATTAGCAATTCAGAAAGCTATAAAAGGCAGTGCTCACAGAGAGCTGAAATGACAAAATAATAATCAACGCATATTCGGTTTGTCCGATCCATATACAACATAATTATCTTTGACCCCACTACAAATCATATCAAACTCATGCTCAACTCTCACAATTTGTCTCTGTCCTTGTGCCACTTTCCCACAGAGTACCTACTGCACTTCACAATTTGCTATGATTTGTCAAGACACGTCAAGACATGGTCAAGATTTATTTGACGGCTTGGATTTGTCCTGTGCCACAATATGCCACACAATACACTGACATTACTCTTGAGATCGCACCTGTTCAGGATCAAATTTGGGAATGTTGAATAAAGTTTAATCTTGAAGTCATCGGCAGTTTATATTCTACCCATCAAAGTTGACATTTATTAGTCTGGTTATACATACAGTACATTTAGACAAACACTCAATGGCTTATGTGTTAGGGGGGATTTTTCTTTTCAAACTCAGAGGAAACTTTTTATGAAAATAATATCCCTTCATATGTTCCTGGGAACAGTTTTTGAATAAATTTGTATCCAGCTTGATAAATAACACATAACCGTTCACAATCAGTATTGATGTGTAAAACATAATATTTCTACTCATTCATTAAATGCATTTTTTAAGACTATTCCTATAAGGTGTCATCTTGTTTTCAGGTGCTTACCTTTTTCCATACTTCATCCTCCTCATCCTTATTGGCATCCCACTTTTCTTCCTGGAACTGGCAGTGGGTCAGAGAATCCGCAGAGGAAGCATTGGTGTCTGGAACTATGTTTGCCCTCGACTGGGTGGCATTGGTGTGTCCAGCCTAATGGTGAGCAAATTGAGATAAATGTAGGCTGATGGCTATTTAATTAACTAAGGATTCTCAGATTTCTCTATGGGTTTTGTATGGTAGTCATTATATAGTAGTATAGGTTTCTGTGAGGTCATTCAGGACCACTAGAGTAGCTGTGGCTGGGCACACTCTACTCTGGTTTATTAATTACATTATCACATATTACATAATCCATCAGTTCACTCAGGGTGTCTAATGTACTGTAACTGTTCTAGCTGGAGGGCAGAATAACTTCAGCACAGTGACTGATAACTGCCTTATTGCATACTTCACATTTTTAGCTGAATGCATTGAAGAAATCAGGCGTTTTTGATGAGTCACTCAACCCTGATCCCCGATGTACCTGGTTATTGAGTGATTCTCTCTCTAACTCAAACTGTAGACAAACCACCATTATGTGAGGGAAATCTGTCTTGTATCATCACATATAGTGCTGTACATAGTAAAATAAACTGGTTTCAGTGCTCCACTGAATTGCCAAAAGCAATCGAAGCTGCAGCATCTGCGATGTTTTGTTCATGAACTGATCTTTGTATCTCAGCCATCTTATTTATAATGAGGTGCCAGTTTGACTGACATGTTATTTAAGATTAGTAAAGCAGTATTGAAATGCCTAGAAGTGGATCTGCTGTGAGCAGAACATCTATTAATAGCTACGAGGAGAGAGACTGGCCCATGCCAGAGAGAAAATGTGCTTTAATAATTCACTAACTCCCCTGGCTGTGGACCTGTGATGTAGCTAGAAGCCATTTTGCATACCAGGCCTAAAGAAATCAGGAATAAAATGTACAAATGTGTATTGTCTAAACTATAGAAAATGAAATCGTAATTTTATGTTTCTTTTTATTCTCTACCTGAAGGTGAGTGGCTTTGTGGGTCTATACTACAATGTGATCATTGGCTGGAGCATATTCTATTTCTTCCAGTCATTCCAGTTTCCTCTGCCCTGGGCTGAGTGTCCCATCCGGAAAAATGGAACCCAAACCAGTAAGTGTGCTGTAATATTGAAAGATCTTAATGGCTTAATATTTCCACATATAAACCACTGAACCTCTATATCAGGGGTGCCCAAACTTTTTCCTATGAAGGGCCAAAAATCAAACTTGACTGAGGTCCCGTGGGCCAAAAGTAAATTTTGCATCATATATCAAACTGCATTACATTAAAGTTGCTATGCTTATTTATTTCATAATATTTAAAATAAATATAAAACAACTTTAATCTGATTAACTAATGCAATTTTATTTGTAAAG
>JAQMYJ010000040.1:14047405-14075762 GCA_030014305.1 Clarias laeviceps | reverse complement strand
TCTTTTGTAGTTCAACAATAAAACAAACAAAAATGTTATGTCAAACTACAAATGACGATCTGTGTCGAAGGCATCCCTCTCTTCTCGGATGGTGCGGCAGGCCAAATCAAACATTACCACGGGCCAACTTTGGCCCGCGGGCCCTAGTTTGGGCATCTCTGCTCTATATATTGGTATTGCCCATGTTATTTTAACTGCAATCTATCATATACATTAATCTGATTACTTTAGAATAAAGTAATGCAATATTGTCTGTTTGACTAACAAGGCTGCATCAGATTAAAACATTAAAATAGATTAGATTTTTTTTCGAAAGAAAATTTTTAAAAGTATTGGTTGGCACTGGAAAGCATCTGAAAGTTTTATGTTCTACTTTTTCAGCAAGCTAATGTTAGCATAGCCTAAATTGCTACAATGTCAGCAATGAGTTTTTAATATTATTATTTCCTTGAGGAAACTAGCTGCTTTTGTTTCCTCATTTACAAAGACTAGTCATCCACAGAACAGTCAAGATCTCCTTTTTATTAAAAAGGTTTCACTCCAAATTAATTTTAACACTGCCTGGTCCAAAAAGAAAATAGGTTGCACACAAGATTTTATTTTATATCCAAACTTTATCTTTGATTATAGATCTCAACGTAGTGGTAAATTCAACTTGAGTCCTAGTAAAAATTCAACTTGAATGCCTGTTTGATCAGGGAAGAAAAAAGTTCACAGATGTGATAACCTGGTCATTCAGGACATTCAGGTCTTCAGCTGACTTAATTTTATTAAGTGTAGACCTGACCAGCTGAGGCAACCCAAGACCATAACACTCCCTCCTCTATGCATGCTCTGTGCATTGCTTCATGCACTTCCCTTCTTACTCTGTTGCACCCATCATTTTGAACTTAGCATTGCTCCAAAGTCCATTCTTTATGTTCAGTAGCAAATTTTACATTTTTTTTTCCTAATGAGTCTCATTAGTAAGTGGTTTTCTTATGGCCGCACAGGATACCAATCCTCATCACACTGTGCAAGTGAAAATGCACTTCACTATTAAACATCTGTTTTGCTATCAGTTTTTACCATGCATCTTTAAGATGTGTTTAAATGATCTCATGATTTTTTTTCTGCCCACATTTCTTCCCCAACATTGAAGGTGCAGGACTATCCTGACAGGTTTTAATAGTGTGTTGCACAGTTCTTAACACAATTCCCGTAATTTCAAATCTCCTTAATTATTTTCGGTGGTTGATGCAGCCCAATAATTTGACGCTTCTGAAATGGCACCCTTTTTTAGCTGTATATAACTGATTCCAATGTCAGCATGTCGTAAGCTTAAAAACTTTGACACAAGTGACTTTTGTGTCCTAAAAAATTTGATGCTTTCATTAGCCAAAACATATTAATCTTTTGCATGTACAGTATCTCAACAAGAATAAATACCCTCACCCCAAAATTAGCATGAACTGATCAGGCTGTATGGCATGCAACTATCCAAACAAGTGATCAAATTTTAACATTGACACAATAAAAATTCATTATTTGAGTCAACTAAACTTATATAAACTCTGAGTGTTAAATAAACAGGATTTGTGCTTTATGAGGAAATTTCTATTAGCTGGCAAGGTGTCTAGGAAGCCTAACTGAGAGTAAATACAAAAATAATTCTCACGTTATTTGTTAAGATCTGTTTATGTTTTGGTTATTTTTTTCTATGCTAATATGTCAAAATATGTTATATGGCCACAGTGATATCTATTGAGTTTTCCAGAATGGCTATACACTTTAGCTGTATTGAATGTAGATAACTTCACAGTTATTACAGTTTGTATTTAGCCTTCCTGCTTCTCTCCCTGAACAGTTGTAGTACCAGAGTGTGAAAAAAGCTCCGCCACCACATACTTTTGGTATCGTGAGACACTAAACATAACCAGCACTATTGCAGACAGTGGAGGGCTAAATTGGAAGATGACTCTTTCTCTGCTGGCTGCATGGATCATTGTCTGCTTAGCCGTCATCAAGGGCATCCAGTCCTCTGGGAAGGTGAGCACATGCTCAAACCGAATGTTCACTACCTTTCATATTCAATCATGTTTCATATTTTTTTGTACTTTTTGATCACTGAAGATTTTAAGCACTTATGTATAGTATTTGATGAGTGATCCTTTATTTATAAAGGAATGAAAATTCTATTCCTGTAAACTAGCAGAGCTTTGACTAATATATTACATCGTGTATATGCTCCTGTTAAGAAAACTCTGTTTTACTCCCTGTGAACTATGGTGAACTTCTTAGGTGATGTACTTCAGCTCTCTGTTCCCGTATGTGGTGCTCTTCTGCTTCTTGGTGCGTGGATTGTTTCTTAAGGGGGCTGTCGACGGCATTGCTCACATGTTCACACCAAAGGTAAGACACACAGAAATAATTATTACTTATATATATAATTATATACTTGTTTGTTTTTTTTAAGCAGTGGGACTGCAGAATATGTTCTAAAATTGATTTAAGGAGTCAGCAACTCTGAATCTCACTGATATAGTCTATACTTTTTCATACACGTTGTAAATTATTTGCATAATTTTTAAATTCTGTAAAGTAGCTTTGCAACAATGACCATTGTTAAAAGTGCTATACAAATAAAATTGAATTGAATTGAATTGCACCTCCAGGGTCCGGGTTCGATTCCTGGCCAGGTTCAAGTCCCATATCTCTGATCATGGAGTTTGCATGTTTTTGTCATGTTTGGTGGGTTTCCTCCGGGCACTCCGGTTTCCTCCCACAGTCCAAAGACCTGCAGATTAGGCTAATTGGCTTTCCCAAATTGCCTGGAGTGTGTGAATGAGTGTGTGTATGTGTATATGCCCTGCGATTGGCACCCTGAGTGTGTGTATGTGTATATGCCCTGTGATTGGCACCCTGTCCAGGGTGTACCCCGCCTCGTGCCCTAAGTCTCCTGGAAGAGGCTCTAGCCCAACCCCCCCCCCCCCTCCGTCACCCTGAATATAGGATAAATCGATATAGACGATGAGTGAGTGAGTGAATTGAATTTGTGTGCCACTCTGATCAATGTCTCCCCCTGGTGGTGCACTTAGGATAAAATCATGCATATTTATAGAGCTATAATTGTATAATTCATTACTCATGCATGACCGAAAGGAACAATGGCACTAAGTTATTAAGTAGGTGAATATAAATAGATCCAGGAAACTAATTTTCAAATAATAAATCACTGAATGACTGAGCAATGCTATTGATCATATATGAACTTGGTGTCAATGATTGAGCAGAAATGGATGAATATTCCACTAAATATATATTCCTGCAGCTCGAGATCATGCTGGAGCCTCAGGTATGGCGTGAAGCTGCGACGCAGGTCTTCTTCGCTTTGGGTCTGGGTTTCGGTGGAGTCATTGCTTTCTCCAGCTACAACAAGAGGGACAACAACTGCCATTTTGATGCTGTCCTAGTATCGGTTATCAATTTCCTCACCTCCATTCTGGCCACACTGGTGGTGTTTGCTGTGCTTGGTTTCAAAGCCAACATCATGAATGAAAAATGTGTGGTGGAGTGAGTGTAACTTTTTTTATGCTGTATTTTCTATGAATATTACAATATCCAAACTCTGAGACATTATTAAATGAATGAGTAGTTCTTAAGGTTTTCAAATGGTTCATTAGTTATTTTATTATACATTTGTATGCAACATAACCACATAATGGCTGTTTTCTACTTCTAGAAATGCGGAAAAGATTGTGGGCTACCTGAACTCCAATATTCTGAGTCATGATCTGATTCCCCCTCATGTTAATTTCTCCCACCTCACCACATCAGACTATGCTGAGATGTATGAAGTAATTCAAATTGTGAAGGAGGACAGCTTCGCTCAGCTGGGCCTGGAGCAGTGTCTACTGGAGGATGAACTTAATAAAGTAAGTCTCCAATTCACTGAATTAATGCTGTTCAATTATGTTTATACTGTCTAATTTGCTATGCAATTTTATATTACTGTTGGCTGTTGGATCAGTTGAGATTTTAATCAGGTGATTAAATATTCGTTGTAATATGTTCTAAAATGTAATGTTCTAAAATTGATTTAAGAAAGCAGCGACTCTGAATCTCACTGATATAGTCTATACTTTTTTCCATACAGGTTCTAATTTTTTTCCATAATTTTTTAATTCTGTAAAGTTGCTTTGCTACAATGATCATTGCTAAAAGCACTATACAAATAAAATTTACTGTAATTGAATTGCACCTCCAGGGTCTGGGTTCGATTCCCGGCCAGATTTGATTCCCGTCTCTGTGTGCATGAGTTTGCTTGTTCTCCCCGTCCTGGGTGGGTTTCTTCCTGGTACTCCGGTTTCCTCCCACAGTCCAAAGACCTGCAGATTAGGCTAATTGCCCTTCCAAATTTGCCCATAGTGTGTGAATGAGTGTGTGAGTGAGTGTGTGTGCCCTGCGATGGGTTGGCACCCTGTCCAGGGTATATATATATATTATTGTATTATATTATTGTATTATATTGTATATATATAAACCTGGCAGATTTTTGTGGTTAAAAAGAATAACACATTTTTGGAATGTGGTATTATTGGGAGACAATAATACAATTAGAAAACTAGTCAAATGGGAATGACACCACATCATCATATTATCGTATAATAGCTTGCCCTACTGGGTTTTATTTCTTACTTATTTTGGAACTGTGGCAGTCTTCTCAGTCTCTGTCTAATTTATCTCTGTCTCATTTTACCTGCAGGCTGTTCAAGGTACTGGTTTGGCCTTCATAGCTTTTACAGAGGCCATGACACACTTTCCAGCATCTCCTTTTTGGTCAGTGATGTTCTTTTTCATGCTGATCAATCTGGGTTTGGGAAGCATGATTGGCACCATGACTGGCATCACCACTCCCATCCTTGATGCCTTCAAAATACGCAAGGAGATCCTGACTGGTGAGAACTGCCACACACACACACACACACACACAAACACACACACATATGTACTCACTAATGCATTTTCTACATCATTATTTCACATACAGGTATGTGTTATTAATGAGCTGCTTGCACATAGATGACTTATCCAATTACTGGAGGTAATATCCATAAAAGTTTTGAGTCTAATAACTATGGTAGTCTTGGCAGTCACATCTACAATGCAGATTTATGCCAATTTTAGACCAAGCAGCGGTTAATGGGGCTGAACACTCTTGTCAATCAACTAACTCAGAATGTAGTGCGAATCTTCTATAAAATATATATGAAGAAAGCTGAAAATATTTATATTAATACATTTACATTAATACATTAAAATTTTGGTTCAGAATAACACTGGATGTTTTTTAATGGTAACAATTTTATATGCAGAGCACGGGGCTATTCTCTTAGACCCATACTCACATATCCAGATATGGCATATTCGGTGTCCTCCTAATGGAGCCAAAGGTGTAGCTATAGGTCAGGAATTATAAGGTGTACTTGTAAGGAATGCTAGTAAGTTCCTTAGAACTTGAGTGCTAGTCTTAAATTTGGTGTCTGAATTTGTGGCAATGTGATTCTACTGCTTCTGCCATTGACTGGCTGTGTGTTATCTACCCAAAAGCACACTGTGCCTCTTTGTGTTCAGACATTAAAAGTAGGACTAAGTCCAAGTGCAAAATTTATTTATGCAGAGAAATGCTATCACGACTGTATGTCATTAAAAATATAAATATTTCACTACAGTGAAAAAGCAATTCCATGAAAATTCGGAGAGTAAAATTCAACTAAAAATTAAGATTTTCAATAAAAATAAATATATATGCTGGAAATTTACAATTTAGCAAAAGTAACAAAATAAAGAATAATTAAAAGAGAAATATTTATTATATAATATATAATAACCAAGTTGCCTTCCAAGCTACCAATAAAGACAAAAAAAATTAAGAAATTAGAACAGGTGGTTTGGTTATAAATGGCTTTACTGTTACCAAGCTTGTTTGCTTTATCATCCAGCTCATAGCAATTAACAGCATGAGAGGTTTATGTACAGTATAAATACTGCACTAAAAGCACAAATATGGCACTTTCCAAATATGCAAGTTTTATATTTGATTGTTTATAAATTATGTTGCAAAAAATGCTGTGGTCAAATATTTAAAAGTTTTATTTAACGTATAATTTAAAAAAATAGTAATATTCAGTAATTAATACACATTATATACTAATTCCACTACTGGATGTATATAAAATTCTACTATTTCACTATACAGTTCCACAATTGATTTATCATGCAAAATATTCTTGGGGTGGCTCTGCTGTTTGTAACTGGAGCAGATGTGTTGCTAAATTTGGCTTTATTCTGGTGCAAGGTGCATTTGTTTGTCTGGGAGTGGACTGTGAGGGAGGGTATCATTTCCTTTAGGAGACACTAGATAACCTCTGACCTTTATTTTTCCTTAGTGGTTTGCTGTATTGTTGCATTTTTTTGTGGCCTGTTATTCGTCCAACGATCCGGAAATTATTTTGTCACGATGTTCGATGACTACTCTGCTGGTCTTCCTCTCACAATCGTAGTCATATTGGAAAATATATCTGTGGCCTGGATTTATGGCACCAAAAGGTACCCTGTGTATTTTTAGCAGTTATTCTGTCTTGTTAATTTGTGGACAAGTTATTTTAATACATGATGAAATGCCTATGAATTTACCCAGAAACATCACATAACATGTGTGTCTTAAGATCATCTCTGTATTACTACAATCAGTTTAAAATGTACATGCTAAATATTTTGTGGTATTATTGTATTTTTTTATCAGGTTCATGCAGGATCTAGAAGATATGCTGGGTTTCAAACCATACAGATTGTACTTTTATCTGTGGAAGTATGTTTCTCCATCCTGCCTCCTTGTTCTTATTACTGCTAGTGTAATCGAGATGGGTATCAAATCACCTGGATACAATGCATGGGTTGAGGACCTGGTGAGTGAAACCCAGCATGAAAATCGCTATTTATCTCATTCATGTATGATAAAAAGTGCAAGCATATGAAACATTCACACTGTTACAACCATGCAGACATTAATACTTGCCATATGTTATATATACAGTGTGTATGTATATATATATATATATATATATATATAAAACATATCAGTGGTGCAAGTATTAAGTTAATCATGTGTTAAAAAATTTATATTGAATCGGATATTTATAAAATTGTGATACTTACTAAATCGCAATATTAATTTACTCAGCACCTACTGTAGGTATCGTGATATTATTGTATCAGGTAGTGACTGGTGATTCCCATCCCTAATAAATGTTATAATTTTATATGACGTTGCTATGCTTTAGGAGGTCGCAGAGGGTATTTTTTTCCACTTTTGGTGCTATTAACGCTAGGTAAAGAAAATTTAACAGAAAGATAACGCTATAACAGTCAATAGAAACATGAGCACTTTGTGGGAAAAAGACATTCGATACACGTGTTGAAGGGAGAAGCTGTTGTGTTTGACCATTCCATCACGATGCCATGTTTTCAGATGCTGTGTGACCGAATGTTATAAATCCTATAGGTAAAGGTTGATATTCTGTTGTTTGAAGGTTGAACTTGCAATGTTGTTTTGGGGTTTTGCGTTCAACATAATCCCTATTTTACTTCACCAAAGTCATTTTAACATTCTTAAAAGTTTAGTTGACCTCAGCTATTAAAGTAGTCAATGCAGTGGGAAAGGCACAGCATTTTAAGCTTTCTTGTTATGAAATAATTCTTGAATGAAGGGCTTTTATTATAAGAGGTTTTATTGTCATCTGTATGATATGGCTATACAGTACCTGAATTTCTTTGTCAGATATTATCCATCAATCGTAGGGCATCACCTGTGTATCAACATTACCTCAACACCATTTCCTCTTTTTGTCTTCTCTGTCTAGGCGGAAGAGCGCTTCCACAGCTACCCTCCATGGGCTCTGACCATGTGTTTTGCTCTCATAATTGTAGCCATGCTTCCTCTGCCACTGGTCTTCATTGCACGCCACTTTAACTGGCTTCCTGATGGCTCCAATAAACTGTCTGTCTCCTACCGCAAGAGCCTGACGAAGGATACCTCCAACCTAGAGGATGAGACACGTTTCATCCTGGGCAAAAATACCAGCGAGACACCCTCTCCCATGCCTAGCCACCGGGCATACCTTGGCCCAGGCAGCACATCACCTGTGGAGCTCATTACTAATTCCACATCTATTAGCGGCTATGGCAGCAGTTACCAGACCAACCCTGTGGCACCCAAGTCTGAGTCCTGAGCTCCTCCTTGATTCGAAGGCATCACCCACCAAAGACTGGAAAAGGACATGAGAAGCCACAGCATTATTGTAATTTATTTGAAGCCATACAGGTAGATTGGGATAATGTGAGGGATGATGTGTGTGTTTGTGTCTACGTAGGGGGGTGATCAATGAATAATGGAAGACTGAAAAATAGAAAGAAAGAAAATACAGTAGCCACCGAAGGACATTCTCTATATCAAGCCCTAATTAGCAAGTTGCAAATAGTACTTCTCTTTCCTACCTACACATTTGGACCAAAGGCATTTTTCAGAATAGGTCCTGAACAGAAATAACTGAATCATCCACATAACAATGCGAGATTTACATAATCTTCTGGTAAGTGATTCACTGAATATACCCTATTAAATTTTACAGATACTACAGATATAGATAAGCATGGATGTAGATTTTTAAAAAATAGCACTGAAAGATCGGTAATGAATACAGTGGGGGGGATAAAGCTTAAAGGCTTTTCAGTATGTTTCTTTCTGTTTTAACTATTGTCAATGTCTGGGTTGAGGTGTGAAAGCTGTGAAGAAGGGATTTAATTATAATAATAATACTTGTAATAATATAATAATGGCTAATAGCTAAAATTATTTAAAACCCGAAGGGGAGGTAAAATTTTCACACCCGGTTTGTGAGCATGGAGTTTTCATGTTCTCCCCGTGCTTGGTGAGTTTCCTCCGGTTACTCCAGTTTCCTCCCATAGTACAAAGACATGCTGATTAGACTTAGTGGTGTTTCCAAATTGCCCGTAGTGTATGAGTATATGTGCTTGTGTGCCCTGTGATGGATTGACACCCCATCGAGGGTGTACCCAGCCTCGTTCCCTGGGATAGGCTCCAGGCCTCGGACAACGCTGTACAAGTTAAGTGCTATAGAGAATGAGTGAGAGTGAGTAGCAAATGATGTGATTAGAGAACCCCAACTTAAAAAGATTTAAATAATATCATTAAGTTACTTTTCATAATGTGAAGAAAATAATCTCTCTCTCTCTCTCTCTCTCTCTCTCTCTGTCAATCATTTGATCTATAAAGCATCTATAAAGCCATGTAGGTAGAAAAGGGTGCTTTCCTCTGAGAGTTGTCAGGTGTCAGCAGTCTGTAATGTAAGCACCAGTTTGAAAAATGTAGTTTCTGCTTTCTCATGTCTCAGTAGAAGCATTCCCTAGCCTTCACCATCCCTGATCAGTAGTGGTCATGTCACCAGACTTGTACAGTAGGTGGAAATTAACACACAGTCAGACTGGAGGAAAATGGAGTAAAACTCCAATCATATATTTTGGTGGTTCAAATCAAATCCCTTTTATCATTACTATTTTCAGAGACTGGTTCACTCCAGTACAAACTCTCAGTGGTACACTAGCATAGTGTGGACATAAATTTGACTGCGTGATGCACAGAACCACGGCAGTAGTACAACGGAAAGAAATGTACTGTATAGATAATGTTGATGTAATCCTTAGTATTTGCTGTAACTCTTGTCTTGTGGAAGTGTTGTTGCCCATAGGTTATTAGGCCCAGCACAATATACCATAATCTCATAAAGTACTGACCAAATGTTTCCACTCGGGGCACTATATGCACAAAAAAAACCACAATACATCTAGTTTTAATGCAGTATATACACACACACACAGTATCAATGACAGCATGCCTTTTGTTGCTATAAACACTTTTTTTATTGCCACACTTAGTTTTATTAATCTGATAACTGCCAGGTGTGCAATGAGTGATCAGCACAAAAAAAGCACATTAAACATGTTGGGTTGCAATAATGCTTAAATAAATAAATAAATAAATGAAGGTAGCCTTCATTAAGCACAGCATTTTTAAGTAAATAATAGAGAAACAGTATATATTAGTATGAATATAGCAGACGACAAAAAATGCACAGAATCCAAAAATATTAACAGTAATATTGTTCTTCAGTACACTTTGATAGAATTTTATACCTGTTCTATGGATGTCCAGGGCTAGTTTCTCAAAAGCACTGCAGCACAAGAGTCATTGTTAAATGGAAGACTTAAATGCTGTCTCTCCTTCTACCAGTTAACATGATTTTAATTTAAACTCGTGAAACTAGACAACAGTCAGTGTGGGTCTGTGAAGATTTTCAGTCATCCAGGTGAGGTTATATGAAAGCCTAAAAAGAAGTCCAGTTGGCATGACTCAACTTCCAGATACCAGTTAGTCTGATTCTTTTCCAAAGAAAAAAAGAATTCACAAACAGTTAATAGCCTTTTTCTTTACAATGAAATCTATTTAGTTTTTTTGCTTTCCGAGAGGAGTGGATGCTTCTGCAAAACCCACAACTGAAAATAGTTAAATGTTTTATATCAAAAGCTGTAAATAATATGTAAGCCAAAATTACGTTGTAGAATAACAATCATTTTAGACAACTTGCACTGTATTTTAACAGGTACTGCCTGTTAAAACCCCTATAAACCCCTCACGAATAGACAAAGGGAGTTGAATTGGCTTTTGGAAAATCAAACATGCTACAGAGATTTTGAAAATGG
The DNA here is from genome assembly GCA_030014305.1 of Clarias laeviceps. Lineage (NCBI taxonomy): Eukaryota > Metazoa > Chordata > Actinopteri > Siluriformes > Clariidae > Clarias > Clarias laeviceps. Next base: position 14,064,944 of record JAQMYJ010000040.1, on the reverse strand, counting down.
TTTATATATTGTATAATGCATTTATGCACAAAAATAAATGACAGATTTAGGTTGTATATGAAGGACATCAGCTTCTTTGGGAAGGTCATAGACTGTTATTGCTCTGGTCTTCACCTTATCCCCCGAGAACTTCTGCACCTGACATTATACACCGATTCTGCATCTTGACAAACGATGCAGCCGAGCATTTGAGCACTTGTGTTTCTCCTGAAACAGCCATGTTGACTCGTGGTATAAAAATAGACCTGAGCAGCATGCTTCACAGTGGTGTTTCCCCAGGGAGCCCGTGTCCCAGACAGCATGCTAGTGCACTCTCATCGGATGAGGTGGAGGGTTGAAGGCCCACAATTCCCAGCATGTACATGCTGTTCCTACACAAGTTTCATTGAACCCCTGGCAACAAACCCTTGCATCAACAGGGAAACAGAAGCAGAAGGCTGAGCAGTTAGGTCCTGCAACACGTACTGTGTGCAATAACACATTTTAACCACAATGTGTCCTCAGTAACTAATGAAAGGCAGTTTAAAGGTGTGTCCCTGTGTCTCTGCATCTGTCTCCTTTTTTCACCTCCATAGCAGCCCATCACCCAAATACCCCCCCCCCCATCAACAGCGCCTGCTAAGCACAGCTGCGAGACATTTTCTTGGCTTCTTTGAGACCAGTGCACTTTATTTTTCATATAGATATGACCCTAAACTTGAATTTTCTAGGAATAACCTGACAACAACACACAGGAGTATAGCCTGGACCAAGAGTTATATGAAGGTGAAGCCTCCTTATTTATATTTCCATCAAATTTGTCATCAAATATTTGCAATTCTGTGACAAATGGGAGCTACACAACCAGATAGGACAAAGACTGGAAATCACACACACACACACACATACACACGCACACAAAGCTGGAAAGAAAAGGCACATTTTACATGTACCATGCACATAAATAATTTATTTCAATGGCACTGTTACACATTTTCCAGTAGCACATTATATAATCTACAAGACAGTTTAACATTCAGAGTTATCATTTCTTAGGACAATCTAGAATTTCACAGCTGTATATTTTTTCAGTTGGAATTTCCTGAACCCATCAAAGTGACTACAACTTTGGGGCCTCTGGCCAGTTCCATTATATCTCAGCAGTAGGACAGGCGAGTCCTATTATAGCTATTTTCATAGAAGGCATTTTTATTTAAGTGGTGCTGGAGGCCATGGTATTTGTGAGCAAGCTATTATTATGTATATGTATGTAAATTGTGATTGTCAATATATTAACTGTAAATATCAGTGTATATTTTGTTAATTTACTGTGAAGAATATACCATATGACTATACAAAAAAGTGTATTCATGTATTATTGAGTATCTATGATGTACATTGTAAACTTAGAATATCTATTTTGTACATGTCTGTATGTGTGTATGTATTGTGTGTAATGACTGTGTCTGATGTGTCAATATGTATGTTGAAAAAGGCAGGGTGTGTTTTGTCTTTTTTTCTTTTTTAAGTAGCTTTCACTGGTTCTTCCCTGTGAAAGAACCTCAGGACCATGTTATCTTACATTCTCCAGACTGCTCTGTGTTACAACGTTCATTCACATAAAAAAAAAACTGTTTTATCGGTAATGTTTGTTTAGTTATTGATGTTGATATGTTTGGCATATGATTTAGGGTCATTTAGAAATTCTGCTGTCTATTCTGTGTGCTTTCTTTAATATTATAATTTGCTGCTGACATTTTGTGGAAAAAGTCAAAACCTCTTGCACTTAGCTTACTTTGACAACATTCTATGTTGTTAAATTTTATTGAAAAATAATTATAGGCATTTAGCTAAACCGACACAGTTTATGTGTTGAATTATAAGAGAGAAATGAGAACAATATGTGAGCACACTCTGGAAGTGTGTTTTTTATCATTCAAAATATTTATTGTAAATGTAAATGTATTTGGTCATGTTAAGTACTGCAATATTATTTTTCAAAAAATGATTTACAGTAGATCGCAATCATGCCTTTCCATGGGTTGTTTTTTGTTTTTGATCTTAAAATGATGTAAAGTCTCTATGTTTGTGCTGTACTAGTTTTAGGTGCAATAAGCAATATTTCTGCAGACACTTACGCAAATGTGGACTATATATAGATGTGGGAGGTAATATCACAGTCATGGAGATGCAGGAACCAGCACTGCCCATGCTGTCGATGGCGTAGCTGTATTCAGAGTACATAGTACAGCCATAATGCAGTACATTAGGCGCTTTCCCTTGATATAACCCCACATCACACCATACCCTGTTCATTAGGGTGAAAAGAACGCTATTATACTAGGGACACTCTTAGCTGTACCTCGGACTATTCTGATGTCAGTGTCATTGATATTGTACAGTATTTCTGATACACTTGGAAACAAAATGAACTCTACTGTATGACTACTGTATATGGTCCATCACAAAATCATCAATAAAGAGTTTATTCTCAGGTCTGTATTCATTGTTCTTTTTTTAAAGCTGTGTTGCATAGTTTAATTTTAATCAAAGAAATCAGATTGTACTATGTATGGCAGGAGTTCCAGCCAGTAATAAGAAAACCCAAAAGTCTAAACAAAATAAATGGGACAGAGTCAAATTTGATTGACTCTTGATTCAGAAAACTGATTTAGCCTTTTTTCTGTTTAAACAAGTAGTTATTTGCTTTTGATTTCTGTGGGGATAGGCTTAGTACAGAATGGAACCATAAACATAAATATATTTTTTAAAATTAAAATAGATGGGTGCTTATTTAAGTGTTGTTTAAGGTCAAGTGTTGTGACTGTACTACTCATTTCACAAACTGGTTGAAAGGACACAGAAGGGTCTTGATGCATGGCTTCTTTCTATCAGTATGGATGGTGCATCAAGTTTATCCATGCTAGAGGCTTGAAGGAGGTTAAAGTGGGGTGCAGGTCATGGTGTTTTTAGTCTCTATGTACTGTAAGACTACCTTTTTTAATTCTGAGTGAAAATTCTGAATATCCATGGCCTGGGATACAACTTGATAAGGAAATCTCCCAGCTTTCTGTATCCATCATTTGTGTAACCACACACTAACAACAAAATTTACAAACTACATATGATGCCATTTGGCAGATGCCCTTATCCAGAGCGACTTACATTTTTCTCATTACACATATGAGCAGTTGAGGGCTTACTCATGGGCCCAACAGTGAGAACTTGGTGGTGCTGTGGTTTGAACCTGGGACCTTCCTATCAGTAGTTCAAGTTCTATTCATTTCTTTACTGCATGCAACAAAAATATTGTTAGTATAGCCTGCCCCACACTTACAATAATAGGCTTATACAGTATGGTCTAGCCATATTCTCACTGTGGCTAGACCATATAAGCCTGTTATTGTAAGAAAAAAGAAATATTTCCACACGCACAAACCTAAATGTCAAGATAGCAGCGTGAGGCAAGAAAGACAGTTTATTGTCTAGAACTACCAAAAAGATTTTGTGTTAATAATTAATAATAAGCATAAGCAGTTTTTGTGGAATGTGCCATTTGAAACAAGATTGGTTTGGATCTTGTATGTCTTCTGGCACAGACAGAAACAGCTGATTTTATATATTATGTTAAGAACATTAAAGCAGAAAAGTGATATTATTCAGCAGTTGCTAATGAACGATGTCGTTAATGTGGGCTTTTCTGGATGAGTATGGCTCCTTCTGTCTTAAAGGCAGTCACTACAGCTTTAGATAAAAGATAAAAGGTGAAGAGATTTTGCAAGGTGGTCTACAGCATTGTGAAAGGGAAGTGGTAGAATGGATGGACATGGGAGTCTGCAGGATTTCTTCTGCACTAGATAGGGATGTAATTGATATAGAAATTAAAGATCAAAAGTTAAACTTTCTTCAAGGAAGACATCAGCCGTTGCCCCGAGTGGTGCAACGGTAAAGTGCTCGCCATATCGAGTTTGATTCCAAGGTGATGCTATAGCCTCTTGCAGCCGGGGACCTAGAGAGAGTTGATTGGCCAAGCTCCCTGCCGCTGTCTGGCGAGCATGTTACATGTTATGCAACCGCCAACAGTACATGAGCGAGCAGTTCAAAAAGATGCGGTCATCTGGAGTAGTAGCCTTGTGGGAGTCCCCTTGTCAAGGGTGGAAATTGGATACGACTAAACCCGGGAGAAAATCACGGAAAAATACCCCCACACAGACGCACAAAAAAAGAAGACATCAGTCGTCATAGAGATCCATCCATTATGGAGTTTCAGTTTCAGGTGGATTTTTTTTTTCAATGATAGAATGGAACATGTCAGGCAAAAAGCAGATTTTAAATTTAAAGCCAGACAATTTAATAAATAGTGAGGTAAATGAAAATATACAATAACTATATCAGATCAGTGATAAGAATGTTTTACTTCTTTTTTAAAAGACTCAAGAAAATTCAATAAATATTTTATTAAAATGATCAACCTGGGTCTCCGAGTGGCGCAGTGGTAAAGTGCTCGCCCTATCATCCGGAGATCGATTCCCGGCTGATGCTGTAACCTCTCGCAGCCAGAGGTCTAGAGAGAGCTGATTGGCCGAGCTCTCTCACAGGGGAGGGATGAGAGGTACTTAGTGCTCCCACATTAATCACGGCTCTACAGTCAATCAGGGGCGTCTGTGAGCTCGCACAAGTGGAAGGAGCGGATAGCGCTGTCCTCAGAGTGTGTTACTCCGCCCCCAACAGTGCGTGAGCGAGCAGTTCGAAAAGATGCGGTCAGCTGGCGTCACGTGATTCGTTGGAAACATGTGATAGTCTTCAGCCCTCCCGAATGAGTGGTAGTGGTTGCCTTAATGTGGGAGCCCCCTAGTGACGGGGAGGAATTGGACACGACTAAATTAGGGAGAAAATTGGGAAAAAATCCCCCCAAAAAAATTATAATAAAAAAAAAATAAAGATCAGCCTGTGTATTAGATCCCTAGCCTATACATTTTTAAACAAATAGTATCAGAAGAAATGTAACATCATTACCAAAGTTACCATAGTTACCAAAACTCCTGATTAAACAAAAACTACCTCAACCATCCATTTAAAGACCAATATAAAAACCTCTCCTTTATCTTCAAGATCCTAGAAAATGATACACAGAAGTTATGCTCATACTTACATAGGAATAAAACATGTGAAACTTTTCATTTAGGGTTTAGGCCTCATTATAGCACAGAGACAGCACTGATTAAAATCACATGTCCTATTGTCCTAAATGTCCTACTACTGGCCTCTGATCGGCTTGTGTTTCCCTGCTTGTGTTGTTTGACCTTGTTTTTACACCACTGATCATCCTTTAATTCTTGATACATTAGCAAATGTTGTAGGAGGTACAGGAATGTTCCTGTCCTGGCTCAGGCTCAGCTGATTGTTATCAGTTTATAGATGCTCTGAGTAATATCATTTGTAAACATAGTTGATGACACACATGTATATTTCACCAAGCCAGATGAGAGACACCAGATCAATAAGTTGAGGAATGTGTATGGAATGGGAATATCAAGTCCTTTTGGTTTTATCAGGCAATTAAAGACCTTTATGTGATTATTGATTCCAGTCTTTTATTTGAAACACATGTTCAGAATATTAATAGGGTAGATTTTCCTCATCTTAGAAAAAATGGCAAGGTAGAATAATAAATAAATAAATAAATTTAAATAAATACATTTCCATACAGTACATTTGCTACCTTCAGGTTGGATAACAGTGATGCCTTGTGGAAAAACAAGCTCCTGTTAGTCCAGACTGCAGCTGCCAGAGTCCCTACTAGAAACATAACATGTGAACATATCATCCCTATCTTACCCAGTTTGCATTGGCTCTCAATACAATTTTTGTGCTACAGTAAGTTAGTACCTACTGTACTTGAACTGCTGGTAATCTATGTTCTTCCATGATAACTTTGATCAAAGGTTGCAGGGCATTTATTAGTACCATGTACAGGAGAGGTCAGGCTTTCTTTTAAAAAGCCCCAGCTTTATTTAATATGCCTTCCAAATAGAGTTAGTGTTCAGGACTCAGACACAGACATAGTTTTTTCTTGCAGAAAATCTGAGTTGTTAATAGGCTTAGAGCTTTTTGGTGAACTTGTATGTTTGCTGCTAAGGATAGCCCCATATAGTATGCTTAAAGATACATGTGATTACTGAGGACAGTTCCATGCAGAAACAACAAAATATTTTGACGTTTTGACTGTTGGGGACTACAACTTTTCTGATAGGTCTTGGACCAAGATTCCATATGACAGTCAGTAAATATCAGTCAAGCAAGAGTTGATAACCTCAACAAAATAGACTTTATTTTAACAAGATGAATTTCCTGTTAAATAGTTATGGGATTGACTTTTTATGGTCATGCTATCTGGTATCAAATGAAGATGGCTTCTTCCTTATGGCATTACATGGAATTTTCCTTTCCACTGTTGCCTCTATTTTTTTCATTAGAGCCAAACTGATTAAACTACAAATTCACTTATTTAAAAAAAGAATACATGGTAGCCATAACTGTTATATTTTTTAAAGATGCTTTGTGATAAAATGGCTATACAAACAAAAGAGGACTGTATTGATCTAAAGTTTCTTCTACTTTTTCAGATCCAAATCAGAGCAGGCCAAATGGGGGGAAAAGGGGGACAGAGGAAAGTATTTATGGCTGACTTGAGTGGATAAGAAAAGAAGAAAAGAAGTCAGGGAGTGGTAGGTTTGTAAAATATTGGAAGCTAGGGAAGAAGGATAGATCAGGTAAATTTTGCAGCAAGTAGGGTAAGGGGAATGAGCTGTCACAGGCAGGGCAGGGAGGACAAGAGGAAAGGACACAAAGTAGTAATGTGAGAAGTGGAACAGGGGAATATCAGTGTCTATACAGTATATGGGAAAGATCAGCTGAAGACCAGGTCCAAAATGCTTCCTCTCTTGAGTAACCTATCAGCCAGCATTTGTTGATATTCAGGTAAAAAAAAAAGTACAAAAGAGTAAATGAAGCACTGCACATCTTTGAAACAAAGGCAAACCCCTTGCCACTGTCCCAGCCAGTTTCTGTCGAAATGACAGATGAGTGTCAGCTGATTTATCCTTGTTGTAGTGCTTTGTTTGTAACTTACTGTAGTTGAAAACTACTTTAGCTGGAGAACTTCTGACGGCTGTTGCTGAATAATAGAAATTGTTTGTGAGTTGGTAAATCTTGTTTATGTATAATAAACATGATTAATTTAAGCAAGAGTGGGTGATTTAGGTTGATGTTAAGTTTGTTTAAAGCGTTTTGTCTTTCATCTGGTGCTCAGTGTAACTGTGACTAAATTACATAGATGTGCACAAAAAGTTATTTTATTCTTATAACTTCAATAGCAATCAGTCATGAGCGAACATGAGTCATGAGTACTTGTGGCAAATGGCACACAGACATGCTAAAGAGTATTTCACTCGACAATTGCTACCATTACTATTTAGGTATAACACTTAGTGTGCTTTGTGCAGTTTGAGTCATAAATTTTATTTAAACACAAGTTTACAAGTTAAACTCACAAGTTTAAGTCACAAGGTGCATAAGAGAAAGAGCATGAAATATGTTATAAAGTGTTTATGTGCAATTGTGTAGCAACCAAACATTACATACCGTTTTTAATGAAGGTTGTTCAGTATATTGATAATTACATCTGAAACAGCATGATCCTAATACAAAGACATCTCTGTTGAAGTAATGGATCAATGTTTTAAACAGAACTTCATACTGTGTTATTGGTTCTTTGCCTGGCCAAAAAAATTAATAATAATTTCACACACTCTAAGATTTCATTCAGCCTCTTTTGGCTTTGATTACACCACACAATGTGGTGGCCAGTTCATGTGTGAAAAAGTTCTCATGCTACCAGAAGCACTTTTTCACAATTTAAGTCCTGGAATATGTCTTTACCGTCAGGGAAGAAAAACTCAATTGATGTGATAGCCTTCAGCACAATCAGGTCATTAGCTAACTTTATTTTATTTTATTTTATTTTTATTTTTATTTTTTACCATTCAATATTACCAAGTGTTTAAGTGATCTCCATTCATTGTTTTCTTTAATGATATTTCTTCCACAGACCTGAGGGTTCAACATTTTCCTTCCAGGTTTTAATAATGTGTTGCAAATTTTTTAAACAAGTTTGAATAATTTTAAATCTTCTTAGTTGTTTTCTTTGCTTGACGAAGGCCAGTAATTTTTTTTCTCCAAAATTCATTTCAATACTTAAAAGATTTTTCTTAATCTGTCTACCTTTACCATACTGTATACAACTTTTCCTGAATTCCCGGTGCCTGTGTTTATAACGATAATTACAGTACATGTGGATTACAGTCATTTTCTCATAAAATATTAAGTAAATAAAAAAAATTAAATACTCATAAATATATTGTCTTACAGTATCTGTGTGGTTATAAAGGTTTGTGGGTCTTTTTAGTGACAGACATGTTATTGAATCAGAGATTGCATTATTGCACTCCAAAACTTTTGGTTACAGTACGCCCTTCTGGAGATTTTTCTGGATGTCTCCACTCTCTATTATGCAAGCATACAGCCAGTGTGCACGGCATACACATTTGGAAAGTTAAACACTTGGTCACAACCTTCAGACTAGAGTGTGAGTCACTATGTTGAGTGGTGGCTCTCGGTCTTTACAGCCTACACACATGAACAGCACTTTGGAAAACTGAATAGTACAATGCAGTAAAAGCAAAAGCAACAAAGTGGGAGAAAGAGCGAGAGAGACAGAGAGAGATTTCATTTTTATTAACACATACCACTACTCACTTTTGTAATGCAAAACCTTTTTATTGGCAATATTAATTTTCTTAGAAATATGTTTTACTTTTTATGTACAGACCATATGATCATAAATAATAAACCTATACTCATCAAGTCAAGTCAAGTCAAGTAGGCTTTTATTGTCATTTCAACCATATTCTTTAACTGACTATCTAAGACAAACCAAACGTACACCATAAATTATTAAAAACTATTCTAAGGTACTTTACAAAATACATATACAATACAAAAGATAACACAAGACAACATAAAGTGCATGTGCAAAAGAGCAAACAAAAGCAACAACATGAAACAATGCAATATACTGTAATAGTGGGTTGAGGTAGTTCAAGTTACATGATAGATAAAAAAAACAGTAAACATTTCTTGTAGTAGCAGCAAAGACAAGAAAGAGTCTGTGTGAAAATAGCAGCTAATAATATAAATATTTGAGCAAAAAAAACAAGGATGGTTGTAGATCAGTGTGCATGCACTCATGTGTTTATCAGTCCAGTCCCATTTTATAAAGGTGAATGTTTATCTGAGTTGAGTGTGTGTTTGTGTGTGTGTTTGTGTGTGTGTGTGAGAGAGAGAATGGGAGAGTCTATATATAAATATGTATAACTATATCTGAATATGTATGTGTTTAATTTAGTAAAGCATCACATGTCGAAATTTCACTTTGGAGCTTGGAGTGTGAAAGATAATGTTTTTTTAAACACTATGTTAACTGATATGTTATTTTATATTTATATATCTATATCTATATGTTATTTTTTATTAAACATTTATCTGCTTAAAGCTGGGCTGTTTTACTTGGGTTGATTAGCAGAAGTCAGGTAAATGCTAAAAGGTAACATAAACATAAAAAAGGTAACATTTACCCTCCTCATTCAAATCCATTACAAAACTCCTCAAATACACATTGCTCAATTCCGATTTTTGGTCAGACCGGATTTGCATTTCATGATGTTTGATATTTATAATTATAAGTGACTTTTTTCTGACTCTAATGTGGATGCGTCAGTTCTCTGAATTGGCACACGTCAATATGTCACATATTAAAAACACGTTATATTTATGCAACCACTCATTCATTTCAAACAATGGATAGCAGTTAGCTGACTGTATTAAAAGCCGACCTGTTTTAGAGCTCCTGTTAGCCCTATTATGAAATCCTGCTGCCGGTGCTGGGTGACACATGCACAGTGGCAAAAATTGCATGAAATCTGACCTGGCTGTTCGTATTCAAGTCGCATGAATGCATATGAAATATGTATCCAATCTAGGACCACATACGAAAGTGACCCAGATCCATAAAGTAAACGCAGCCTATGATCTCATGGTAAAATTATTATAACTGTATTATTTAGTTCATACAAAGACAAACTATGGCCTGCATCCTTATTTTCCTTCAGTTAGTCAATAACTCAACTCAATGTAAGAGTGATTTATACCTATCAATCCAACATGGCATACAGGATATGTAGCACAACCACAGAAGCAGCACTTAACAATGGCCTTTACCAATGGACACATGTAATCGACTGATTGCTTTGTTACAGTATGTGCTCAAAGCAGTTTTTCTGTTTCTATTTCTGCCACATAAGTGCAAATAATATCCCCATGCTTTACTTTGTAGTTTATGATCATCATCTTAACAGCACTTATATTATTTTAAGTGCAGCTTTACTATATTTTAATTTTGTATGTGTTAAACACATGGTCTCAAACACAACTATTCATACTATATACAGTTAGTCCTCAACATACAAACTAGTTTTGTTCCAAGAGCTCGGTCATAAATCCAATTTGTTCATAAGTCCAACAAACATTTCCTGGTATACCATACTAACACAAATGGCTACACACAGTATTAAATTAATATTGACCATGTCCTTGTTCTTTAGAATTGTGCCAGTGGTTGAATGATTCATGTTAAATGAACAAGCAACGTCTGCCATCTTTCCTCCTTCCTTCATTACCTCAATTCTTTTTCACTTATTACCTATTGCTTGGCACTTCTTAGCAGTACCAGCTGCATCGCCGCTGCTGTTACACTTACTTCCATGCATGTACATGCATGCATGTGATCTAACTTCCGCGATTTGAACACGCACAAACTCATGTTCGTATGTTTGAATGTTTGTAACGCAAATGAACCTGCACTTCCTGCCTTAATCCTGAGCCCTGGGATGTTTGTGGTACTCTGTGTTTCTAAAGTGTGTCTCTGTCCAGGCGTGCATGTATGACTGAAAAGCACTCACTGACAGGAAATGAGGCAGATGTAGGCTAGACGAGAGCTAGCCCTCTGAGCTGACATAAAAAATAAATGCATTGAATCGATCAAGTGGCCTCTAAGGGATGCTGTAGATTATAAATGTTCATTAAGATAGTCTTTCTCTAGGTGTCTCTGCTATATAGATTAACTCTTCATATGCACTAAAAAATTTAATGAATAGATTTGAACGTATACAAATGAAGTACATGTTGCTTTGTCCATTCAACCCCAGCTACATTCAGGCCTTCTCTAAACCCTCAGCACATGCTTTTTAGGGCCATTTCAGTGATTGAATAAAATTGGTACACGGATGCCTTATTCAAGCAGATTGCCTCTCTAAATGGACGCATTGCTTTTGAGATATATGTCCACTGGCCATTATTGTCACATGGGCAATTGAGCTGTGAACAGTTAGCAAGTAACCAGGCATTAGCCAGGTTCTCCATCTCAGCTCTGACACAAATTATCGCATGTGAGTCTGGAGGAGGCAAGTGGCACTCACACACTGCAAAAGGCAGGAAAAACAGCGATCATTGACAAACGAACACCAGTGGCCATTTGAGCTATTGAACACTGACTTGCCCCTGCGGTGCTAAAAGCAGGGTGATTTAGTGAAGATGAGAGAAAGATCTCAGGTGAAGCTTCACATAGAAATAATCCATAGAATAAATAAATATATCGACAAGCATTTTTTCATGATCTGTTTTCTATTTTGGTTTTTGAACAGAGTTCACAGAAGGTCTTGCTTTTACAGAAAAAAGAAATTCACATCATAAAAATATCCTTTGGTCTTAAGTTGAAAATGCCAGTTGGAGGAAAGGTCATGCAACCTGCTCTCCAGTAGCCAATTTAGTGCCATTTACAACCATAGACATCCAGCGACAATGTTATGGAAGAGTAATGAACTTTTCGTTACAATTCTAGTCTGATCATAGATGTCATGTTTATCTAATAATTACCAAAAGCCCTCAATGAGTTATTTCACTAGAGTATAGGACAGAACTCATATGATCGGACACGTTATTGCACTTGACTTTAATCAAATTCATCCAACAATTCTCATGTTTCAATGGGTACATATCTGTTATCAGTTGGTAAACAGTAACTGAGTTTTTCCTCTTTCATTTTGCTTCACTAACACAAAACTCTTTTGAAAAATCCCTGAAAATAGGCAACCTTGACTTGGATCAGAAATATTGTTTTGCACTGTCGCTGCATCATGTTTGAAGAGTCACATTTTCCCCTGTGTTGTTCTCTTTGAAGAACATCCTTCTCAGAACATCCTTCTCATTATATCCTGTAAAAACACCTCTCTCTACACTATCAATCAAACAAACACACATGCACATCCTCTCTCTCTCTCTCTCTCTCTCTCTCTCTCTCTCTCTCTCACACACACACACACACACACAAACACACACTATAATACACTATAAAACCACCCACATCCTCTCCAACTACACATCCTCTTACTAACACATTCACATACACAGCTGCATTTGACATCCTGGCAGGCTAATTAAAGCAGGGGATGCACTGGATTGCAGGTTCCTTTCTACATGTTTACTTGGCTAAGAGGCCAGTGGCAAAAGGGGCCACTTCCCCTTTTCCCACAACTGGAACATCTGATTTAGTAACAAACATCCTTCACATAACAAAATCATTCTAACATCCTGTTCCTTCAATACGCTAAATAACTAATGCTAAGGTTATATTTCTAGGAATCTGAAAATAACATAAAGTAGTTTGGAAACTATGAAATGCCAGAATTATTTCTAGGCATCTTGGCATAGGTTCTACATGCAAGGGACATTTAAGTCAAACTGGGCCGAATAACAGAACATACACTAGTTAAGAGAGTAAAACTATGTTTATTTTTCTATAGAATTACCTGCTACACTAGTGCTTGGATACCATCAAGGTATAAAGTTTTCTCAGTACACCCAAGCAATGATTGGAATGCCTGCTTCATGCGTAACCCACTGACCTTCCTGGAAACCTTGTAATGGGCCAAACATGTGGAAATGACTTGGAGCAATGGCAGGACTGCCAAGTTCCTATAATGTGCAAGTGGTGTTCATGAATGATTGTGTGTACAGTTTCCACAGACAGATTTGTTTCTTCCGCAAGTTGGTTCCGCAATGTTCACGGGAACGACAATCAAGGACATACAGCCTTCTTTGAAATGTTTGCACCATTCAAATGCTTTAAGAGTCTCTAAGTGCCTCATTACTGCAATGTGCTTGAAGTCATCTGTAAATGTCAATCAATTTTATGTCTTCATCCACGAGGAAATTTCATTTCAAGTTTTAACTTGAACTCCCATCATATACTTGGAAATGTACTGGAGGGATACATCTTTCTTACAAATACAGACAAATACAGTAATAATCTCTTCAACTATGTTTGGATAAATGTCATACAGAGTGGCGTCTAACTTTACTCCAATTTCTCTCACAGGTGTTATGATCTGGTGACAGACTGTATATAAATATATGCATATGGATAAGCAGGATTTCGACTCAGTAGAAGGCGACGTCATGGAAGGAATATCATTGGACACCCTGCCACTGTGGATGCTCCTGGCCAGTGTGGGGGTAACATGACCATCTGTGCTGTCATCCGCATGCATGGGGTCCTCCATCACTATGAAAGACTTGGTCCACACAACACAGCTCATTTTCTGTTTTTTTTCTTGATGCTTTTCATAATATTCTCATTTAACCCAACAGCATCTGGTCCATACCACTGGACCAGAACACAATGTCAGGTTCCATCATGGAGCAACTGTTCAAGCTTAGTTCCAGAGCCATCCATATTTTTCTGCCTTACATCTCATTATAGAATTGCAAAAATAGTGGTGCTTTTCTTTAGTTCTTTATGCACCATAGTCAATTTAAGACTTTTTCTTATGGACACATAGAAATGTTCTAAATTTTACTATTAAACATAGCTGTGATTTCTACTGTTGATTTTTATGATGTAAGTTCACAATGCATTTAAATCCAATCATAAACACTTTTCACCACAGAACACCACTCCAAGTACTAATAATGCATTCAACAGGTCTTAATCTTAATCTTAATGCCAATCATTTCTGCAAGCTCACTTTTTTTGACCAGGCAGCGCAGTAATTTTATAAATTGTGGCTGTTTTCAGAAATCATCAACCTCAAGGCAGCATGTGAGCTCATTCTAAGGACACCCAGTTGTTTTCAGACCTGTCTCTCACTCGCATTTTTTTTCCAATGTCAAATTGGTGTATTTTAGGAGCAAGATCTAATTTTAAAGCAAATAATTGGATTTTACCCAACTATATTTCCTCAAACATAGGCCATGGCAAACAAAGGGAAGGTGTAATTGCATACAGTGTATATATAGTCCACAGAGTTCCAGACAGTTTAAATTCCTGAGACCTAGCATCTAACCAAAGTGTATTACAATTTCTGTGTGGATTCAAAATTATGCAGAAATTTTAACAAGAACATTTTCTATGTGGGTATGTCCAAAATGAGTCCTTTGTGGGTCTTATTAAAGTTAATATTACATAATTTATGTGAATCTGTAGTTGGCAATCTGTTGGTTGGTACAAAGCAGCAGTCTTAATTGATCTATTTAAAAGCCTGGTGCATTGTCAGAGGTACTGTAGTGCAGGATAATTGGTGAACTGCAATCTGTGCACCTCAGTTTTCAGTGTAAAATACAATTTGATGTCCATTTGATTATAACACAGAGCTTAGGGTGACAAAAAAGGTTCCCTAAAGAAGTCCATAAATCAGTTTGTATTGCAGTGAATGTAAATGTTTAAACTGCATTTACAGTATATTGATTGCGTATGTCAGCACAAAATCTGAAAAAAAAGTTATGCAATTTTAAAATGTAAGGTTTGTATTTTTTTATAAACAAAATTGGTTTATTTTTATGACATAATTAGCCAACATGACACATCAGTCAATTGTTAAAGCTTTTGTTAAAGTTTTGTTAAAATTTCACCAAGCTCTCTCTCTACTTACAGTAGCAGAAAATCATTTAACTGTGCCATGCTCAAGTTTCATCAGATGATGCTACACTAAACTTTCACTTTCAAAGTTCAAGCAATAGTTCAAGCAATAGGTTTTGAAGAATCCTGTCATTTGAAAGGATGCAAGTAAAAGACTTTTGACTCTTAAACAAGGAAAACAGTCAGCATTTTAATAGTGGAAATGAACTGAGTAAGCAGTAAAAAAAGGATTTTTTGGCAGAACTTTAATAAAGCACTGCAAACAAAAAGTGCTAAATGATGATAGTGTTTAACGTTCTATGATAACATAGGACATTTCTTAACTGACTGTAATGTGAGGCCAAAGGGGAAATGACATGACCAGGTAATTGAACATATTACACCAATGATTAAAAAGTAGAATGACAACCGGCAGGAATTTAACATGCCTTTTATACTTCAGATATTTTCTAGGGCTCATCAACTCCAGAAAACATAAAAATTGTAAAATACTAAATATACCTTTTTTCCCTCAAACATTCCCAATGGAGAAACAAGATAATTTACCTGGTGCCTTCAGATTCGACAGGTACTGTATATTACATGCTCATTATCAACCACAGGCATCTCTCTCACACTTGATTTTTTATGACGTCTTTCAGTTGAAGACCCTTCTGTTCCTAGATGCAAAGCATATCCTCTTTGGTTGAGGTGGGTGCATCTGAAAGCAGCACATAAGCCACATTGTCTCGACATCATAAACAACATGCCAAAGTCAGTTATGTGGATTCTTTTTGAGAAAGCTTAATTCCACTGAACCGAGCTATGATGGAAACCAGGAGCTCAGGAAGGATCATTGTAATATAGATTACCATCAAAAACCTAATGATGTGGCCCCCATGTGGCCCCAATGTTTCTGAACATTTAGAAGTTACATCAATTTTCTCCTCGATGATAATGCTTGGATCCATAAAACTAAAATGTGGTAACCAAAGGCATCGCCAAATGCTGAGCTTTTTTTTTTTCAGCTTGACCTGAAACTGCATGAACGGACAACTTTCACTTCTGCCTTTAAACTCAACTAGTTCATGCTGAGCTACAGTAGTCCTGCTGAGCTTGTAGTTAATACAGTGAGAAAATAAAAATGTATGCACTTGCAAATATTCTGTAACCTTCCCCAAGCTCAGTACATGACAAACTTAGTGTGACAATGTCATTACTTAGGTAAAGGAAAGAAAATGAAAAATGGCAAAAGATAAAGGTTTGCAACAATGACCAATTTATGAGAGTAATATTATGTAACAAAATAGGCTAGTACAGTATAATTTAACCTGCATTGCTATATAGGGTGTGATACATGCTTTTGGGAGGTTTAGTTTTGAAAAGAAAGGGTGTGACAAATGTGGCTTGAAAGTAATCAGTACCTTGCCTAATCATAAAATAAAAAATAAAAAAATACAATTGACAAGAAGTGATATAAGATTTGGGGTATTAACAAATACTGTAACTATCAGCGGTATTGCACATATTGCAAATATTCTTTTGCACTGTGGGAAGAACCTTTAACTGTTTATGAGGTAGATTGCCTGAAAGGTAGATGCCTGGAAATGCAGGAAAGGGTTATGGATAAACCTAGCTGATTAAATATGTCAATACTAATCTAATCAGCAGTTAAAAATGGTCTTTTGTTCATGCGTTAATTTTCCATAACGCTTGTCCTGTGTAGAGTCATGGGGGCCTGGAGTACAAGGTGGGATACACCCTGGATGCGGTGCCAACCCATCGCAGATCAAAGTCACACACACTCATACCCTGTCATACACCATGGGCAGGAACCCGGAGTCTTCCACAGAGAATATGTAAAATCCACACACACAGCCTAGAGACAAGATTCAAACCCCAGTTGGTACTGTAACACTGAAAACATTTTCTTGTGGAAGCTATGAGAGGTAATAATCTTACTCAATATCAGATTAGGTCCTACCACGGTCATAAAAATAGGAATAAATACAATGGTCAACTTTGGCCTCCATGAACTGTAGTTGGACTACAGAGGTTCCTAGATGGCTGGATGGTAAATATCAGATTACATAAACAGTCATGCATAAAATGTCAGCCATCAGGCAAACGTTAAATTAAATCTAGAAAATATGCAATTCCATAAGAGAAAGTTATGTTCTACAAATTATATTTTACTTTTTTTTTAGCATCGTAATTTCACACGTTAAGACATGTTGGCAAAATCCAAGGACGATGTCCAAATGATACAAATAAAATATGTCTTATTTAACGTCATGTAACCGGCTTAGAAAAACTAACATATCCACAATACTTAATGTTTGGTCATCCTTTTAACAACTCGATTCAAATCAGAAAACTGCAGTTACATTTTATTTACATTTTATTTACATTTTCTGAGGCCAATAGGAGGTCATTTACTACTTTAATGAGTGCTGTCTCTGTGCTATGATGAGGCCTAAATCCTGACTG
>JAQMYJ010000040.1:14032533-14042533 GCA_030014305.1 Clarias laeviceps | reverse complement strand
CCTCATGCATGTTGTTTTAGTCAAGACCTTTATAATTATTCTACCATCATCACTCAGCGAAGTTTGGCCCATAATCTCTTAACTACTATTACCCCTACGCGGTTTCGCGCGGTGGCCGTAAGTACGGTTCATCATGATTCACAGTGAGTTTTGGCTCTGTGATTAGGTTTCCATCTTTCCGTGTGTCGGTCCTTGCATAGTCAAACCGCATAAGTGAGGGTATAACAGCAGGATAACAGAGGGGGACGGGTTATCAGGGACGGGGCTTGTAGGACGACTTTCACACACACACACACACACACACACACTAACGGATTCGGAATGACTGCTGTCTGGCTCATGGATTACATAAATTGTCTGAATAACAGATTACATTTTTGAAAAAAATAACTAAATAACTGAGTACTTAAATGGCGGACCTAACACATTAGATTACTCGTTACATCAAAAAAGTAATCCAAGTACTCTAACGCGTTACTTTGTAAGGTGTTACACCTAACACTGGCCATGTTGAAGTAAGTAAGGTGCTCCCATAAGAACATTTGTCAGAAGGGGGCCCATGACCAGGCTAGGACCAGCTCCCACACTTCCTGCTCCACCAAGGGTGTGATTATGGTTTCCGGCATAGCCATTGTATCTCCCTGCCCAGCTGAGGGCATCGCTACGCCACCTTGTTCCAGATGCACATGTTATATTTCACTCCAAATGAATGTTTACCTGCATTTGCATCAACCTCTACACAGCGTGTGGAATTATCAAGCGGACAATAACAACTCGATCTTCTTCATGAAGAAAAGCTTTATTATAAATCCCAAACATAAAAAATACTGAATCCCGATAACAGAAGCACTTCATAGATAAACAGAGAAGCTAATTAAAGAAAAAGGCACGAGCTGGCTTCATTGACTGAGCCAGACTGTGGGGGATTGTGGTAGGATTTGGCTTTCATTACTCTCAGTATTCTCAAATGACGACAGTGAGGTAAAGAGAAGGGGGATCTGAGGGGTGCCACGGATGAATATTACCATGACAACGCTTTTGTCCCTTTTTTTAAATAAATATTTAAGGACAAAGAGCAGTGTGAATGTGTATTTGATTAGTAATATAGCAAAGCTAATAGAAAATCAGCAATGTGTTTCTTAATAATAAGCCAGTAAGTGCTCTAAAATGTGATTGTCCAAAGGTTATACAGCTGGGAGAGTTTATTTTATTTATTTTCTAATTCCAGTCTAATTATTATTACATTCCAGTCTAATATTACCAATGTTATACATTCCTATTAAACTGAACACTACTTTTCAAAATACTGTATACAATGGAATTTATTTATTTATTTATTTATTATAAATAAATAAACCACTTTGAATAATAAACAGAAGTTATCATGGGGCTCAAATGTTAAGAAAGGCCTAAAACAAAATATCCTTCACTTTCCACACTCACTCCTTAGCAATAACTAAAATATTTTTGTTCTTTTTTTTTCAGCTGGCCATAATTGCGACCCGGTTGAAGAGGGAGATGAGCATCTCCTCATGGCAACCCTGTGCCATATTGCCATGACAACTGGGTTGGTGGGGTAAAAAAAATAAAAAGACAAAACAGGTGGTGTGAGGGGGAACAGACATTTGATATATTTGTTAAATTTAAACATCATGTTTCCTCTGTAAGCTTTTTTTCGGGTAAGTCCTCACAGCCATGCTGCATGTGTTTTCTGTGTTTGTGTTATACCAAGGCTCTTTAACATCTTGACAGTAATCTGAGATGACCATGGAAGCAGTGGACTGGAAATGAGAATGCCTGTGAACCACTAAAATTATGTGTATTCTATTTTCTAAATTATGTAATTAATATTTAACAATAATTGACAAAGATTTTGAATTTATTTTTAATACCGAATCGGTGTAGTACTTGCCTATTAATAGTTTACTACTGTACCATACGTACATTGGCCGAATAACACTGGCAAAACTCTACATTAATGTCTTGCTATACTGCCATTACTACAGTAACCACTATATATTGGAATTCCCCTAGAACGGATGTCAGGTAATCACAGGACACCATTCACACACGCGCACACACACACACACACACACACACACACACCAAGGAATAGTCAATTAGTGCACGCAATTCACTTATCTTATATGCATGTTTTTATGTTTTTAGACAGGAGGTGGTCTTCTGAGAACCCAGAAGGCACCCATGGGAACACTGGGAGAACATGCAGAGCTCCATACATACAGGACATTAACCCAAGCCTCTGACTGAACCAGCAACCCTAGAAGGGTTAGGTGGCAACATGACCCAGGGCACCACCCCTTCATAATATTAATGAACCTATGTGCAGTTAGCAATGTTCTTTTAAATATGGGATGAACTTTCATTTTTAGCATGTCTTTTATTATTTCAAGCATAAATCACTTAGTTAAATTAATGCTGTATTTCTATAACTGTTTAGTTTATGGTTTGGTTATTTTAACTTGTGCTAGTAATTAAACTAGATACTTACCATAAAATATGACAATTAAATGTTTTAATTAATTTAGATTAATTTATATTTTTATATTAAATGCATTCCATTTATATCACCATTATATCATGATTATAAACAATGTCAACATTTACTTCTCTGCTTCATCTGTTTTCCTCCGAATTGCTGTAAAATGTGTTCATAAAAAGCTCATGAACCCAGTTACCATCATCCTTCACTACATAAGACAGAAAGACAGATAAAAGAGATGCAATGAGACAAAGCACGAAAGAGACAGAGAGAACAAGAGAGCTTAACAATAATTAGAAGGGCTTATTTGTCCTGATCGCCATGGTGACGTGTGTGTGTATTCTGCTGCATTTGGTGTCTGCATACGGCCAGATGGAAAAAGCCTTTGGCATGTATCTTGTTTTACACAGACTACAAACTACAACAACGCACCGAAATGCACATCAGCTTGCAGCTTTTCTTTCTAACCTGCAAATGGAGAAGCTTCATAAGGAGATTATAGTGTGTATACGAAACATTCCATCTTTGTGAATGAGAGAATATTTTATTTAATTATGTTCCAGCAAAGGTGCATAGAAACATGCCTACATGAAACAAAATGTTAACAGCATCATCAAGACACACATTACACAGTTTTTGTTAAAAGTTACTGCACGGTACCATACAATTCTACATGAGAAGCCATTTCCCTGTAACACACACAGGTGACTGGGGAGGCAACGAAAAACTTAAATACAATAGAAAAAAATAATCTCTTTTTATGTTTTATACATTGTGACCATAATATGATAAAATGCATTTGTGGATGATATCTTTATAATATACACAATGGCCTAATATACTGTGCTACATACTGTACGTACAAGTGTGCTTTTATTTACAAACAGTATTTTAGTAATTTAAATGTGGGGTTGTTTGTTAAAATAAAACATTTGTTTGGTTCATAAACATAAGGCAACTATGGCAGACTAATAAGAAATAAAAACTAAAAGACCATTTCAAAACATTATTTTTTATACATCTGTTATGTGATTTATTATTATTATTTTTTTTTTTTACCTTATCATTACATTACAGTAGGCACAGTGAGAACAGAATATAGCACATATACAGTAAAGGAGGTTTAGGTAGTCCGCTAAATCCCCCCACACACAAACCCTATACACACACACACACTCACACACACACATACACATGCACACACACACACACACACACACACACACTGTAATGGTTCTTGGTCCCCTTTCAACCAGTGACTTAAATTGGACATAGAAAATGAAATGATAAACTTCTAGGATGTCAAGTGTTTAATTTATGTCCATGAACATTTTTTTGTAAATAAGGTGCATTTTGTTTAATTCATAAAATAAGCCCAATCAAAAGGTTAAAAGGAGAGCAAACGTCTTGAATGCAAATAACTTGACATAATAAAATAGCTACTCAAAGCAAATGCCTAAGGATTTACCCAGAGACAAAAGGCCTCCTAAAAGCACCTTATTTAGTTCCAGCATACTCTGCTGTCTCTACAGAAAACCTCTGGCCTGATGCTAATCAGATACAGAACAAATGTTAGTCTTTAGACAAAAAAAAAGTCTAACCTCCCAGTTTGTATAACAAGGAGGTGGACAGTGTTTAAAGCTACACCTAGTAAATATAACAACAGGCCTTCTGACAATAGTTATGAAAATATGATAACTATGTTTCTATGTCCTACCCCAGCACATTAATATGTGACTGTTTCGAAATGTTGCTATCAAAGAAACTATCGCTCACGTGAGAATAAAGATTCCCACAATGTTGCTGACAAGTTTACTTCCGATAAGACAACATACAGTACACACCGCTTCGGATGTGCCTAAAAGAATTCGTACACTTGTCAAGGTACGCCATACAGCGTGATATCATGCAAAGACATGCTGGGATGCAGGCAAGTATGTTGTTGTTTAGAGAAAGGGAACTTTCTTATGCGTATGGCTGGGACCGCTGGATAAAAGACTGAAGTCCAGCAGAGAAAAATGAGTAGGATCTCTGATGGATAGCATCTCTGATGGACTCGTATTCATCTAATCATGTTGTTTCACGTCATTGTAGTCACTTCCGTCTGGCCGTAGCTGGCTGTCGCTGTAAGGGCATCTTTGCAGCTTCCTGAAAGGAGTAATAGAAAGGAATAAAAGGTGAACAAGTTCAAATTTACATCTACTGTACATCAGCCTTGTGACTTTATGCTTTAGCTGTCTACTTTGATTTGTTTCTGTTATTTAACAATAGATAGATAGATAGATAGATAGATAGATAGATAGATAGATAGATAGATACTTTATTCATCCCCATGGGGAAATTTACTTTTTTTTTTTTTTAGATAGATAGATAGGTTATAATATATAATAGCAGTTCAGTTCAGCTTATATATAACAATAACAGCTAGGTTTTTCAACTCCAAAAAACTTCCTTTTTTATTTGACTCGAATTGTTCCGTTAAAATTTTACTCTGGTTTTACCTGCATTTAAGTAAATGCAAAACCAGCTACATATATGGCATATCCCGTAAGCATCTATACTTTAAAATGACTGTTGTGAATGCTGTTATATCATTAAAGGAGGATTCCAGGAATCCATTTCTTTTTTCATACTAATTTCCTGAATACACAACATAATATAACAAGCATCAGTGCTGTCATTTCCTCATGCTGTTTCAGTCACACACATTCGAAGCTTCTCATTAGAAGTGACTATAACTGTCATGCTGTGCCAAACAACTCAGATGCTGATAAGATTCACTTAATGTATTTCTGTCGCAGTTGTAGCAGCTTAACAGAATATTCACGAGTCATAAATACAGAATACTGATATATTTTCCACCAAGGAATCTATTCAGGTGTGTGAGCAGGCTAGCAATGTGCACTAAAAAAGAGCCGAGGTATTTGTGACATACTTTGACAGACAGCAAAAGGTTTAGCTAGTTTACCGATTCAACACTCTTTAAGGGTCAATTGTCACCACAGAAATGATACACAATGCACATGTTGTTTTTTTGTAGAATATTACAGCAAGATATTCTTTGTTTAATGTGTTCTTATGCCAACCAGTCTGCTTGCATTGGCTTATAGTAAGAATGTACACAGAGATGCACCACCATTCTGTGATTTAAACCAGACCTTCTTGGAGCTCTCTCTCACACACACACACACACACACACAGTAGTATCCCACCGCACAGTGCTGATTAAGGAAGGCTTGAGGCTCACCAGTGTTACTTATGAAAACCTATTAGCAGCAATTAGACTATTAGTGGAATGTCACTCGGGACCAGAAGAACATCCATAACTCACATCTGCTTAGTGGTGGTGGTGGTGGTGCTGCTGCTGAATTTCAGCACTGACTGCAATGCCACATCATTATACTTCCATCAGAAAGCAGGCACCCAGAAACTGACAGTGCCATTCATGAGCAGACGCTAATCAGGCCTGTTATTTATAGGGGAGAACCAGATCTGAGTTATACAGTCAGCTCTGGAATCATTGGCACCCTTGCGTGAAGATGTTTTTGGAACATGTTTGTGGTTAGTCAGTTTAATCTCAAACTCAATCAAAATCTAACCTTTGAACAAAGGCAATGTATTCAATTAAAAAAAATTATTTGCAACCCTACAAATTCTTATGTACTGATGCATGCAGTATACTCATGTAAGTATATCTAAGACATTCATAACTCTTAAGCAGTCACCTTTGATTTCTGCTTTCCCTCTTGGGTTATAAATAAGTATAAAGGCTAGCAAAATTCCCTTATTCACTCTTCAACATGAGGGAATTTAGAGAATAAAATGAGACAAAAATATGTTGACTCTCATAAATCAGGCAATGGCTATCAGAAAAACATGCCAGAACAAGTCCACATCCAATCTCAGTGAAATAATGAAGAATTTAAAAAACAGGGCTATAAGGAACAACCTGGAGGAGAACCCAAGTGTATTTTGCCTTCATGCACTATTGGGGAGAAGGATCAGAGATGCAAAAGACAGTAGCATTTAGGCATCAACAAATATATAAATCAGATGTTTCCTCTATAATGACAAACTATTTGAAAGCTTGGTTAAAAGCTTTTCTTTCACCTAAACACAAAAATACTATAAATGGCTAAATTTCACTACACAGTTCTAGAAATTTGGCAGAAACTGTGTTCTCAATGTGGGGTTGGTGTAAGAAGCTAGTCATACTGAAAAGATCATACTCACCACTGTTAAATGTACTGTAGTATCTGTGATTTGGGACTCTTTTGGTTTTGGGAGCGTTAGATTTTTCACCAGAACAATAACCCAAAACATATATTACTTAACAGGAAAGTATTGAGTCACTCCACTCCTTAGTTCTTTGTATTTTCCTAAATATCCAAAGATCTAGGCTTTCTTTTATTGTTAAAGTAGTCTTGAGGAATAGTTCCCCAGCCTTCCTGAACATTTTAGAGAAATGCTTTTGCTTGTTAAGCCACACAATAACTTATGCATCATTCAAGCATAAAAAACATCCAACTTAAGGCATGGACCAGTGAGAAACAGGTGCAGATGATGACAGATGATCAGGCTGGTGATTAGTATACTGGTGATGCTGAATGCAGAGGGGTGGGAACAGATGAGAGGTGAAATAAGGTTGTCGCATTTTTCCCCATTTTTTCTGTAACCCAGATAATTTAATTTAATCTAATATGAAGAAACGGGGAGCTCAATAATAACTGCGCTTATTTCCTTTACATTTTTGAGAACCTAGGGAATGAACTGAAGATTCCACACATAAAAGACAGAAGTTTGGAAGTGATTCTGTATTGAGGAATGATCTCCTGCCCTTTGCTCTACATTCTTGACTCATCTTCTCGATGATGGATGGATGGATAAATGGATAGATAGATAGATAGATAGATAGATAGATAGATAGATAGATATCGTACTTTATTAATCTCAAAAGGAAATTGTATATTTCATATATATTCTACATATGAAATATATAGAAGACACAGAGCTGCATTTACAATTGTCTTAAATGCAGGAATAACAATTATTGTGTCAAAAGAACATTCTAATAACATTTTTTTTTTTTTTTTTAGAATAAATTTCAACTACATTATATGTCACAATTTGGCCTACTAACTTTAATATGAAGGGTTCAGTTTGAATTAGATTGCACGTGGGCTGCAAATCCTCTCTAATCTTACAGTCTCCATCAACATTATTTTCAAATGCAATGTATTTCGTGTTCTTGTGACATAATTTTGATCAATATGCACATATAGGTTTGCTACAGATGTGGACTAACTGAAGGGTTACAGAGTGCATGAGGAACATTATTCATTATCAGGAAAGTTCCTGCCTTGGAAGCCAGATGACTGGTCTAGATAAAAACAGTGATTAACACACTATCACCCAGTGACAAAATTATCACTGGAGGGAAAAATTATCAAAATGAGGCAGAAAACATATCCCCATTATTTGCATTCACAAGCAGGAACACAAAGAAAACTTTGAAGCAGCAAAAGCCAATTTTCATGAGCATGTTATTTCCAGAAAGAACACAATTTATAACCAATTTTCTCCAACACTGGCAGAGAAACAGTGAAACAGATTTAGTGTTTTTAAAGGGATTTATTTGTTGTTAGATCATTACGACTTTGAACGGATAAATGATGAGTACATTCACCATAAAGTACCACTGTGATCAGAGTTCGAGACAAATTAATGTCAAAGAATCTGGCATACAGCAATGAGCTCATTAAAAGCTGAACTTGCTTTATACAGTAAAATGCTGAATATGGTGAAACAAGAGGACAAATAAAAGGAGGCTAGATTTCCTCATAGAAAATGTGGCAGAGGCTATAGGAAAAGTACTGACAAACAAAAACAAAAAGATCCAACAAAACACATTACCAAGAAAAATACACACTGAAACATCGCCCATCTTGCAACAGCATGTTGTGTAAAAATAGAAGTATTAGCTAAAAACTAAATGTAACATTTTGGCCCACGCTTAGTAACAGTTTGGACGCTGCTAGTGAATTGTGGCAAATTCCACTGATTGATGTCAGCAAGAGCCTGGCCACATTCACAATCCAATACTGTACACTTTTTACCTGATACTGTTTTCTGCATTTGTCTTTTGGCACTTTGCGAAAGAATGAAGGTAGTATGCTGCTTAAAGTACAATATTCTGATCTTTGAAACCAATCAGGAAGAACAGGAAAACAGACGTTGCGAACCATTGCAAACTATTCAAGCCTAAAGATTAAAGATCAGAAAGGAAAATCTGTCCTTAAACAGAAGTAGTTGAACAGCACATATCCAGACAAAGTCTATGCCATTAATGGCCTCAGTAGACGACAAAGTCAGGCTTAGTGGAAAAGAATATTTGGCATGATTAATTATCTGTGCTGCTACTAATCTCGCGGCTCTACTGTGCTTCAGTCACTTAATGAGCTGCTGAAATCTGACAGATTCTGGACATGGGACAAGATTCAAGGAGACAGGGAAAAAAACACATGCTAGTCACAGCTCTTTTCCTTGCATACTACAACACAAAGAAGTCAACCGTCATGAATTCTGATGCTAGCAGTTACACTGCTTCAAGAGCATGGTAGTCTTTGACAGCAAAAGAAAGTAATTTGTCTGGAACTGTGAAAAGCTGTCAAGGTCACCTCTGTGGACTCGATTCCTTCAAAGTGCTCATAAACTTGGTCCCTTGAATAAATCAGAAAAAAATCTGGATCTGGATCATTCCAGTAGCCATGTAACCCAGGCAAGTCCCTACTCAGTAGTATATTGCTGTTGTGGATAAATCTTCAAGATTTATTGAAATAGCACATATACCTAATGTCTTCAACAAATTAAAGAGTCTGCATGCTTTTGTAATCCCAGAACAGCTCTGTTTGGACAATGCATCAGTTCATCTCAGAGCAATTCAAAACTTTAAAACAGCATGGTTTTGTTCATTTGATGTTCACTGCCCACTTCCCTTTTTCTAAGAAGATACTGAAACATGACAACTTTTCTGCATCTTTGTGCATACTGAGCAACACTAATTGCAGCTACAGGTTTCAGTTCATTACAAGTGTTCATAGGCAGACACTATCTGTTCCCACAGCAGCAAATAATCTGATCCCCTAATGGCAAGATTTGAAAAAGATGGCAACAATAGACCACAAAGCAATTTCTACAATAAATGTCACACTGCTAAATCATTGCAACCCATACCCCCTTGAGACCCTGTGTGAGTAAAGCTCAATTAATACAAGGAATGAATGACTGTCTAGGGTACTGTATGCCATGATATTGAGCAGCCTAGGTCATACTATTTGTCAACGGACCAAGGGGAGTTTCAGAGGAGCAAATATCTCAAGGTAGTCCTGGTGGCAGCTCAGCAAAAGATGCCTCTGATGGGATAAGGGAGGCAGACAAGCAGATTTTTGAAAACTCATATTGGCGGCAAGTACTGAAGCCAATGATGCCCGATACTCG
>JAQMYJ010000040.1:14004780-14020732 GCA_030014305.1 Clarias laeviceps | reverse complement strand
AGAATGTAGAAAATAAATCACTAAACAAAAAAAAAGAAATTTGCAAGTGTTCTAAAACTTTTGAACGGTAGTGTAAATATGATCTTGAGATTAAAAAAAAAAAAACTTGAAAACTGTAATTTAAATAACACAATACGTGTGATATGTTGCCTAACTTTTCATAATTAGGTATATTTAAAGATTAATATTATTTCATTAGTCTTGAAAAAGTGCAGCTTTATTGTAAAGAAATTCTCTTTCAAACAAACACAAACGTTTGATTTATGGTTCTTGTGAGGTAATAATTGCCACTACATTTAGCAGATGTCCTTATCCAAAGTGACTTTTGCATTTCATTATACTGTACATGTGAGCAGTGGAGGATTAAAGGCTTTGCTCAAGGGCCAACTTGGTAGTCATGGGATTTGAATCTGGGACCTTCTAACCCACAGTCCAGTACCTTAACCACTGAGCTATACATCCTGAAGAAGAAAATTAAATAAGCAAATACATGATTGTACCCGATTGAATTATGCAGTGATTAATATACTTCAGCTACAACAATTCTTTTAACCCTAACTGCTGCAATAAGTAGTTTTTCCCTTCTTAAACAACTACATCGTAAGATATAACACCTAGTCATAGAAAGATGTTGCTGAGTTTGCAAGGGTCGAATTATTGGCCTGCATCAAGCAAAGAAAGCAACTAAGAAGATTGAAATTGAAGTTGAAATTACTGGAATTATATTAAGTATAAGAGCCAGTTATGTGTAATTCATTTGTGATGATAATTTAGTTAAAAAGGTTAAAACATGGTGAAAATTGACATTGGAATGTAATAAGAATTCATAGTATTTATACTTTCTAAAATGCATAATTTAATAATTCATACAATTTTGTTTGGTATTTTTTGGCTTCCGGCAGTAATACGCCGTCATGATGTCATTAGTTCGTACGTTTAGGTCAGATTGCAGTTATAGAGGTTGGAAGCAACACAGTTTTTTGACCGAGTTATATCGAGTCTATTGTACCTTTGTATTTTCGTTTTGCATTTCTTCAGTAAACTCGCGTTTTTTCAAATACTGGTTGTTGAACTAGTTGCAAAAGGGATACGAAAGGTACGCCACTACATTAAGAGATGTCCAACCATTTATGAAAACCTGGAACTATCCAGTGCTGAACCTCAACTTCACAGAAGAAATGTCATCAAAAACAAATCATGAATGACCATAATCTGGAATCACTTAAATCACTTAATCAGAAAAAAAGGCTTGAATTTGTTAGAGAGCATAAAAATTGGACTTTGGTAAAATTGAAAAAGGTCATGTGATCTGATGAGTCCAGATCGACCCTATTCCAGAGCAATAAATACGTCATGGTAAGAAATAAAGAAGATAAAGTGTTGCACCCATCATGCATAGCATATTGCACACTGTACAAGCCTCTGGAGGCACTGTTATGTTCTGGGGGTTGCTTAAGTTGGTCAGGTTTTGGCTTAGCAATGTTATGTACTGAAGCAATAAAATTAAGTCCTGATCTTAACCCTATCGAAAATCTTTAGGATGTGATGGAGCCTTTTGACTGTCGCATCAACCTTTTTTGGTGGCCAGGTAGTGTATGAACATAATCTTGGTTTGAAAAAAAGGTGCAGTTTTTATTTCCTCATAGGAACCAGCCTAAAATCTCTACAATTATCTAAAAAAAAAATTTGTCCCCTGTAAGATATGAGGACATGTACACACCCACACACACACACACACACACACGCACACAGTTAGGTCAAGGTCGAGATGTCCTGGTGTTTCTAATCTGAGAATAGTCATCAATACCACTATTATTGTAAGATCCACAGCAGAGGCTTCAGACCTGACAGATATACTACCATCTGTGTGTGTGTGTGTAATAGTCTGAAAGGATACACAGTCTCCCTTGGCAGCTGTTCATTATGCCTCGCTCTGCCTTTGGAATATTACCCAGCAGGTTTAGCACCTGTTGCTCATTCTAGGATTCTTGCTCTATTAATAAGATTGGCACAATCTGAGTTAGACTTCTGGGAAACATAATATTCAATATCACTCAAATGCATTAGCCCCTCAACCTTGCCATCTGGCAGGCTGGATAAATTTCCACATGTGTACAGCATTGTTGCTTCTCAATTCTTTAAGCAACAGTACACAATTTTTAACTCATTTCCAATTGTCACAAAAATACAAAAGACAGTCTTTGTTTTGTGCACTGCTTAGTATGTAATTTTGTTTTTGAATTACTTTGTTTTTATCCACTATCCATTCAATAGGCATGGGAATAGGTGCTGATTCCATTTGAATTCTGTAAGTATCATGATTTTATAAATACAGTAGAACCTTGGATTGCGAGTAACTTGGTCCGTGAGCGTTTTGCAAGACAAGCTAAATTTTAAAATACATTTTAACTCGATAAACGAGTGAAGTCTTGATATACACATAGTACACATGTGCTTTGTCTGCCGAGCATCAAATGATCACAACTAAGCCAATGGTTCTTCTCTCTCTCTTGCGCTGTGGGATTGTGGGCAATCGTCTCCCATGCTCAGTCTCAGTACACATGCGTCACTCATATAGTCAACATCCGTGCACACATGTACTGTTTACTATAACATTGTGATCATGTGTGTGAATAATTTGTGTGGATTTGCATAAAGCATTTTTTTTATTTCGTGTCCAAGTGTAGTGACCGTTCTTTACTAACTGCAAGTATATTATGCTCACAATCCAAGGTTTAACTGTATGTAGACCTTTTTATTTAAATTGCTGAATTATTGGAGATGAAATATTTATATATTGATCTGGACATCTGCCATTTGCCATATGATGCAAAAAGTTTTTTTTTTGCCATATTATTGAGTCTTAACTTATTTTAGTGTACTCCAGAGCTTATATGTAAAATATGTAAAGTTTGACAGGTTTGATACAGTCATATAAATATTTATTTTGTGATGTTTTCCACCTTACCTCTTACCCCCATTCCCACACAAAGTCTGAATATCTATGTGTCACAATGTCAAGTGACTGATAACAAATCAGGTCAATTTATTGTGTCTCTGGTCTCTTAATACATTAATTTATACAGTATATCTGCTAGGGATGGGAATCCCTAAAACAGATATGAACTGTCGCTTTGCACCTCCAGGGTCAGGGTTCGATTCCTGCCTGTGTGTCTGTGTGCATGTGTTTGCATGTTCTCCCTGTGCTTGGTGTTCTGTGCTCTGGGTATTCCGGTTTCTTCCCACAGTCCAAAGACATGCAGATTAGGTTAATTGTCGTTCCAAAATTGCCTATAGTGTGTGAATGAGCGTGTGAGTGCTTATGTATATGTCCTTCGATAGATTCGCATTGTACCACACTTCGTGCCCTAAGTTTCCTGGGATAGGCTCCAGGTCCCCACGACCCTGTATACCCAGTATAGACGATGAGTGAGACATCAGACATGTTAGTACCCCCTGTTAGTCAAAAGTTAGTACCCTAACCCTAACCCTAACCCTGTTAATTCTATATGTTTATGTGAAAACATAATCAAATCATCTGATCAACACCCCTGATTCCCCCTTATGGATAAAAATGAAGGGTAAATTGTTGGTAACTCTTCTTTGCAGGCCTTGCTGCTTTTCAGGCTTTTTAAACTACATTTAATAACAAGAAACTCTAACAGCATACTCAACCAGATTAAGAAGGTGCTCAATATATCTGAGACCTCTGTAAGAACACCTTTTTGTTTTAATCACTCTTCCCTGCCACCATGGTCGGACAAATGCTACCAGGCCTGGAGCAGGAGTGGATTAACTACCGTTCAAGATTTTTACATGAATAGTAGATTTGCCTCAATTTATCATCTTAAGGACATTTTTAGAAAAGTCATCTGATCATAGCATGTAATACTAAAGCTATTTAGCCAAATAAAACCTAAGATGATCAACAATATATAACTTTTCTACCATTTACAACATATAACTTATTTATGCCATTATGTATTTAACAAAAATGAAGCCAAAAAAAGAAAAAACATGTGGGCAATACTAAGTACCCCCCATGATTCAATAGCTTGTAGATCCACCGTTAGTAGCAATAATTTGAAGTTATCATTTCTTGTATGTGCAGCAATAATTGCTTCTCTTGGAGTGCGATTATGGATATTTGTGTTCATTCAGTCTCAAGAGATTTAGGGAGGTCACACACTGATGTCAGGCAAGGAGGTCTGGGGTGTCCACTTTCTGATTTATCCTAAAAGTGTTCAATAAGGTTGAGGTCAGAGCTCTAGACAAGCCACTTGAATGCTTCTAAACCAACCTTGAAGAACATTGTCATGCTGGAACGTTTTTGGTTTAGGCCCCTTAGTTGCATAACATGATGCTACAGCATAAAAAGACATTCTAGACATTTACGGTCCTCAAATTTTGGGGAAAAGTTTAGGAGAAGGCCCACATACAAGGGCCATGGCAAGGCATTCATTTACATCCATATATTTGGATCATACAGTGTAATAAAGAATGGACATAATAACTGAAGCAAGGTTTTGAATGACAAAGTTCAAAAGACATTGTGCAGAAAAAGATTTCAGAATGCGGCATGTCATCACCCGGAATGAAATTTTGCTATAATAATCACTATTTCACACTTAAATGGCATTTAATTCTTTTTAAAGTACATTCCTGTTTATAAAGTCTAAAATGTAAATATTACGGTTACATCAATCTGTCAGACTGTGGTGCTTTACACAGTTCAGTACTGTTCCTCACTTCAACTCAACAATTAGCTTTGGCCAAAATAAATAGATAAAAAAAATAAATCTTCATTTGTTATTGCATGTGGCAAACGAAAAGAAAAATGACCTGCTGAATTAAACCTTCTGTCACTTCTAAAATGGCAGATAACACTGTGTTACGAGAATTTGTATTGGGAATCAATAAAGAGATTTTTTTTCTGTGGTGAATGATTTAATGATTTTTTTAGTGCTTTTGTGAATCAATTTGTTCTTTAGACTTCCATTTTGTTTCATTGTAAAACGTCTATCTATTACAAAGTGATGAGCTACATGAGAGGTTTTCGTATATATATATAAACATCTCAGCTATGTTAGGACGTATGCTCTGTGCTTGAAATCACATTTTGTTTTAATTCTTTTTGTCTTTTGCTCAGTCTCAGTCTCGATTTTCTGTTAACGACTATTATAAATCTCATTAGTGTCCTCCTCTTAACATTTAGCATGTTGCCAATATATTATGTAATTTAGAAAATTATTAAATGGACTAAACAACCTCCCACATATTTTGGTTGTCTGAATAAACAAGTCCACCAAATGAAATATCAGGCTGTTCATTAAAGAGTAACAATGCAGGCGACTACCATAAGGAAGGCAGGATACCACCCTCGGTTTTTGGTTTACCTAAATGCCAAATGGTTTATTGCTGTGCTAAACAGTCAGGGTTGGGCCTCCCACGGGCTTTTCCAAAGCACACTGGGATTAATGGTGACAAGCTCCTGGCACACCAAGAAGACACCATCACTGTGCTCGTAAAAGGCCCCTGCGAGAACTAATCATAACATACTATACACAAAGGGCTGCTCAGGAATCTGTGCGTGTGTGTGTGTGTGTGTTGGGGGGGTTGAGGGGGCAATAAATGACACAGGTAGTTATGCAACTGCCATCATTGTGTCTGTCAGTGTCCACATAATATTTCACATAAACAGTTACCACAACATTCATCTCATAATTAACAGGGATGTTATTTTAAAACAGTGCAGTCAGTCCCTGCTCCTTCTATCAGCTACAAATTTGACAGACTGCTGATTTAAAAAACTTTAAATGCCTACCTACATATTTCAACATACAACTAGTATACATTACAAGTTATATTCTTTAATTCCTTTTTAAAAGAGAATTTATTTTGCCTTTTAAGGTCTTCTAGCTCCCATATGCGCAACATTAACCTAATCTTAACTCTTAAGTAATACTGTAACTGTAAGACAAACAGCAGATGCTTGTGACTAAAACTCCCCAATTCATGGTATAAAAATCGAAATCACAATATGGACCTGTAGAATTACTTAATCGCAAAAGCCCAAAAGCATTCGTTTAGAGTTTGTGAATAATAAAGGTATTTGTTCATCTCCTAAAAACATCTCTTAATGTGATCATTTGTAATGTCAGCCAAGATAACGATGAATAAATACATAATGGTCCATTTAATTATTACATGTTGCAGCTTAAATCACAATCACAATACCGGTCAAAATAGTCACAGTGTGATTTTTTTTTTTCCTAATTCGAATTGTGCAGCCCTATTCGTGACCATAGATTAAAGAAGGACAACAATATCAACACAGGCTAAAACTAAATAAATTAAAATGAAAGAGGCTTGCACATTAGATTTTCATGTGTGAATGTGTGCCCTTAGTAATGCATAGTTGAGAGTTGACAACATACAGACATCCAGCACACAGTCTGGCAACTCGTTCTGAGCGCTTTCAGACAGCTCTTTGTTCAGCCTTGTTGAAAAAACTAGGAATGTGCAAGGCTGCAGCAAAATCTCCAGCCTTCAAACATCTCAAAACTCAAAATTCCTGAAACTAGTGCAAAAATTCAGGCACTGGGATAGGGACACAAATTTTTCTTCTCTTTCTCATTCTTAAAAATACCAATTAAGGCCATAGCTTCAAAGCTTTATTCCCATGAGAGCTAAAATCAGTGACACTGATTTTTATGGAAATCAAATTCTTAAATTCTCATGATGATGTTTAACAGCAAAACCAAACTGTCTGTAATTTGGAATTACAGAAGGTGTTACAGTGTCATAACACCATGGAAGGCTTTGATGAAATCCTATAAATAGTTACATTCAAATTAGATTCATGGTGTTCATGGGTAAGCATGGTGGCTCGACAGTGAGTCAAGCAAATCTTCAGTCCTGAGTGTATCATCAAGTCTTTCGTTGATCACTGG
Source organism: Clarias laeviceps (assembly GCA_030014305.1). NCBI lineage: Eukaryota > Metazoa > Chordata > Actinopteri > Siluriformes > Clariidae > Clarias > Clarias laeviceps. Next base: position 14,013,779 of record JAQMYJ010000040.1, on the reverse strand, counting down.
TTGACTGAGGTAAGTATCAATGGTGCACCAGAATGGTTGTGACCCTTTTTCTAAAGGAGTTAACCAGGTTAAAATTGTTTTCCAAAGTCGGTGTGCAGATTTTTTGTGATCAGGTAACCCCAAAAAATAACCTTTTAAAAGGTCAGTCCCAGACTTTGGTAAGTTTGTGGTATGACATCTGTAAATACAAGTTTATTACTCTTTATAATTTTCAAACCTAATAGTTATGACAAACAATAAATATTTTTATAGGTTTATTTCCGGTGGCCCTATAAACACCACTCTTAAGCAAAATTTTGCTAAGAAATCTTTAACTGGCATAAGAATTCCCAAAAGCGCATGTTAGCAAAAACATTTCATTAACCGAGCCGACAACTTTCATGATAAGTTGTCATAAAGCTTGTATGTAGTTTTCATGTCCGTGAGAAAACTTAAGCACTAAAAGTCAAGCATACTATAACTCCAGACATTTCTCAGTGCAGTCATCAAAAACCAAAGTGACTACAAAGTTTGATGTTAAGACGAAGCATGCACTAATGTTTACTTTAAAGACTTAAGTGGCTGTTAATGACCCAAATTACCTTCTGATATAGAAAACATTGGTATCTGTTTCACTTATGGCACTTCTTACATTTGTAAGAGCATTAAGCTCATTCTCCTGGGTAGAAAAAGCACTCTGAGAACACAATACACAGTAGATATGAAGAGTAAATTGCCCAAGGAGCTTTACAGTGCGGTCACATGGATCGTTTTTTCCAGATCCTGTCATCTACTGTCCAGTCTGATGGTGTAGTCCAGTTTCTCAAACTACTCAAAGGTGTAGTAGCAACAGCATCTTTCCTTATTTTAAACTATAGTCTTTTATACGACTGTAAAACATAGGACATTAGTATCATAGTATCATATAACAGCACAGGTAGGAAAATCCATGTACCCTGCCTAGAAGCGGGCTAAAATGGTAATTTGGACTAATCAGACAAAAGAGGTTTTTGATGCCTGCAGATGAAATGCAGCAGCCTATTCATTCCTTCATTGGATTAATGATTGGAGCATGTAACTGACAAACACCTGCAGTCAAAGAGAGAACGCTCCTTATGCCTTAGCCAATTACCAAGCTAGTGATTAATTATGGCTGAGCCACAGCAGGAACACACTAATAATGAGGTGGAGCTACACACACACACACACAAAGTAATTTTCTCAAATTGTAGCACAAGTTAACAGAGTGCTTCCATATCGCTTAAATGTGTCATAGAATGGTTAATAAATACAAAGCTAATGTTGGAGAGATGACATTTTCCATCAAAGTAAAGTGCATGTCAGGGAGGACAAATGCCTTTCTATAAAGGATGTAGATTTTACAGTATTAACAGCACAAGTGATGTGTGGGTGTTCTGCTGTCTGGTCTCGCACTGAGCCCTACATGTGAATATTCAGAATGTCAGTTTTATGTCTACTGATCAAGCTTTAAGTTAAGCCTTAACTGAAATGCATCTTGCAAATCTGTTCATTCCTGAACCAGGACTGATGTGTCTGTGGCAATCCATACCCTATAGTACCCTTTCCCCTTCCCCTCTCTCGTCGGATGTGCTACACTACTTACCGATTATCCTCCTCGATTCTGCTTATAACAGCATTAGCCACCCAGAGAAACAGCTATTCAGGAAACATAAGCCCTCCGGCTGATAATGCTCTGAGCAATGACGAGAGAGAGCCACAGACCACAGGAGGCAAAGTAACCTAGACCATGTTAGTGTCCAGGGTCCATTGGCTCCATAACATTAGAGACATTAGAATGCATTATAGAATGTTTTGTATATCATAAGAGCTTTTTATCTAAAGCAGTGTGAGTGCTTCTGCTCTGCCTCAGCCTTCCTGATTGCTTGTTTTCAAGATGAGTCAACCATGTTGGAGACAGTCACAGAAGGCCCTTTCTAATTAATTAAGCAACTTGGAGAGAAACAGAAATGTTTGCAAAACAACTAGCCATGTCCAGACTCGGCATAGACTTGCATAGTGAGGACTTTATCTATACATATAATAAAACTCTAAAGTTGGTAAATGGTAAAAAGCTGTAAATTGGCTTTACGCCTTCATTCACAAGGGTTTTTTATTGCGGTAGTCCTGGTTTGACTTGAACGCCCTTTGTAGACATGACAATATGTGAATTAATTAACTGCATGATGTATCTCTAAAGAGGCCTACATTTTTTTTTCAACACGACAGGCACACAGAAGATCACAGGAGATGACATCTTAAATGTATTAATATATCAGAGTGATTGGATGAAATTAGGAACTCCCCATAGGTCTAACATAATTTGAAATCATAGCAAATGACTGGTAAATCAGCATGTCCATAAGACAATATCATGGGCAAAAAATAAAAAGTATTAATTTTCGCGATTAGTATACTTCCTTGTGCATTTTTTTTATTTCTGCCTAATGTTCACACTTTCTGACTGTTCATCAGGCAAAAAATAAGATGTGCTATTTTCTAGGCTGGCAGCCAATAAGTGTGAGTGGAACCAATATTGTTAAATTATTAGAAAATTTCATTCATCATGTGATTTCACACATCAAAACAAATATTTGACATTACTGTTAGATGTTTATGTTTTCATTTACCTCCAGAGACCAAAAGCAAGCGATAAGGAGCATGCGCACATTTTTTCCGCACTGACTTCAGTCCAGTAAGCCTAACATCTGCTTGTCAGTGTGTTCTCAATCACACAAGAAACAAGCGTGATGACATCATGAGCTAATTGACAATTAAGTTTGTTGCTAACTAATTTAATTATTGATTTTAGACGATTGATCATTGCACCCCTACAGGGAAGGGCTTCAGATGACTGAAAACTTGCCCTGAAAGTTTCATACATTAAACATCTGGCAAACCCTGGCAAATGAACCTGCATCATTTCAGGGAGTAAATCATTTTCTTCGTTACATTACACATTTTCAAAATCTGTTCATTATTAGGGTTAGATTATGTGAAGCTTTCACCATACAAGTACATTTGAACGAGTTATTACTGAACAAGTACTGTATTTTATTGTTATTACTATCATTAGAACAATACATGAAGAACCATGTTGTTATAGATAAATTATTTCAACTTTTTATAAACAAAATTAGTTTTAAAAATCAATCAATAAATTTAATCTTCTGATTTAAATTTTCAACTACGTTGTGATACAAAATATTTTGCCATCTCCATGAGTACCCTATTAGAACCATATTAGACCAATACTTCTATTTAGTTTGCATCTTTGTATGGCAGTTTAATTGGTCTGCAGTTGCTTCCAGGACAAATGTTTGGAGGGATATTTTTACAGTGCATGCAAACCACCAAACAGTTTATATATTTCTGCTTTCTGTCTTTCGTCTCCTCTGCCTCACACCACGGTGCAGATAATGGAAATAGTTTGTCCTAGGGTAACTATTGTGATGAAAAAGATCTCTAATTTGTTACACACACACACACACACACACACACACACACCTAGGTCAAACCTATATATAAACATTGACAGTCAAGCCATTTAAACTGGCCTGTCATGAATTTTTATAATATTATTTTAAAACTGGTACAAACATACATATTGATTTACAGCAATTTCTGTAATTTTCCTCCAGTAAATATGGCACCAAATTTTGCTGTTGGACCCTACCTACAACCCACAAGTAAATGTATACTAGGAATGAGGACAAACTCCATGAACATTAACGTATTGTCGGGTCTATATGTATTTGGATCTTGACAGAATTTTTTGCCAATTTGCCTCTGTACACCATCACAATGAATTAAAAATAGAGCAATGAAAATTTGATTAAAGTGTAAACTTTAAATATAGCATTTAAATATCAGATTTATATATACTAAAATATAGCACCAAATTGTACAGAAATTACGAGCATTATTGCAAAATCCTTCCATTTTTACAGCCTCTGAAGCAATTACACAATTGACTGTTTAGCAACTTGATAGACAGGTATTGCATGTCTCTTTATTATTTAATTTATATAAAATTAAGGTGATAAAAGGTGGGAATTCCTCAATATGCAGTCCAAATAAATGTTATTGCACGTAAAGAAGGTCAAAATTGGCCTAAACAAACAAATAATTATTGTTCATTAATCATGTGACTGTAAATAGAAATAATAGAAAGAATAGTGAAGTGTACAGAGCTATAGTCTCTGCTCAGATTCAATAAAATGCTGCAAAACAGATAGCACAGTGCCGCAGAGTACAGATGGATAATGACCCAAAACATGCAGCAAAAGCAAGCCAAAAGCTTCTTAAGGCAACAAAATTGAACTTCTTAAAAGAACAGGTCAGTTGCTGACCTCAGCCAAGCTGAGCATTCTTTTCACTTACTGAAGACAAAACTGAAGTGGAAAGACCCACAAACAAGCAGCAACTAAAGGTGACTGTATGAAAAGGCTTAGCAAGGTATCTCAAGGGAAGAAATTCAACATTTCATGATGTCCTTACGTTCCAGTCTTCAAGCAGCTACTGACTACAAAGGCTTAGCAGCCAAAATATTTTTAAAAATCCCAATATTTATAATTATATTAGTTTATTTATTTATTTAATTTGATAGTTAATTTATTTGAATTAAAATGGAGGTTCTATATTAAAAAATTTGGGGTGTACAAAGGCAAAAATGTGTCAATTGTGTCACTGTCTACACACTTACAGACCCAAATAAATCCACCCCCAAACATCTCTATATCTATATATATATATATATATCTATATATGTGGCCTTATACGTATATAGGTATATGTGACGCCAGAAAACTGAAATATGACCTAAGGTCTGCTGCTGCTTTGCTGAGGAACTGGTACAAACTGCATTTCTTTCTTTATTTGTTCGTTAGTTTATTTGTTTGATTGAGTTTTGCACTCATTTCATTTAGTTAAACTATGTAAACTGTTTTCAATAAGGGCAAAATTCATAGCATGTTATGCATTGCTGTTATGGTTATTTATCTTCAGTGACCCTGTTGCCCCAGTCAGAGTTACAGTAGAGCTTGAAGTATTGATTATAATGTAATTGATGTAGTAGCAGAGGTGGAAAGTAATGAATTACATTTACTCGCATTACTGTAATTGAGTAGATTTTTTGTGTCTACTTCTACTTTTTAAAGTAGTTTTTAAAATCTGTAATTTTACTTTTAATTAAGTATGTTTTGTTTGAAATATTGTACTTCACTACATTTTAAATCATATTCACTACTGAGTAAAAAATAAGTGAATGAAAATTAAAAATAATAAAAATAATACAATGGGGAAGGAAAAAATGATTTTTAATGAGCTACTTTTTACTTTTACTTGAGTAGATTTTTATAAGGGTAACTTTACTTGTACTTCAGTAAAATTTCACTGAAGTAACAGTACTTTTACTTGAGTACAAAATTCTATTACTCTTTCCACCTCTGTGTAGTAGGTACGATTGTTAAAAATAAGGTAACGTGGATTACATATAAAGTGCAGTCTACATGTATTTCTATGCCATTTTTATAGTATAATATGAGACTTTGATAAATGAACTGAAGAAAGTGTGTGTTTTTGTGTGGCTTTGTTAGATTTGGTAGTCAGTATAACACATGTGTCAGTGGGAGTGTAGAGGATCTGTGAGAGACTGATTTGGAGTTTTGTACGCAATTGTGGTTACTTTATGAGCTGATTTTCTAACGCAGACACGGCAGATCCGCTTCCTAAACAGCTGTGACGCACGCGCTGATGTGTAAAACTACATAATATACTGTATACTGTAATAGGAAATCTTGTATTAAATACAAGTGGAGAGTTCAGATCAGGTTTATCAGTAGAGTGAATGCTGTTACAGATACACACACACACACACACATAGCACTTGTTGCTAGTGGCACTTTACGCGCGAGACGCACGAGGTTCTTTGAAAGTACAGGTACGGGGACATTAATGTCTCTTTGTTCGACGGCAAAATTCGTCTTTTCTTACACATTTCTCGCCTGGATGACTGAACACCGCCCATGGATGAACTAAAGACTAGGTTTTGGAGGATGCTGCTCTTACCCTGGCGGCGCGGGATGAGTACGGATCCTCGAAAAGAGCCCATATTTTGGGCTGCCACACTTCGAAGCAGCCCCTGGAGCGCTGGGGACAGTCCTCGATCCCGAAGCGCCGCGGTACGTCCCGATCGTCGTCGACGTCTTCAGGATCGGGTGGCTCGAAGATATCCAGCGCCTCCTCTGCGTCGCGGTGCTGTCGGTAATTCATCCAGCAGCATGGCTCCACATCAGTCTCGTCGATGCCCCAGAAGGCGAGCTCCTCCTCGAACAGCGGGCCGCACACGTCCGCCGGGCAGTGAAGCTTCCCGGTTCGGTAGTAGTTCAGCACGTAGGCGAAGATGCCCGGGTGTCTGTCGAAGAAGAACTCGTTAGTGGCGGGCGCTTGTGCCGCTTCCGCGGCGGCGTCCAGCTGCGCTTCCGGTTCGGCTAGCCAGGCGAGGCGCGTGCCCGGGATACTTCTAAGCGTGCTCTTGTAAGTCTCGTGGCGCGTGCCGCCCACATTCAGGATGATCTTGTCCGAGTCTTCGGCCTTGGCCATCTCTTCCTTCAGACATGATTTGGACGGAGGTTTGTTGCCCGACTTGCGCCCGCGGTAAGACGAAACACACACCGAGCTGATCATAGATTTGGATGGAGAGGCGAGCCGCCGGTCACTCCCTTATCTGATTTAGAGCATCACAAGACAAGTGGAACTAGTAGAAGGACTTGCCGGTGTCGTGAGCGCGGCATTACGGTCGCTAAGGCCTCGAAGACATGACAAACCACCTGTTATCCAAGAACACCTCCTGCAACATAACCAGAGGCGCATGATCAGGAGGGAAACTTCAGGTTGCTTCTAGACAACGTCTTAATGATCTACTGTAGTGATCTAATAATCCTTGCACAATGGCATTAAAATATATATTTTAAAAAGCAAATGCTTCATCCAAACAAATGCATCAAACGTCTCTGTAAGGTACTTCATGACTCAAATAACGCGACATTATTAAAGTGCAGCAAAGCAGAGACGTCGTTGTGTGAAACTTTGGCATAAATAGCCTAGTGCATTATGTTTAACTGTATCTGTGCAACTTGAATTAAAAGGACGCTTACCTGCGTTTGCATTGTCTCTAAACACCTAAAGGATGTGTCCAAGTGTTTCTTCAACCTGCGTAATAAAATTCCTCCTCCATGGTTTTGTGTTCAGTCTGTGTTGAAGCAGAAGAATGAGTCAATGGCAGTTTGTAGGGTTTGAGATCTGTTGCATCTCTTCAAGTATCCTCCCTCAGCACAGCCCCTGTCCAGCCCAGAGGGACGGATTGAGCATCGGCAACAGCGGCTTAACTCTTTCCCTCCTGTATGAAAAGACAGAAAAGACATTAACTACTGAAATGTGAAGTAATAAGTCCGTGGAACATCGCAGACACATGTCTAACGTGTCTATCAACACCCAGTAGTCAAAGAATTAAGTCAATGGAATACAGTAAGCTAAGAGTTAATAAACCACCGGCTTTTTAGAAAGATTTGGTGATTTAACCCACCTCCCCTTTTTCTTTTTCCATCCCGCGTATTTAATTCGATTTTTCTTGTCCCTGTCTGGCCGGGGCGCCATGAAAATGCATGTCATGGTCCTGCAAAGAAAATCCAAATAAATTATACAAATAAATAAATGTTAAAACATTAAACAAAAATTGAAACAGAGGAAGTGAATAGGAATAGAAAAAACACGTCTGAAGAGTTTGCGATAAGAGTGATAAGCTTGAGCTTAAAAAATGTTCGAAATTGTGTGGAATTCTCCAAAGGATAAAATTCAGTTGGACTATTGTAGTGTTCCTGGATAGCGTGTGTGTGCAAAACACCTTGTAAGAGAGGAGAAATGAGGGGAGGGTGTGTGATGGGTGTAAGAGCGAGAGCGAGAAATGAAAAAAAGTGAGAAGTTGCCTCCTTCTATATGTACAGCCTTTATGCTTCACCTTCACCAGAAGTTAATATTTCCTCTGCGATAGAGAATTACTTTTCATTCACTTTTCTGTCCCTGATTTGAAAGCGCGTTCTTTTTTAAGCGGTATTATAACTTGTCCTACAGTGCCATCTAGTGGACACAGCAAATATTTAGGCTTAGTTTTAATTATCAGTTGGTTTGGTTGAGAGACTCATTTTGCACTCGTTAAAAACAAATGATGTTATAGCAACTTAATTAAAGTACAATAATGAATTTCAACAGATTATTTCCATTCATATTCTGCATGCACTTTATATTCTTTTCACTTTACTGTGCACTACCAGTCAAATGTTTGGACACACTTTCTAATTCCATGGTCTTTTCTGTCCCCAACCCCCAACACACACACACACACACACACACACACATTGTAAAGCAATGCTGAAGGCATTTAAATATGCAATCCATCGCAGGGCACGCACGCACACACACACACTCTCACATGCTCATTCACAAAATACAGGAACTTGGGAAATTTGGGAACACCAGTTAATCTAATCTGCATGCCTTTGGTCTGTTGGAGGAAACTGGAGTACCCGGAGGAAACCCACTAAGCACAAGGAGAACATGCAAACATCTGTGCCTACTGACCAGAAGTGGGAATTGAACTTGGTGCAAGGCCACAGCGCTAACCACTAAGCTAACCTTTGTGTCTTAAAATAACAACTGACTGTTGTTTTTGTTACTTAATTACCAAATGCCATGTGTCTTCGTGGTGCTCATCATCTTCTTTCTCGGGAACCAGTTCTTTAACTAATTAATAACCTTTCCATACAGCTTATCATCCTTGAAGCTGTTCTTCACATTAAGATGAAAAACAGAATTCGATTTTAGTCTTGTGTGCAAATTTCTCTTTTTGCATCTCTTTCTCAGATCTGTAAATGTACAGTCGTGGCCAAAAGTTTTGAGAATTACATAAATATTGGAAATTGGAAAAGTTGCTGCTTAAGTTTTTA
>JAQMYJ010000040.1:13980113-14004680 GCA_030014305.1 Clarias laeviceps | reverse complement strand
TAAAAGCAGTTTAGCAGCAAACTTTGTGAAAACTAATATTTGTGTCATTCTCAAAACTTTTGGCCACGACTGTACACCTCTACAGCACCTTTCAGATCTTTATGGATCTTTTCTCTCAATTCCATCTTAGTTCAAATGACATATATCATTAGTGATTGTGATGTTGCTCTCATTGTCAGGGTTCTTGTCTACTGGCATCAGCAGTACCAAAAGTTACATTAATTGGTTCCACCACCCAGAATACCTGGGTACAAACTTGCCGAATGTTATCTTTGCTTATGGCTTTCTTACCTTCACAGCCATGGATCAGTACCTGAATGACTGAGTGTCTGTAAAAGATCCAGTTCTGTTTAATGGGGATTATTGGGTTGAAATGGCTGAGGGGTGATATGACTCCCAGAGCAGTGGTGGATTGGTGAATAGTAGACCTAATCCAGCAGCAGCAAACCCTGTGCATAGGCCACTGCTTCATCTCGGCTGATGTTCCTGTCCCTGTCATTAAAGACATCCTGTAGAAGTTTTTTTTAACTCGGATAGTTGTTTGATTGTTTTTGGCATCTCTCAGACCTTCTACTGGATAAAAAGATGCCTCTGGATAAGTTCAGTTATTCCAAGCAGTGATGGAGGTCTACAAATCAAGTTGGTATCAGTACTGGCCTGAGTGTGAGAGGTTGGAGTTCCCTTTACTTTTCTGCAGGCTTGTTCTTCGTTGTCCACCACAAAATGAATCATCATGTTGTGGTCAAAGTCTTTTCCACTCAGATAAGGATCAGGATGTTTTTCCTCCCTCTTCAGCCTCTAATGAGCCTATAAGCAACAGCAGCTGCTGTAGGCACATTAATGATTCTCAGCATGTTCAAAACAGCAATCACTCCACTGCGCTGTTTTGTACTTTCTTTCTTCTTTTTTTGTATCCTAGTGATAGAGTCATAGTTTATATTTTGATGCCAAGTGGTAAAAAACAATGTGACCCCTTCACTGTACTGTATCACATAGTGTACATTAAATAAATCACAAGAAAGACAATAAATAGAAAGTAAATAAAGACCAGAAATGACAGCTTCAGATTTGGAACAGAACAAACATTTAATGATAAACAAGGCAGGGAATGTTATTCAATAAAAGAAAAACACATTAACAAGTAAGAACTGGTAGTTAAATGTGCAGGCCTATCCAATCACAGTGATATTTGTTTAAGATCATTTCACTGATTTTATATATTGTTTTGCGAGTGTGTGTATATTTAGACACTAAGATGTTACTAATGTTTGCCTGCAAAAAGTCCATAAAATTAATGTAGCAAAAATTTGTGGTGCAAAAGTGCTTGACTGAGATAAGTCTCATGACTAACAGTAAGTATCATTACTATTAATAATGATAATTAATAATTATAATTATAATTACTGGATAGTAATGAACTTATGCTGAACTAGTATAATTAGAAAACAAAAATTTTGTTAAAGGCCACAAAATATTATTTAAATAATGTTGGAGGAGGCCGTATAAATGTCATGCAGGCTGTGTATTGTTCTGATACTCCCAGTGTTTATAAGCGCATACAGCATCTAAGCGATCTAGCCCTTGGGAGTAATAAACATACAGTACTGCGCAAAAGTTTTACGTACATGAAAATAAAGACTGTAGAGCAGTGATGACTTCAAAAAAATAAATTTTATAATTTTATATGTACTGTATAAACAGTAATTAATGAAACAAAGTTAGTATTTTGTGTGACAACACTTTGAAGACCCTTTAGTGTCACATACAATTTGTGCAGTTTTATGAGCAAAATTGGCCACTAATTTTTAAAGTCCCATGCGCAGCTTTTCTGAGGACTTTCACTGTTGCACCTGCTTCTTTTTTGTATTCAAAACTTAGCAGCTTCCTTTTTTTCTTTTTTTGTCTAAAAAGTGGGTGCTTATATAATATGCTGCTTTCTTTTCGGGCATACAAATATTTTTTGTTACTTTCAATTTTGTGGTGGAGTACTGATATTTGAAAATCAGATTTTGTACTCACTCAGTAATAAAGTAATATCTACAATGAAGTTTATAATAAAAAACACAGAGTGCCTAAGACTTTTTGCACAGTACTGTATAGCAAAGACAAAGTAGGCCTGAAATAATTCTATAGAACTCTTATGTATGTTTTTTAAAATATTATTTAGAAAAAAAAAAAAAGGTTTGCATATTAAAATGATAAAAGTGCGAGAAAAGCATTTATTTAAATAAATGCTTTTCTAGTACTTTTATCATTTTAATATGTAAACCATTTTACCAAATGGTTCATACAGAAAAAAAAAAATCCTACACCTAAAGATTTATTATTATTAATTATTTGATCCACAAAATGTGTTTTGTCAGGGAGATAAGTAATAATTATGAGATAATTACTGGTTCACAATTCAGTGTGTGGACTTTTTTGGTTTTGGTTTTCCATTAGCATAAGGATTATACATACAACACATATAATATAAGAACTAAAATGACAACAAAGTGAAAAATAGGATTATTGTCCCAGAACATGTTCCCAAGATCTCTTCACCACCACCACCACCCATACATGGCACAGTTTAAAAGACATGGTCCTCTTATAATATGATTTAAATATAACAAATCAATACAGAATAAGTTACTCTAATGAAGTGCTAAAAGACTATAATTATGGGTAGAGCTACTGGTAGGACAATCAATTATTGGGTATCTAAGGACACTATAATAACATTCACTTAAAATCAAGGTTTCGTTTTTCTTTTAGAAATGGACAGTAAATAGAAAATAAATCTCTTGGCTCCTTGAATAATGCAGGTCTCTTCATCCCGGATGAAGGTCTTTGTCACTCATACAAACTAATATCTGCAAATGTAAAGACATTATTATTATTATTATTATTATTATTATTACTGTTGTATTGTGCTGTATGTGATTTAATCTACTTTTTCTTCTGATATATAATAAATACAAAACTTTAAAGTTATGTTAGGCAGGTCTGGATGCTCATCCTGCATTATATTTCTAGAGTTAACCTTGAAAAAAATCCTGTTCCAGAGCTGATAAATGCATGATGAAACCTGTAACAGCTACTCTATTTTTCTAAACATGAAGCCTCCCAGTTGCTGAAGTAGATCTGTGGCTTGTTTCACCCAGTAAATAAATGCTAAAGATGGCTCATTGGACCAGAAACAATCAGGCTAGTGCCAGCAGATCAGATGGAAGACTTTCCATAGACTGCACTGAGAAAGAAGTTTACATCACATATTCACAGTACAAGAATTCTAAACTGATGTTTCTCAACTCTTTAGGATCGATGGCACTAGTCAAATGATAATGCAAAGCAATACTATGAAACACATACTAACTACTTTACTAATTAATTATTAGAGGTTAGCATTAAGATTTTAGTTGCTTAACCAAACATTTTGACCAAGAATGCACTTGGACTTATTTTTATGTAATTAATTAATTCTCTATGCTGTTTATCCTGTACAGGATCATGGGAAGCCTGGTGCCTATCATAGGAGACTTTGGGCACGAGGCAGGGTACACCCAAGACAGGGTGCCAATCTATCTCAGGGCACACAAGCACAAGAGGCGGGAATTAAACCTTTGACCCTGGAGGTGTGAGACCACAGTGCTAACCACTAAGCCACCAAACCGCCATTTATGTAACAGTAACTGGAAATTGTACTTGATTCTTCCAGTTTTACTTTATGGACAAGTAAAGAAAATTATTTTTAAAAAACAGTAGGGGGAGACAAATATTACATTTTAATTATAGTAATTATACCAAAAACATAAACATCAGTAAGTATGTTAAACTTAATAGGATTCTGAGATTTACCTGTAGTAGTTTGGCTTAAAAGGTCCATTCTTGTTAAGGCCCATATACTTGGCCTGTTCATCTGACAGTTCCGTAAGGTGAGCATCAAAGTTAGGCAGATGCAAACTAGCCACATATTCATCTGGAACATACAGACACATCATTATTTCATATTTGTGTCACAGTTTTTTTTCTATTTGATATTATAACAAGGGTAATTTTTTTACCCATCTTTTTGGGCAGCAGGTAAACATCCTGTCTGTAGCGGCCCTCCGGTGCATTGTACAGCTCTATTAATGCAAGAGCCTAAAACACACATAAATATCATTAAAAAAATACTGTATCGGTCTTGTAATTGCTTTGTGCTGTTACTATAATACAATTTTAAAAATGTCAGTTTGAAACCTGCGTCGTGGCTGTGATGGAAAGCACAAACGAGGGCACGGTGGAACAGCTCAAGTTCAAAAGCCGCCCCTGAAAACAGAAAATATTAAGCCCTTTCTTTCATTTCATGACATTTCTGGTACATTACAGGAAGATAATAGAGAAATGATGAAGCACCTCTGCCAGCAGGATGACCCTTTTCCCGTCAGGCCAGATGACATGGTCCACCTGAGAGCGCACTCTCTCCCACGTCAACTCTGGTGTCCTGAGACTTGCCTGAACATAGACAACATCAGCAAGTCACACACACACACACACACACACACACACACATACTTGTCTTAGTATCCCTGGGAAGATCTTTCATTTGCACTGTTAATGCAGATAATTAGCATTGTTCAAACCTAAGTCTAACCCTAACATTACCCTCTCTCCCCAAAAGCATTTTTTGTGTACGTTTGGTTTTGTTTTTCTAAAAGCAAAGCTTTGTGTGCCCGCTGACACACAAATACTCACGCATCAGCAACTTTTTTTTACATATATACTTTTTGTATAACACATTAAAGCCCCGAATAAAAATGTACATGTGGAAGTAATAACACACAAGCACACATACATCTTATTATAATGTTGAACCGAAAAAACAACCAGTTAAGAGGCTTTCAGACTGTTGAACTAAAGTCCCACATTCTCACACTTACTTAGCTCTTGATGCATGTTTCACCCACACACTTTGAACAACAAGATTAACTTGGGAAGAGCCTTGCTACATATTGTTCTGAATTACTCAGGCAAACACAACAGGCATAGAGTGGGTTTGTTTTTATACCCAGCATAAAAAGTACAAAAAGACATGTGGATGGGTGTAGGTTCCTAATGTGATATAACAGCTTCACTTTAACTCACCACATCAATCTCTGTGTTAGAGTGCCCCATATTACACACAATGCAGCCGTTCTTCATGCGATCCAGCTGCTCTCGGGTTACCACGTTTTTATTTCCTGCAGAAACGAACGTAATCACCTTTCATAAACTTCGCTGAGGAAACAAAACTGTAATACTGTACTTTGTGTAAATACAAGCAACAGTGACGGTAACATTAATAACAATACCATCTCAAACTAAATTAAGCCGAGATGCTATCAGAGTTGACGTATGCCATAGGATGCTACTTTCTAAATTTTGACAATCACCTCAAAATATGTAATCGGAAGCAGAATGTAATTCAGCATACAGTTTTAAATGTAACGTTGTTGTCTACATTGTTGAATAAAAAAAGTGCTTATCAACAAGATCCTGGGGGATGTATTTTTAAACTAGACTAATCTGGCTTGCAACCATGTCAGCAGCTGTCTCTCTGTTTGTCTGTCTGTGACTCTTCCAGGAACATAGGGCAGCATAATTAATGCACCAGTGAGCTTATATTAGCACTTTCCTTTGTTGCAGTTCCCACTTTTGGCCACTAATCAAATAATGGCGCTTCTTGGAGGTTTGGGCACAAATGTGATCAAAACAGTGGAACACTAACTTTTTTTTAAACCATTGATTACTTAAAAACAATTAATTATTGTGTCAACTCTAGCTGTGATTAAGGACATTAAGATTCTCTGAACAGGTGACACATGGAAGTGCACACTATATTATAAACATAAACTGCTTCCTGTCTCATGCAGCCTACACATTTAAAGCAAATATTCTCCTAGTCCAAACAGCACTCACTCTTTCTTCACCTTTCCGAAGCTCATGACATTACAAAGTAGAGTACAAACACTACTTTACCCTAGACAATTCAAACAAACACTGCAGTCAGCAGGCACTCTTAAAAGGCTGGAAACAACGATGTCGAGTGCTATGATTGAGCTCTGATTAAAGGTGCAAATCACAAGAGAGAACTGCACTGAACGTTGCAGGGGAGCAACATGGAAAAACACACAAGCTGTTGATTACCTGTGCACGTGATCACCATGTCCATTTGACGCACAACTTCATTCAGCTTGACGACTTTAAAGCCATCCATGCTGTAGGGTAACATCATGTTAGATATACTGTATATATAAGGGTAGTTATTCATTACAGATATTCATATTTCTTTTCTGAGAAGGGAAAAAAAATCTAATTTTTTCTAAAAATCCAAAAATACAATTTATTTAGATTTATGATAAACGTCAGTGGATAGAAAAAGTATACAAACGCTTGTTAAAGTAGAAAGTTTTGTAAAGGCAAAAAAATTAAACCAAAAAACTTAAAGCAGAAAACAAATCCAAATCATTTAGGGGAAAACCTACCATTTGGCAATATGCCATAGGGCTCTTAAATTGTAAAGGGATCCTATTTGAATAAGATTTGACTGACCATTTCCAAAATATTTCATCCTTGTCCTCTGAAATCATTACTTTCAAGATTTGAATTGTAACTTTGGATCATTATCTTTCTCAGAGGTAAAAATTATTACATTTAAAGTTTGTTTTATGTCCGTTTTGTTGATTTTTGTTCTTTCTTTATTTTATTTTTTTTAGCCACCATACCAAATAAAAGTGATCAGTACTTGTCAGATATTCCATTTTTGTTGCACTAGGTCTCTTGCACTCCACGTTTTCCACTTGTCAGTGATGGCCTTCATGGTGTTCCCTGATAAATCTAATGTTCCCTGGTAAATCTAATCCTTTTGTGCCTCTCCTAATTAACGCCTTTTGACAAAGGCTTCAGCAGTCCAAGAAATGCTAAGAAAATCCTACAGAAACAGCTTATCTTTATTTTGGAGTAATTAATCATTCATTCCTGAAAGGTAGACGATAACTATTTTTTACACTAATTTGATTGGTTAATTCTGTGCACTGTCCAGTTACAAAAGGGTGTGCACACTAATCCAGCAAGGTTACTGACCTCTTCATTAGTTTGTTTTTTTCATAAGATTTTCATAAATCTTTTTTTTTTCAAAGATCATGATTGTCATGATTTATTTTGGTTTATTTTGTACATCACAAAAACATGCAATTTTACCATGGGTGTATAAACCTTTTAGATCTGTATTGCTTTGCATAAACATAACAGCATACCACATAGTTTACAATAATGCATTTACACATTTTGAAGAAATAGCAATATGAAATTTTGTATTATTTAGTAGAAGATGCATTCAAAAAACAAGCTACCACACTACCATAATAGTGTTCTACCATAGCAGCTCAAGAAAACCAGCAATGACTAGGTTCAGCAGTAAGCAGGAGCTAGAAGATTCCGCCAAACCACTTACTGGGAACTCAAAGTGTTTTGGTGTATCACCTGGTGGGGAACGCAGGATACAAAAACACACATAGGTCTACAGAGAGCTACAGTACATACCTCTGACATCAAAACTATCTAACAGTAGAATGCAAAAAGCCCCAGCCTTTAGACCCCCCCCCCCCTTGTGAATTACACTATTGGAAGCTTAGCCTTGTTTAATTTTATTACATTCAAATGCATAGCATGCATAATGTTTCAGTTACTGTTCTTTTATAATGCTGAATGCATTAATCAAGTGAAAATGAAATAAGAATATAAGCAATGCTGATTTGTGCTGTCCTGTTTAAAAATAAAACCTTATTTCATACCAATTTGTATACAAGTATCATTAAATCCAATAATTTGAGTTCATATTTTTTATAGACTCCACAATTAAGAAAAATCTGTATTTATGTGCTTTTTAAGATTTGTTTATTTTCATTGTAATAGTTTATAAAGATTAATCAGGCTTTGGTGAAATAAAAAATCGAGCACAGCACATTCGGTTTATAATATATTATTTATTTTTTAACGAAATATGCTATGCCATATTTTTTTATTTCATCAATGCCTACACACTATATATTAGCCATAGGTAACACGTGCACTGTTGTTGACTCTTTATACAACAGTTAGTTCCAACTGAACTGGACGAGAGGCATTCCACGAGTGCTGATACAGAGCATAACAGCAGTGGATGTTTACCTATATGTATAAATCTGCATAAATATGCTATTCATATGGCTAATACTTGTATATACTTTATTACTTTTTAATAGTTTTTATTTTATCACAAAATGTAATTTGTCATTCATACTGCTATTATACTCATTAGCTATTTTACACACTTCTGTCATCTACATGATTGCACCTATTGCCTTTTTACAATTCTTCCCTTAGGCAGATAAGTCATATTATAGCTGCTAGAGTATGACAAAATAATAGACAGGTAAGCCTCATATTTTACTATAAATAATAAACTCCTGAGTTGCATGTACTTTGTGCAGGGGTTTATGAAACCAAGATAGACAGGATAGCTCACCAGGCCTGGAGGGCACAAATAGGGTCAATCTCAGTTACACAAACAATGGCTCCCAAAGCTTTCAAAGCAGAGCAGCAACCCTTTCCCACCTACACAGGAAATATTATTGCATATTCAAACACTGCAAATGTGATATAAAGATATCCAAAGGTCAAACAAGGACTTTGCAACCCTTCTTTTAAAATGAACTCACCTCTCCATAACCACAAACCACCACCTGCTTGCCTCCGAACATCACATCTGTGGTTCTCTTAAGACTACAAATGGAGAAAAAAAGGGTGTTAAGGGTGCTGTGCTGGCAGTGCAGAGAGACAACATTGTGACAGTTAAGAAAGGACACATTGATGCTGTGCCAAAAAATAAAATCGCTATAAAAAATATAATTAACTCTGACTAGGGAGTACTGCGGAAATGCATCATCAGCATGACCCCATTAGATAAACAATTTGAACATTGCAAATTACCTAGCAACCCTTATCAAAAGAGACATTTGACTTTGGTGGTCATTTTGAATTTGCCTATGACATTGGTCACTGCAGTATAAATCTTGACCAAATAAGATTTTGAGCTGAGATAAACTACTAAGCACTGTACTATACAAGTAGTATGAAGTAGTATGGTTGCTCATTGGATTTAGGTGCACTGTGGGTAATAATATAGTGCAGTGGGGTCTGAAGACACCTGTAAGGCCATGAGGCCACTAGTAATCTAATTTAAACTAGTAAATTAACCTTCAAAAATCTCACCCATCCAAGATGGACTCCCTGCAGCAGTAAAGGTTGTCAAACTTTTGCTTAGTGACAGAGTCATTGACATTCATGGCAGGGACACACAGTTTTCCAGCTTTAGAGAGTTGGTAGAGTCTGAAAACACGAATTGAATATATCAAAAATGGTGAATATATTTCCATAACATGTGATTGAGAGACATTTAAAGGAGAATCATATTTCAGTTTGAGTAAGCCTATCATTTTCAGAACTATTTACAACGATCAGGCATTTAGGCAAACCATTAACATTAAAACCACCTAGGTTCAGGCAGCTCTGGCCCTTCGGGGATGTGCCTCCATGGATCTACAGGTGTGTCGTGGTGTCTGGCAACAGGAAGTTAGTATCGGATCCTTAGGATGCTGTGAGTTTCGGGGTGGAGACTCCGTGGACTGGGCTTGTTTGTTCTCTGCATCTCATGGATTAAGATCTGGGGAATTTGGAGGACGAGTCCACAACCTTAAACTCTTTGCCTGCTAAGCCCCAAAAACGGCAGGATGTGATACACTGGGTGTTCTGATATCGTTCTGTCATGACCAGGATTGTTTTTTTGGGGGGGTGTAAACCAAGCCTTTGGTTAGTCCACAGAAGATCCAGTGCAGTTTTTACTGCAGCCGTAAATGGGCCTTGGTGGTCCGTCATCCTGCTGCCAGTTTACTAGTGTATAACTGATAATCAGTGTTAATTAACCTGGTGGTGGTGTTAGTGTTATGACTGATCAATGTATAGTTCTATAAAACCATATTTTGCATAGTTATAAACTATATATAAAACTATATACATAAACTATATATCATATAGTTCTGAAAATGTCAAAATTTACAACGTGAAGGATTTTCCCAGGCCGCCACACATTTTACTGTGGAGTAACTGTTCACCTATGAACTCCGGTAACGCTCTCCTCCACAATGCCTTGAATCTTCTTAAAGACACTGGGGTACTTTTTATATACCCAGTGTGTGAGGTCACCACCATCATCCAAGATCTGTCAGCACAACACCAATTCATGCAATCAGTCAATTATCAGCATTCGCTATATCACTACAAACTATCACTAGATGCTTTCAATAGACTCTGAATAATACTATGAAATTTAACAAAAAATGTCCTTGAAATCTATAAAGCTCAATAAAAAAAGCATTCAGCACATTAAAATAAAAATATCTCACTGGTCAAAGTAAGAGAACTGTGTACCATGTTTGCCTGCCAGCCTTCGGTGTTTACACAGCGATCAATACACCACCAGAAATCATCCTCGGACTCTCCTTTCCAGGCAAAAACAGCCACTCCTATTAAAAGAGGTATCATTTTTAAACAGGTTCGATCAAGCGTATGAGGTTGGCTACACAACATCCTTATTATACATATATGTTTCGGTATCCAACTCTACAGTAAGTATCACATAGCTCAGGCTATTAAACGCATTCCATAGATACTTAAATGGATGTATGGGTATAGTAGAATGAAAGCTTTTGCTGAAGTGGTGGTCAAACTGAAGTTTTGCTCTACATATCTTAACATTGAGCTGAAATCGAGAAAAAAAAAAATGGGCCTTACCCATTTCTGCCAGGGCAGCAGCCACCTCATTCTGAGTGGAGTAGATGTTACACGCAGCCCAACGGCACTGAGCACCCAAAGCCACCAATGTCTCAATGAGGACCTAAACAATGCACATCAAAGATGTTGGAAAAAGGAGGCTAATAAAAAAAAAAAGCTAGGTAAATGACACATACGAGGTCTGTCCGGAAAGTATCCAGCCACGTGATGACTGAATTACATGTACTAAACTCTTACTAGTTATCACACTGTCAGTTACCAATCGTTGTTGATTGCAGCCTGTACAAGTTTAACATTCTCAGGTTTTCTGCATGTTGCAGACTTTCCAGAACGTGGACCACTTTCAACTTTTTTCAACAGTCTCGACTATCTTTTGTGCCGCAATTTTATTTGCACTGCACTAATGGCATCATCAACTAAAGCCTTTTGAATTATGCGGAATGTTCAAGCTTAATGCAAAATATGATGCACAGTCATTGCTCTACTCGCTCAGTCATTTTGAATGCGATGACCTCACAGATCAAATGCTATCCAGATTACATCGATGTTGTGCAAACCGTTCTCAATATACTGCAATGGAGCACTTTTTTCCGGACAGATCTTGTTTCCATTTATGTGTCCCTGCCTGGGAAGTGATGATCTGTGTAGTTATGATATAATCTTTAAAATTAAGCTGTAGCATACCATATCAGCAAAACTACCTAAATAAATATCTTTTAACTATTTTGGATTGTTCTTGCTTTAAAGTTAATTGACGTTAGCTGCGCTTTACTAAGTATGGTTTTAAAATGTATGTTTAAAAAAAACATTTAATTTCATGCAATAAATTAGCTATAAATTTATCAATAAAAAAAGGTAAATCAGGTAACTTGAAGCTACCTTACGACTGTAGAATTTCATATAATTGTTTGCAAGAAAGTCATGTTGAAAATCACAGCATTAAGCAAAGTTTAAATCCTTAGTAGTTTGCAGTGTTTCGATTACAATGTATCTTTCTCAACTCTGAAAATAGACAATGTCCTTTAAAATTTGAATGGAGAAGTTAAACTGAAAGCGATAATCTGCAGAAGCAGCAGAGCAGAACGTACTGCTGTCTGTGCAGTGATGTGGGTGCAGCCGACCACTTTGGCCCCGGCGAGAGGCTTCTCTCCTTGAGCCCTCTTTCTCAAGGAGATCAGAGCAGACATATCTGAGGAAAACGAGAACAGAACGCTGGGTTTAATGTTGAGCCAGAAGATCAGACTGCAAGTTATCTCCTGGATGTTGGCTAAAGATGAGTTATGCATTAAACAAAGCTTTGACTTGTGCTGAAGTGAACTCTGTCTTTAAAATTGTGCCTTATTTGAGATTTCATGTTCTAAATACATGCATGTCGACAGAGCGCTAACAGTAACTACAGCTGAATACTGCTGCCTGGAGCAGCTGCTAAACAGTCCTGGTAGTGTAAGTCGGTGGAGAGCACATTCAGTACACTATAATTAGAAGAACAATACAAATTTCTCAGCTTTTCAAAACTGCACTGTATTTTCCACTCAATTACTAGGTATTAGCACTGATGCTCAGTATAGAGATGAAACATGATATAAGCATCCATCTTTAACTATTCTAACAAGACATTGACAAGACTTTATCCTTACATTTAATGTAATTTAAACTTTTCCTACGGAACAAATTCAGAGATATTAACAATCAAGACATAAATACTATTACAGTATTGTACTTTAGATACGATAGCATGTGTTATGTATCCAGTGCACTTTTCAAGGACCTTAAGGATTAAGTGAGATGCAAGGGACAGTCTCACCTTGCTCTGCAATCTCGATCTCCCTACGGCCAAACTCAGCCTGTTTTATGTTCTTGACACAGAAGTCACTGCTACCTTTAGAGTTGACCTGAGTCTTCTCTCGAGGAGATGTCTCATCATCTGAGCTGTCTGTGTATGAAGCAGCTATGAGATCAGCACACAACAACAGAACTTCAGCAGACACAGCAGCACATTTTGCTCAGACAGACAGACAGACAGACAGACAGACAGACAGACAGACAGATAGATAGATAGATAGATAGATAGAGTTGAACATGCACTGAAGCAAGCAATTAAAAAATTTCCTCTTTTCACAATGTAAATACACAAACAATCAAAGAAGTAATAATATTCAAGCATCTGCTTCAGAGGTTTTGTTAAAACCTCATACAGTATATATAAACTTTTATATAAAAAAAAACAAATGTATTGTTGTTAGTCACTAAAATTGCATTACTAATTCAGCCACAGTATACCAGTGAATGCTTTAACTTTCATTGACATTAAAAACAACTTTACTGACATTTGAAAATATTATACAGATAATCCAGGCATAAAGATTTGTCTTTCATATATGTCATTATATTCTACATGGCTACGTCACTGTTCCCAATCCAGTTGTCATGGAGACCTTCCCAGGCCATGATTTTTGCTCTATCCAGGCTTTGGAAAAAAAAACCTGAGCAAAAGCAATTTATTTAACCAGGCATACATTTAATTTGATCAGAATTGTTGGCGTAGGCCAACTTGGAATGGAACAAATAACTCTACAGATAAGCAGTGCCAGGAAGGAAGCTCAAATCAGAGCATTAAAAGGTGCCCTTGGAGCAATTCTGGCTCCAGCAGTGGTTTTCTGTCATTCATTTTGGTGGTAACCTCACATCTTTCCTTCTCCATACATAAACAGAACTAGGAAAGCTCGAAATCAGGTGCTTGGATAGAGCAAAACTATATATAGTGTATAGATTCTGGATTGGGAAATACAGTTCTGTTTAATTCAGTGGCAGTTAATTTGCAGTAAGAGATGAGAATGTGTTAAGACCAGAGCTGTAGCTGTCCGTGGAGGACTGGGAGATGGATCTGGACAGCGAGCGGCGGCCCGTCTTAGTGGGGAACTTGCTGAACTCCTGCTTATCTTCTTGATTGGCGAACTGAATCTGCTGTAGGGTCAAAAGGCATTGCAGAGTTAATCAGTGGTCAAATGATGCTATTAACAAGTGACGAAAGGGTAATTATTCAGAGTTATTTATTGACAGCTGCTGAGTGAAACTCTCAGTATAGTTTGCTATACAGTGGTGAAAACATGACCTTTACATTCTTTAACCCAAGTGTCACCTGTTCCATGTATTATAATGACATGTTAATGACAATTATAATGAGGCAAAAGTGCAAAATATAGTTATTATGGGGTTACCTGTACTAGTTCTACCAGCTCATATAAATGTTTGAAAGTGTGCACTGAACTTCCTTTCTTGTTGCTTTGCTGTGCTTTATGTTTTGGTTATAATTTTAATTTTTTATTGAATTCATTTGTATATTGCTTTTTAACAATGATCATTGCCCCAAAGCAGCTTTACAGAATCGGAAGAAAAATGAAAATATGTATTAAATGTGAGAAAATGTATATAACCCAAAATGATCAGATTGTCCCTGATGAGCAAGCTGAGGGCAACGGTGAACCAGGAACCAGACTCAACAGGGTCCAGTTCGTTATTGGAGGCTTAGGTAGACTATATGAAATTCCAGTCCTGAACTATAACACCGAAAACATAATTTACTGAGATACTGGTCTATTGGTCTACCTGTACTCTGTAGGCATTTTTCAAGTCAGGTCAGCTGCAAATAAAACCACAGTACAGTGGTATTTGGAGAACTTCCTGGTTTAACATATCTCGTTTTGCTCGATATAATGCTTAGCACAATCAGTTCATTTATAGATGTAGACTTCAGACACCAAACCCTAACAATAGAGCCGGTGAAGATATGTGGTGGCATGTTGCATGTTAGGACGAGGAACCATGTTGTGAAATACTCAATCGGTTAGCCTGCGCCTGCTACTGTGGTTGCCTGTATGTTCGTTGATTGGTTGTGGCTTAAAAAAATCATTATAAATCATTCAAATATGATGGAGAATGAAAGAGAAGGAGGAGAGGAAAAATAAAGAAATTAGTCTTCACAGATCCATATGACTTGGCAGCCCAAGACTTGATTACAGACCCCAATGCACTACTTCATTTTTGGACAAGTGATTATTAGTCATATGGAGATTCGAGTCATAGACAAAAATAGGGTGAAAAATTCTTCCTCTCAGAATAATGGCATGAGCCACTATGGCAGATTTTGGTGCATGAAAGGTATTGGGATTCTCACAACATAGAGCACATTATTACCCAATATTCACCACGGCATGACATCAGCTTCACATTCTCCAATGGCAAGCCAATTAAGGCCAATTATGGCTGCATGACTCGATCAAATGAATCACATTGGGTTTATTTAGACACTATTACAAATCTATTTATCTGGGCTAACAGCAAATAATGGAACAAATTATCTAATTACAAGGATGTTTGCCAATATTTATCACCTAAAAGGCATTTAATATATTTGCAAGCTGCAACTAAAGATCTCTAGATCTCAGTTCCAGATCTAAAATCCAACCAACTAACTAGTGTCACTGCTAGTTAGAAATGGTTGATATTTTTGCTTTGGTTTGCAATTTAACGCATTTTCTGAACAATATTTCGCTTTGCTATGTGAATAAATCCCAGAGTTTTTGGTAGTTCATGATAAACCTTCTTACTGCGATGACAATTCTTTTGCTTTTGGTTAGATTTTTTTGCATTGAAAGATCTAAAAGTAGAGAATCCAGAGGGCAGCTGGAACAACATGCTTTTTTCTACAACTCTAGCAAGCAGAACTCAGACATTATCAGCAATCTATGTTAAAAGAGGACATGAAACATCAACTTTAGAAAAAGCAAGATAAAATTAAGGAACTCTTGTAATTTGACACAGAAGTGAACAGATGTCCACATAGCTGAAAACACCAGACTAAAAACAAAGGTTAAAGCAGAAGTATGAGATGCAGGAGAGAGAGAGAGCGAGAGAGAGAGAGAGAGAGAGAGAGAGAGAGAGAGAGAGAGAGATGGGTCACTCCTGACTAAGTCATTTCCGCAACTGAAACACAATTCTCTAGGACCTCCAGAGGGAAGATCTATGTAAACGCCATACATCACTTTACCCAGTCCGAACGCTAATGATTTAGAATGGCTGCAAAAAAAAATTTTTTTTTTAAGTTGTCACCATTAAGAAAAAAACAGGAACCTTAGGAAGGTGCAGAAAGCTCAAGTCCATACATCTTCAACAAAGGAGGATGCATACATAAATTTACCTGTCCATGAACTACCTAAAACAAATCATATACAAGTCATTGGTTAATTCATGTATTAAATAAATGTAATGGCTGAATGCAATGTTGACTAAAGAACATTAGGCTGAGTATAGTACTGTAGATCTATGTGTTATTATTCAGCAGTTGTGAAAGTTGGCTAAGTTGGCCAAATTAGCCTCAGGCCTATATATTTAAACATCTAAAGTATGAACAAATAATTTTCTTGAGAGTGCAAGTTCTCCCTGGTCTAGCGCTATACAAAAAGTTAGTTGTGAAATGCCCCCGTGCAGCTAAATAGAGTTTCACCACAAGTAACCACAAGCAGAAGGGGGAACCTGGCATCAGCACTGAATAAGCCACTGTTTCCAATCTCTTCATGATGACGACGAGCGTGTGGAGTGTGACAAACCTGGAAAAGACTGCTCTTAAGAATCTTCAGATTTACTAGACTAGCAGCTCCTGAATGCCTTTTGCTCTACCTAGTCACAAAGGCACTTCATAGAACGTATGAATGATGAACAATTCATACAGTAAGTGAAAAGTTAATGAAGTTACCTTTTTTAGCTATTTCTTACCAGGTCAAAAAAGTGAACCTGAAAAACAAGTAGCTAAAACCATTAATATACTGTTGAGAGAGGCGAAGCAGAATACTGAAAAATAATGCTCACAAAGTACTGAAAATTATTTAAGCCTTATTAGAATTTTAAATGCATGCCACTAGACCACACCGGGTAATTACAGTACCATAACATGGTTGTTGCTTGTTTGCTCCCATCAAGGGGTCTCCAAAGCAGACAAGATGATCCGTATATAACTTTGCACAGTTTTTACACCATGGGCATTGGCTAGGATTCAAATGCAGGCCTTCCACATGGCAAGAATGAAGCCTACCACTGAGCCACTCTAAAGTAACCAGTCAATATTCTCAGCATGCTAGCTAATTCTGAAGCACTCATCCCAAACAGTGCATTGACCAGTTTATTCACATTTACTCAACTGTTTATGGCAGGGATCGTGACCACTGGTCTGAACAGTCATTTTTACCTTTTTTTCCACATGTGACCTCCCTAACAGAAAGTTGATCAGGATGGTAGATTTCGATCCTGAGCTTTTATGGGTTACAGTTTGTGCTGTGTGTTTCACATGTTCTCCCATTCTCCATGTGGGTTTCTAATGGGTTCTACTACTTCTGTTTCTCTACTACTGCAACCCTGACCAGAACGAAGTGGTTACTGATGAATGATTGATATGATGATGAAACATTTAACCCCAGCCACATTTCCCAACTGTTAGAAATCATAAATGAATGTCTGATTAAAAGAAAAAAGCAGCTATGACTTGAAAGTGAGACATTATCATCTTGATATCATGTGTCCATAACAGTCATCCTAAAAGAAAAAAGGAAAAAAAAAAAAAAAGTACAGGTATGACATCAACCACATATCACATGGTGGTATTTGTGGTGACCAGCATTAACACAACCCTGTTCAGTATTTTTTTGATTTTTACAAAGTTCATGCTGGATTTCCGTGACCATACTTGACCTGCTGAAATACAAGATGAGTGTATGCAGTTTTCATGAACCGACTGTCCATATCTAATCTAATGTGGTATCTCTACTAGAAACAAATTGTAGACAGTCCTGAATAAATGTTCAGACAAAGGGTTGAGATGAAAGCCTTCGGAATCATTACAAGATACGTGAAATCTACGTGCCATGAACAAATAGAGATAAATCTTCAGCTTCCCAGGGAAGAGGAAGAAATGAAAATACTGCAGACTACAATATTAGTAAAATATAAATAAATGTGTGAAAATTTTTATGTATTAATTCCATGTTGGATTCAGGCTTTAGGGTAAAAACATGAGAAATCTAGAGAACTGTTGTGAGTCAAAACTGCAGTGCAAAGTTGACACAACATGCAGCTCAAGGCTTAATATTTCCTAGTTTTTTTATGGATTTTTTCCCTACAGGTAGAAGTCAGATGCTCCAGTGCTTAAAGTAAAGAATGATAAACCGATGAAGAAAATATGATAATATAAATGTTATCAAATTATAATGATGTTTATTTGGGAAATTCTGTTAAGCTTTATTAATCAGGTTTAGGTTTAGACAATAGCTTAAGACAACAGTGGTACTTGGCAAGGAACAGGCAACTGGTAAATGAACTATTATTGAGCGTTAATAAAATCTGCCACAAAACATCCTGAGCGAGGAACTGTAAAACTCGGTCGAAATCTAATTTTAAGGAAACTGAAAATCTAATTAGGCTCAGCTGAGTCCTGCCTTAATCAAGGTCTTAAACAAGTAGTGGTATCAAATTTCTAATAATTTATTATAAATGGGTAAATCTTAAATAACTAGTAACATATTTTCTTTTTTTTGTACAGATACACAAGATATGAACACATACCTGTGTTTGGTCACAGTCAGCCATGTTCCCTGCCACTAGGTCTAACTCCTGTACTGACTCGAGTATAGTCTTACCATTGTATATAAATACGACATTCCCACGAGGGGGGGAGGTTCCTGAGGATGGACAAGGATCCTCATCACTAAATAGCATCTGTGGGAATTCAGGGGTAAGTATATACCACTCCTGAAACACCTGCCTCGTTTCACCTTCCACGCTGTACCTCCCCCCACCTCCCGTCCCACAACCAACCCCTACCCCGAATACCACCCGCCCCAGCCCGCCCCAGCCCGCCCCACCCCTCGCCACTCTGCACTCTGGTCCACTTCCACTATGCAAATTCTAGGTATGTCAGTTTGTGGCAGTCACAGGTACACAAATTCAAAGATTGTCACATGACTGCACCAGAACATTCATTAGATGTCACTTAGGCACTAAATAAGGGTTTGTGTCACCAAGGGTTCTTATGGGCTACAAAACTACACCTTGAGTCTCTCCTGCCAAACAGCTAATAAAAAAGGAATCAAGAAGAAATAAACCTTGTGGCTCGCAAAGCATTTCATTTGAGTCACTCACACACACACACACATGCAGATAACATTTTGTTGTTGTTTTTTTAATCAGGACTGACTCACTGTGGTCTTGTTTTAAATTCCAATGCTCCAAGGTGTAAAGACAGACAGCTAAGCATTGCATCAGAGCACCAACGTCATGCTGAGCAGATACTCCCAACTTAGTTACTGTGACCTTGTTAATACAAGCTACTGTCCTGGCCTGGAGCCATTTCCCATAATCCCATGATTTGGACTTGGACAGTGTAGATACCAAAATAGTTTACAG
Organism: Clarias laeviceps; assembly: GCA_030014305.1. Lineage (NCBI taxonomy): Eukaryota > Metazoa > Chordata > Actinopteri > Siluriformes > Clariidae > Clarias > Clarias laeviceps. Next base: position 13,985,396 of record JAQMYJ010000040.1, on the reverse strand, counting down.
AATATAAAAATACACAAATCTTCACATAGCAGCCAAAAACATGTTATTGTTTTGTGGTATAGGTTCGGCACAATAATACTCGGATATCAAGTGCTAACGGGGGTTGAAATCACAACATCGAATGAATCCGTCTAATCTAGTGATTTGCATAGACTATCCACACCATGGCCTACATGGCATTTCATTTTCTTACGCAACTGACTGCAAAAGGCACCATAGCATCAGGGTCGTTAATGCTAGACTATAAGCGCATCTTCCCATAGGGATTCAGGCTCGGCTGCGTCTTAAAATACATCAAAGCAAAAAGGAGCTGAATTAAACTGTCATGAATGGCAGTCACACAGATGCTGGTTCAGCTAATTAAAAACAACCAAGGGACACAGACCAAAGGCACTAGGAAATTCTCAAACCGTAACCACTTACTGAATAATCACTTAATATTTGCATGGATATTTATAGGTTTATCATGGGTGACAATGATGCAGTGGGTAGCATTGTATTGGACTTTCTATGGGTTCTCTGGTTTCCTCCCACTGTTCAAAAACATGCAGATAGGCAGATTGGATATGCAAACGCTACTAGGTATGAATGACTATGTGTATATGGTGCCTTGGGATGGACTGGCATTGCATACAAGGTGAATTCTCTCCATCTTGCACCCAGTAAACAGAAACAAGAAATGCAAAATGAAGTCAGCTGATGACCTGAATGTACTGAATGACCAGGTTTTCACATCAATGCTTAAAGATTCCAGATTGTGAAAGCGTAGTTCTGAGAGAATAAAGAATATTTTTCACAGATGAATTGGCCACCACAGAGCTCTGACCTGATGTGCTGGAGAATAATTCATAAGTGGTTTGACTCACCTTTCATTAACACAAGAGCTTTGCCAAAAGTCAATACAACTCTAGATGGAAATCATTTTTGACACTGCATAAGTTTGTCAAAGCAAAGTCATGGCTAATGTGTGCTGAAATCAAACCTAAAAGTGGTCCAAAAGACTATTAGAGGTATCAGTCCCCTATTGGTCTTTGGGGTTGTGTAATACACTCATTGGTGACTGATTCCGTCTTTTCCGTTTTCCCTATTGAAGTTCCACATCTTGAAATCTAAACCTGTGCTACTAGTCGATTCTCTCCTGGCTCAGATATATGGAGTGCTGCTGGTTAGAGGTTAGAGGTTAGAGGTGTCTACCAGTTTCTACTTCTCTACAGATGATTTCCATGCCACATGCTGATTTATTTTTTTCCATCAGCAGTGATGGTGGATCCTGACTAACAAGTGCGTGAGAAGTCATTGACCTCCTGGCATCTGAATTCCATAGGTCACTGGCTTGCTTTACCGACTATGTACTTTAGCCCCAAATTAACCTGTGACCTTTAATGCACCAACTCCAAGAGAAGAATACATGTTTATTTCGTTATCTGCCTGCCCTATGGCAAGCCAGGACTTGTTTTATGTTCACCAAAACTAAAGTTCTCTGCCTACACTATTAGCTTACCTCAGTGTCATACAACATCCCTGAGCCTTTGTTTTTCAAATGTATAAATATGGATTATCACTCAGTCTGTCTGCCAAGTAATGTTTTCAAGTATGCCTAGTATAACTATAATAATTATAATGTCTAATATGCAATTAAATATGCAATGAATAAGAAGCCACATCCTTCCTTTTACACCTGCTCAATATATTTGACTTCTCTTAGTTTAGGGGGTCTGGCATTCCATGAATTAATTGAATGAGCCCTGAACAATCTCAAATGAATCCCTATAATGTAATAGAACACTAATAGCTCAGTAAACTTCTAAACCTCATGTTTTGAAGAAAGCTTGCAAGTTTGAAACCTAATGCCCCTAGCATAATAGGGGTATTCAATAGAGATGCACTGCTTCCCATATCTAGCCCATAAAGGAGATTATTTACTGTTAAAACATTTTTGAGGAAATGAGGAACTTTTTTTCTTGTTACCAAATAAAACTCGCAATCACCCTAGAAGACATTCCATATTAGCTTTAGAAGAGATATACAAGCTAAATCTAATCTAATATATCTAAGTTAGGGTAGGCCTAATTGAACAAGAAAACAGACAGATTTTGGAATATCTGAACTGAGTAAAACATTGAGGAGAAGGAGAACACAAGGTCAACGATGAGATCTCATTAGGTATAGCTGCACTATGGCCTTATTCCAGCTCTCGGTCTGAGAAGTTCAAGGGAAAATGTTCCCATGTGAATCTGTGTGTCGTATTTCTCAGCTCAGATCATCTCTCTCTCTCTCTCTCTCTCTCTCTTTCTCTCTGTTACCAAAACTGCACCCTTTTGAAGTTCAAGTCATCCAAATCACAACAGTACTGTTTAAGCTAAGACAGAAATGATCTCCCATAATTCCTGTAATTTAAGAGAACAGGTCTAATGCTTGCAAACGAAACAGTGCATGTTTTGTTTAGGCCCCTGTAATTTTCAGAACAGTGATGAGGAAGGTTTTCGCCTGAAGCTCTAGGTAGTCTTGGGACTTGGTGTTATTTGATAAACGTCTTGTAACTTGGAAATAAAAACCTGGCCCTTTTATATGTAAGCCAAAACATGATCGCACAAAATCGCCATTACTGTCCCCAAGTAATTCCAGCGCTACCGGACTTTTGGAAGGACGAAAATGAGGGTTTAGGTGTCTCGGAGACACGCTTTACAAAAGCAACGATTGATTATTTCATTATTTGTAATATGAGGTCACATTTCTTGGAGAACTTTTTGTACCATCTTTAATTAATATGCATAAATCCAATCAGTCTATAAACATGTGGCACCAACTGCAGTGTTCAGGAGCAGCAGGAATCTGCTGTTGGATCTGTTGTATAACCAGCTGGGAAGTGAGTGGGCTGAGAAGTGGAGTTACTTCGCCTACGCAGACACACACGTGTGTGTGTGTGTGTGTGTGGACACACATACTCTTGCTCACACACACACCTTCTGGGGACTTGTTGCATAAATTTTCAAGCTGTAATTACACTCATGAGATGACTGTAGGGTAATATTTTTCTACTGTGTATACGGCTGCATCTATATTTCTATCTCTATAAATTAAAATACAGAATAAAGAATACAATATATGGCCAAATGTTTGTGGACACATAAACTTCATACCCATATGTGCTTGTTAAACATCCTACTCCAGATTTAGTCCCGATTTTGCTAAATCTGTTAAGGCTTCCCAAGTGACTTTGAGAAGTTGTGCTTGATCAGCCACAAGAGCATAAGTGTCTGCATTCCAGTTCATCCCAAACTCGTTTATTCATCACTCACTCACTCATTGTCTATACAGCTTAATCCTGTATTCAGGGTCATAGAGGCCTGAAGCCTATCCCAGGAGATAGGCTTCAGGGTACACCCTGGATGGGGGGCCAATCCATCGCAGTGCACACATACACACACACACACACACACACACACACACAAACATTCATTTACAAACTACGGGCAATTTAGGAACACCAATTAGCCTAATCTGCATGTCTTTGGACTGTGGACAAGAATACCCGCAAGAAACCCACCATGCATGGGGAGAAGATCACAGCCCTTTACCCTCAACTGCACAGATGCATAATGAGATAAAAATGTCACTCTGGATAAGTGCGTTGTCTGGCAAATGTTCTCAATGTAAATGCATTCATAGATCGCTGTGTGACTTAATAAACAAAAAACATGTTTCTGAAACAAGGACTGGACTGAAAATCACAGCCGTATATATATATATATATATATATATATGTATTAATTTATTCATTCATCTTCTATACCACTTATTCGGATACAGGGTCGCTAGAGCCTGGAGCCTATCCCTGGAGACTTTGGGTACAAGGTGGTGTACACCACAAACAGGGTGCCAATCTATCTTACACACACACATACACACACTACAGACCATTTGGAAACACCAGTTAACCTAATCTGCATGTTTTTGGGAGGAAACTGGAGTACCTGGAGGAAACTCACCAAGCACAGGGAAAGAGTCAACCAAAAAATTTATACACACTTCAGGAAAAGAAAAACTTCTATAAACATTTCAATTTTAAATTTATTGAAATACGCTATATATTGATATGTAATAATATGATAATAATATGATAATATTATTATAGTAATATAATATACATCATACTATTTTTATTTTCCTGAAGCGTGTATACATTTTTTTGGCTGACTCTGTATGTATTTGTGTATGACTATCCCAGGAGACTTTGGGTACGAGGCAGGGTACACTATGGACAGGGTGACAATCCATCGAAGGGCACACAAAGACACACACACACACACACACACACACACTACAGACAATTTGAGAACACCAATTCATCTAATCTGCATGTGAGAGGAAACTCACCAAGCATGGGGAGAACATGCAATCTCCACGCACACAGACCCGATCCAGGAATCGAACCTTCGTCCTGGAGGTCAACCACTACAACCACTACCCTGTCGCCATATGCGTTTGTGTGTGTGTGTGTGAAATTTAGTGATTTTTATTTTTAGATCCATATCTTTTGTACTATATGGAGAGCATACAGGTCTACAAAAATAAAGGTGGTAATACAAGTGCACTCACACAAGTGTACTTGCTCATAAACATAGCCCAAAGATGTGCATCACAGCCCACAGTCTAATTATGGAGATAAATGTGTAGTATTCATGCAGTCACTTGTCGGGAACTTCTTGGAGTAAGGCATCATTAAAAAGGAATTACATTAGAATAACATGAAACAATTCTGTGAAATCATTAATGGACAATGAATTTTGCCTTCCACCTTGACAGCTGATACTCACTAGTCAGAAATGTAAAGAGTAATGAATATAGGCCTACTGCATATACACGTAATCGCTCTAATCCGTCATAGAATACACAGTTAAAATATTATTGTGAGATGAATTGTGATGTTCTCTGGTTCTCTACACAGTTTGTAATGCTGTATGTTGTATAGTAGATATAGTAGACATAATAGATATAGTAGATATAGTAGGTTTAATAGATATGGTATATATAGTAGATATAATATATATAATAGATATAGTAGGTTTAATAGATATGGTATATATAGTAGACATAATAGATATAGTAGATATAGTAGGTTAAATAGATATGGTATATATAGCAGATATAATAGATATATTAAATATAGTAAGTTTAATGGATATGGTATATATAGTAGATATAATAGATATAGTAGATATAATAGATATATTAGATATAATAGATATAGTAGATATAATAGATATAGTAGATATAGTAGAT
>JAQMYJ010000040.1:13963603-13980013 GCA_030014305.1 Clarias laeviceps | reverse complement strand
AGCTAGTAGATATAGTAGATATAATAGATATAATAGATATAGTAGATATAATAGATATAGTAGATATAATAGATATAATAGATATAGTAGATATAGTAGATATAATAGATATAGTAGATATAATAGATATAGTAGATATAGTAGATATAGTAGATATAATAGATATAGTAGATATAATAGATATAGTATAACTATAACGTTATATAACTCTAACGTTATTGTCTATGAATAACGTGGATGTTCCAGGTTTAGCTGCTGTTTCCGAGAATCTCACCTGGCCCTGCAGCCATATCCGTGTTATGAATGAATACACGCAGTGTTTATGGAATAATAGGCTGAGGTGGAGCATCTCTTACCTTCTTGAGGCTCTTGTGAGTGCTGACCGCAGTGAATGCGGCGGGCAGCTCGCCTGCGCTCGGCTCGCTCTTCTTGCACACAGTCAGCGCAGAGTACTTCTCCGCCACATTCTCGCTCTCCTTAAATTCTTTACTGGCCTGCTTCACCTCTGACTTCGTGTCCACCACGGAATCAGTCATGCTGGGATAATAATCGCGCTAAAACCCGATTGCGCTTTCTAAGATTTAGGCGATCGCCGGTGTTTCACAGCTTACTCGACACGGATACAGTAACCTTCCGTGATGTCCTCTAAACCGAACACTGCACCACTTCGAGAGATTCAAGCGAAAGGCGAGCTTTTACAAAAAAGCGAGGTAGAAAGGCAAAACTAATGGTTAAATCCTAGAAATATCAGTGCACACACAGTTAGATCTATTTATCCACAATGTGATTTTGCTTCTCAAACGGACCTGATCATAGATTATTGCGTTTGAGTGTCCGGCTCGCGACAGCCAGCATCAGATGTGGGTGGGGCTTAAAGGCAAAGCACCCAAGCACCTGCACGCAGAGGAAGCGCGTGGGATGGGCGTGGCTTTCCATTACCTCACACCACAAGCGAAAACGCCGCCGCTAGAAGGCTTCGTCGTGTCTCAAATAGCTTCCTACACTCCTATGAAAAAAGTGTACACTCTGGTGACGTCAACAAACCGTGACGCTCTTGTGAACCACGGATTTCTCAAGCGGGTTTAAAAATAAGCATTTAGGACACAGCGCATGTTCAGGCTGTGAGGCTTCAAACCGGCCAAAAACAGCGCAGCCTCAAAAGCATAAAAAAAACCTGTCCAGAGTGTATCCCTTGACCAAAGTCTATATGGTATAGGCTCCAATTGGCCAAAAACACGAAGCAGTCTATCTTGAAGCCTTTCTAAGGGTGAGGAAAAAAAGTTGATGCTTTACCATTCTGACTGTTAAGTAACAACACTGGAAAATGAGTATTTCATCAATAAACATGTATTCACAGCTGTGCTGATGTGGTCTGATTAGTTCAGACCCTATTACAGAGTGATGTGTGGGTCAGAGTAAGAAGCAAAGAGCGATGCACATTATGCATAATGCCCACTGTACAAGTCTCTGGAGGTTATGTTTTGTGTTATGATCGGGGGTTGCTTCTTTTGGTCAGGTATAGTCTTAGCAAGGTTATGTGGCAATAACACAATCAAGTGATGACCTGAATGTCCGGGTTATCCAAATAATGCATTACAGTTTGTGCATTATAATCAACGCTATAGGGAAAAAAAAAATTTTTTTTGGCCAGGCAGGTGTATAATGGCACATGCGTATTTTAAACCTTTATAATGCAAGAAATAAGAATCTTAATGTTTGCCAGAATATTAGCTTTCATAATTGACATAACATACACAAATGGATTTGAGGGTGTTTCTTATAAATTAAGCCAAACAATAGAACAAGTATTTATTACATTAGATCAAATTTGTTTTGTTCTTGGATATCTGAGCCACATTTATTTTTGCATTGGCCAGATATTGATCCCTGCATGTCATACCAGTTCTATCTATAGTCAACACTCATTTGTTTTAGTAACATACAAATAGAACACACTAAGTATTACCCAGTTAGAATCAAGTCTTGCAACTGAAACATAAATGTTTTACTCAATTCATATGCTGCAGGAATTTACAATATCTCACATAATGCTATTTACTGGTAAACTTTACATAGTTTGAAAATTTAAGATAAAAAAAACATTCCAATAATAAACTGTTTAACACAGAGAAGAAGCTCAAACATGAGACATTAAAAAGAAATTATGAGATATGAAAAGCTTACTGCGGACCAGCAGAGGGAAGAAACCAGTGCACAAATTAGTGAATTTAAGTCTCTCTTTAGTCCACAGAGCTAAGAAGATTAAAGGACAGAACTCAATTTGATGGAATTAAGATTATTTACATCTTCCAACAAAGCAAATGCTGAGAGAAAAGGGAAAATGATTACACAAACTGTGCAGATGTGCCACTTCATAATTTAATCAAAAATTCAATACTAAAAGATTTTAGTGTTTAACATTCTTTAAAAGAACATAATACATTTGCGTGGCATGATAAGGTCTTTTCTTAGTGAAAAGGAAGACATGATGTTCAGGCTTTCTGGCTAACAGCAACTACAAAAGGCTTTTCTCGGATTACAAATCCTGGTAATATCAAAATTTGCAGGTTTTCACATTACAAACAATAATTTACAAGGCAGTTAGCCCCAGAAATTGGAATCATCAAACAAGGAAACCAATTTAGTACAAAAAAAAAAAAAAGTTTGGCCCACCATTCAACCTGTCCCACTGAGAAAAAAAAAAGGGATCACAATTACAGCATTTCTCAGTTAATACAAGATAAATGTAATATGGCACCAAACTTTAAATATGAAAAAAATAATACAAAAATGCACTAAATACAATTACTCACCATCCATAAATTTAAAATTAAGAAAAAACACCAGATGAAATTATAAAACTACTGTAAAATAAAACTTATTCACTACAATGTATAAAGAAATGAACTTATCTTCACTTCACGCCTTATAAGAGAAGGAAATCATCTTTACTACGCTTTAAACAACAATGTTCTTTAAGCTTGTCACTAGTGTTGATGGCTTAAGGAGCGAGGAGACAGACACACTATTGTTGCCCTGTTGATCTACAGTTGCAAGTGGTGTACTTGGGTTTTAGATGCTGTTTGCTGCTACGATACCCGTATTATCTGGGCCACTGTCTCTTCTGTTGCCTGATTCTGCTCCTGGTGCTCCTACAAACAAGGAAGGAGGGTTGTGTAAGCAGTTCGATACATTATCGCACACAGCTCATAAAAACACTTGATGCTCACGATAAACATGTGAACACACACCTAAGTAAGAAATGAGTTGAAGTAAGCACACAAACAATTAACCTTCATTTTCTTTTTCCGGAAAATCCTTTCCTGAGATTTTGTAAAAGTTTTACATTATATATGGAGTTTAATCAAATAAACATTTCTATAGCTTGTGGTTGATAAGTCAATCTATATGATAACAATAAAACACTTAAAAGGTATAAAAGGAAACAAGACAATGGAACAGCGCAAAGGAAAAAAACGTTTTATGTGAGGCCAATAAAGTCTTAGGAGCAAACTGTTAAACATTTTACTGTTCTGGGTAATTTATTCAAAAGAATAAAACCGTAACACATGGCACACAAGAAAACAGGGTGTAAGAATTACAAAATGAGAAAAAAAAAAAAAAAAAAGAACAGGCAGGGAAATGAACACAAAACTAACAGAATAATGCAGTATGGTATGTGATGCACACATCAAACACAGGACAGTCACATCATCGTGACATTCTGTGCTATCAAATTCTCTCACTGTGCTCCTAACTTAACCGTTTATTTTACAAAAGATAACATAATACCAGATGCTTTAATACAAAACATCACAGTAAGCATTCTTGATGCAAAATTCTTTTTTACACCCTAAGCAACATAACTGACATCTAAATTTGGTTTAACATCTGTGCAAATTGTTCACACGTTTTTTCCTACATGAACATTAGCATCATAACTTTGTAACTGTACACTATAAATGCTCACACAAAGAATTATCTGTTCTAATAAAGTGTACTGTGTTCCCTTGGCTGCTACAGAGCTGACTAGAATCCTATTTTCACCCGAATGTACAATAACGCAACGCTCTGCCAACTTTAGCTCAGCATCTTTGGCTTTTAGTCAAACTGTCCGTTGTTAAAATGCTGATGGAGCACGAAAAAGCACCTATGAAAGACCTAGAAAAAGCAATGCTTCAGCTAAGCAAGAAGGATGAAGGTGGACACAGTATTGACAATGAGAGAGCAAGGGAAGAGAAGCACTCCGCAGGCAGCGAGAACAGCAGCTAAGCAAGAGGCGTAGTTTGCTCGGGAAGCCAGTGTGAGGTTGTGATTTCAGTAGCTCTATGGAAGTCCTCCTGTTTGACTCCGACGTGTCCCTGTGGTCTCACCTGCATGGCTAGAGCCATTTCTTCTTTCTCTTTGGGTGAAAAGAAGCGGCCGCCATCGCCCCGCTTCCTCTGCATGGCGTGCCTGTGGCGTGACTCATGTAGGTATTTCTGCAAATAAGAGAAATAATTTGGTTAAAAGGGTTTGCGTTGTCATTTGGAGCTGAGAATTAGGCATTTGTGCACACTCCACAGCTATTAAAGCTAGATAGACACTATTATAGCAACTCCATGGCACTCAATAAACTACATCACTTAGCCAAGCTTTTGAGGCTGATGTCGGTCACTTACCCTCCTCTCTTTAGGAATCTTGCCCTCGGCCTCCAGTTTCGCTCGGGCCTGTCTTCTTTTCAGGATGCGGTGATACTGTTTGGCGTTGACGTAGAGTGGCTCCTCCTCCAGCATCTCAGCACCAGGTAAAGGGATTCGTTGGATGGTAGGGACCGAGCCTCCTCCACCAGGCACCATCTGAAACACAGACATGAATAGGCCAAAAAAGTTAATGTAACGCAATCAGAATTTTTCTGGCAAGGATTGGTGAGGAAGCACCACCTTGTGGCAACACCACCCACAGATCAGCTGTGTACGTAATTTGTTATGAGTGGCTCGGCACAATTTCCCTACTCATTTCATATTTATATACTTTACATTATTAACGTTAAAATATGAAAAAGCTTCTGTGATATCCATATGAACAGCAAATGAAATATCCCAACCTACCATAAATTCATGGAATCTACCATTAATATTACTAATTATTACTTATTAACAACACATTGAAGTGAGTAATAAAGACATGTATTTCTGCACTTACCATGACCATCCCTCCTGTACTAACAACATTGCCAGACACTGGCAGTGTGACCGTGACAGTGCCTTGCCCACTGTTGGTGGTAGATGTGTTGGCGCCCCCTGCTGCCTGTACAATCTGAGTGCCAGACAGAGTGCTTGCTGGGATTGTGATCATTCCTGGGAAATTACAGACAGACACCAATGTTAGAAGCCAAAGTATTAATCTCTAATTCAAATTCATTATCTTGGTGCAGCCAAGCAGCACCCAAACTTCAACCAGAGAATAATAATTAGGGCTTTAGTATTTTAATAGATTTATTAACTACCAGGTACAAACATACTACTACTCACACATAAGGTCTTGCCCAATTTTATACACACAGTATGTTTGTTTACAATTTCTCAAACCATGATCATTCTTTAAAACAATCAGAACTAAACTGAGCAACACAAGCTTAATCACTTTATTACTTTATTACAGGTACTTTTGCTAATAAAGGTGCAGTATGAAAATTTCACAAAGAACTACAAGAAATAGACAAATAAGATCAGGAATAAATAAAATCTTTGTTCAAATTAATGTTTGAGCCAACAGACTAATTTTATATTCCACGCCAGATGGGAATTTTTAGGAAGTCTAAGGAAAACAATTTGAAGAGCAAACTGCTACAGGCTTATTAACATTTCATATCTCACTTAATTTTGTAACTGCTTTACAAAGATTGTTAAACAGTCATTAAATGAAATTTAAGTGGCTCCAACAATTATGTCACAGAGACAGAGAGAGCGCGCGCGAGCGAGTGCGGAATAGAGAGAGATCATACCCTGTTGGAGCACAGTGCCATCTGCATTCACTGGCTGGTACACTATGGTCTGGCCTTCAGCAGTCTGAGCAACCTGCTGGCCCTGGACTGTAATCTGCTGGCCCTATTAACACACAAGGTTGTTAAAACTGTGAAACTGAACTGTATAAAGGAAAGGGGGGGGGGGGGGAGAGAGAGCAAGAGATGAGTGAGTGTATGACCTGATTCTGTCCTGCAGTAATGGCAGTCTGTGGCTGTTGAATGATGATCTGTTGGGCCTGACCCTGCTGCCCCTGCAGCTGTAGCGTCTGCCCTCCCTGCAGCTGGATCTGTCCTGGCTGCACCAACTGGATCTGAGCACCAATAAAAACACAACCATGTTAAGAAAACTGTAACTCTGTACATTGTTATAACAGAAGCATTCTGGCATACAAAGACCCAGACTCAAGATAGTCATTATAGTTATTCTAGTACACATTTCTTATGTGATCTTACCTGCTGCAAACCCTGAGCTCCAGAGACAGGCACCTGCATAATAGTCTGGCCCTGGCCTCCAGACATGGCCTGTACCATGATGGGCTGACCTGAGGAGGTGATCAGCTGACCTCCACTCACCTGCACCATAAGCGGTTGGCCTTGGACCTACACACGGGCACAAGCTACGTAGTTAGTTTGCCGTAGTGCTGCAAATAATGTCAAAAGTAAATGAGACAAGACCTCTGCATGCATTAGACAGACATGTTTAAGTGCATCTCACTTGACAATGAAGCACCACACAGGACTCCAGGAACCATCTTGGGAGGCACTCATTTATCATACCACATCGACTAAGTTAGTAATCTATGTAAATGTAAAGATGATGGTGATGCACTAGTTTAAAGCAACAGCAAAAAAGGGCATGAGTGGCTGATAAATATTAAATAAAAAGGACTGCACTGTCATGTTTGGGGCAAACATGGGCAACATTAGAACATGCTGAAGATGATGCATTAAAGTTCAATTCAACACAACTTTGCTTTAACATTATAAAGTATTCAGACAAAAGATGGAATCATTACAACAGTCGATTTAGCAGATGAAGCATCATGCAACATACTGCAAACATAAAAAAATGCAAAATGGTGATGAGAAGGGCCTCGCTTTTGTCAGTTTTCTGGATATACATCTGAACTTAAAATACATCCATATTATGCCCAAATGAAAAAGTTACTAAACACAAGAAAGACTTGCTTCAAAACAGCAGTGCCCTTTAAGTAAGCAATAAAATCCGACAGGGTATGCAATCACAGGAAAATGATCAATGGCAAACTGGTGTGATGCATTACAACCCTGAAGCTCATCATTCTGATCATCAGACTATAGTAATTTTTAACGTTGTACAAGGTCATCCCTCTTATGACTTTGTTATTAACTATGAACTGTCATTCTCTGCATATCCGCTTTTCTCCCCTGTTATTTGAACAGCCAAAGTTGCCATTATAAAAATAATGGCATTTATTAGTTACGAATAAATAAATCAACCACTTCTGACCAATAGTGCAGCAGCACGACCAAAAAAAAAAAAAAAAAAAACCCATAAAAGGTTTGAAATATCATTATTAGAAACACAGCCATGGAAACTGGAGCTTGGTCAATTACACACAGTGTGGAAGCATGCTGGTCAGCTGCACAGAGACACGGACACGAACTGCATGCAACAGGTGAAGATTACGAGCTCAGAGTTCTTACAACTACCTGGAGCGTCTGCACTTGCTGACCGGCTGCTGTAGCGACTGGCGCTTCGGTCTGCAGCTGTACAGCTGTGAGTGTACCCTGTGCCTGTGAATAAGCCCATATAACTAGGTCACTACAGATCCTAGTATTGCACTGATGAAAGAGTGAGCTAGTAGATGACGGTCTTGAGTGCAAATGTACAAATAAGTACAAATTAAAGTGCACTCTGAGGTTACACTATCACTTGGTAGAGTCTCCTTTTGCTCTCTTAATTATTCATGGCATGGATTCCACAAGATGTTGGAAACATTTCTCTTAGTTTCTGCTTCATGTTGGTAGGACTGCATCATACAGTTCTCGTAAATTTTTCAAATGCTGTGATTCTCCATCCCTTATGTGTACTGCTGGTTTCAGATCAAGTGAGTGATACGGCCTTTGGAGAACACCAAACTCATTTTCAGGGTCGTGAAACCAGTTTGAGACAGTCTTTGCTTTGTGACATGGGGCAGGCTGGAAGTAGACTCTAGATTATGGTAAATTGCAGCCATGAAAGAATGCACATGATCAGCAACAATACTCAAATAGACTGTGCCATTCAAACTATGACTGACCGGTGTTAAACGGCACAAACTGTGCCAAGTAAATATTCCCTATACCATTACACCACCTCCACCGGCCAGGTTGGGTTCATGGATTCATGCTGTTTTCTCTAAATTCTGACCCTACTATCTGTGTGGCTCAGCAAAAATCAAGACGCGTCAGATCATGCTACATTTTTCCAGTCTTTATCCATCTAGTTTTGTGATCCTGTGCAAACTGCAGCCTCAGTATTCTGTTCTTGCTTAACAGAAGTGGCATACTTGAGAGTATTTGAGTATATTTGAGTTACTGTAACCATTCTATCTGACCACTCCTTATTGATCTCGCGCATCAAGGCATTTCCATCCGCAGAAATGCATGTTCACAAGATGTTATTTTCCTTTATTGCATCATTCCGAGTCAACTCGATAGAGACTGTTGTGTGTGAAAGTCTCAGGAGAGCAGCAGTTACACAGTAAGAAATTTAGACAAAAATTTCCCCCATTCTCTAGCAGCCGGAGGTCTAGAGAGAGCCGATTGGCCGAGCTCTCTCGGCGATGTGGGATGAGAGGTACTTACTCCCACATTAATCACGGCTCTACAGCCAATCACGGGCATCTGTGAGCTAATGCAAGCAGAAGGAGTGGATAGTGCTGTCCAAAAACACGTGATAGTCTACCAGACTGAGTGGTAGTAGTAGCCTTAATGTGGCAGACTCCTAGTGACGGGGAGGAATTGGACATGACTAAATTAGGGAGAAAATCCAAAATAAATAAATAAAAATTTCACCCCTCCTTATAGTTGATCAGAGCATTGCTTGAAACCGCTGGCCTGCATCTATATGATCTTATGCACTGCTGCCACAAGTGCATAATTGAGTAGGTGTCCTAATAAAGTGCTACATGAATGCAAGCTGCCAACACTGCACTAAAGAATTAGTGCACCCAAGACCATAATCTAGGGATGCACCAAGGGCTCATACTAACAAACCTGTCAACCTATTAAGACGTACCTCCCCAATGAAAAACATTGGGCAAAATAAGGTTCAAAACTATTATTGTGCTCTTACAAATGACTTAATCACATCATAATCACTTTCTTGCAATCATTACCAGCCAGGGGCAGCTCAGTGGTTAAGGCATTGGACTACGGTTTGGAAGATCCCAGGTTCAAACCCCACAACCACCAAGTTGCCACTGTTGGGCCCTTGAGCAAGGCCCTTAACTCTGAACTGCTTAGATGAGATAAAAAATGTAAGTTGCTCTGGATAAGAGCATCTGCCAAATGCCTAAATGTAAATTACCATTTTATGTGAAGTGTTTCATGTGAGTTTGCTTAAGGTATTTTTATTATTTCTTGTGGTTTCAATTGTTGCTCTTTTCTGCCCTCCCAGTGAAGGCCTAATATGTTTAAGTGCCATTAATTATGTCTCATGTTAGCCAAACACACATTGATAGGTTATTTTTCCATTAATGAGCTCAGTAAATTCTCTTGTTTACCATGACAAAAAGGAACTGAAATTCAGTATGTTTACCAAACTATGACATTCAAGTCAAACCCAAGACTCGTGAATAAAGACAAAAAACCGACTGACAATGTCAGAGGTCTATAAGCGTTGAAAGAACGCTGAATGTCTGTGAATGACGTTCCTGGCCAAGGTGGCTTGGAGCCCACTGCAATCTTTCCCATAAACATTCAGTGAGTGGGACGACTGATCCGGACAGATGACTTGTCACCAACTTGCAGAAGAGATGCATCTGTGTGTGTGAACTGTACACACAATCGACACGACTTGCCCACTACAGGAGCTTAGCTGAGAGTTATTCCAAGTGATTTTCTCATGTTTGGGCCATTAAAAGGAGTTCCTGGGAGGCCAGTGTTTCAGATGTAAAGGAGACAGTCTGATCATGGCTCTGGTGTACTGAGAAAACTTTCTAACTTAATAGTACCCAAGCACTAGTGAAACACTGGGATAAGTGAATTAGTGTAGCAGGGGATTAAGTTTAGTTTTTACTCATATAACTGCATTCTATTATTCAATGGCTTAAGCCCAGCCAGTAGATGTAGTGCCAGTCCCAAGCCCAGATAAAATGGGAGGGTTACGTCAGGAAGGGCATCTGGCAAAAACTATATTTTGTTATTCAGCACAATCCAAAGTCTTGTTTTGACTTGAACGTCCCTCATACATTAAACATTAGCTCCAAATTCAGTCCACTGTTTTTTTTATTATTATTATTATTATTATTGTAAAAGCTTGCAACGATGACTCTATGAGACGAATCAACCAAGTGAATACAGGACATAACGAAAATCCAAGTCTTGGGTACTTTTACACTCCTTTCACACTGAAGACTAAGGGGCAGATATAAGTGGTGCATCCCTGCTGTTTGTGTTTGCAAACATTTGTCGTTCCATTCGCTTTACACAGTTCTGTTAACACCAAACCTGGAGCTTTCTTCTCCACACACATGCACAATTTGCTTAAGGTTACCTGCTGCTGGATCTGTCCATTCGCTGCCTGGACCACTATCTGCTCCCCACTGCTTGTGGTGGTGTACTGCTCCATTCTCTCCACCAGTTTCACCAATCTGAAGGAGAAGGGGTATTTTATTAACTCATTGCATAGATATGCCAGACTTTTCACTATCAATATTTTGACATGAATATATATTTTTTATAACAGTCCCTTGTAGAGTAGGGAGGATAAGATGACTCGCTGTATTTTGCATGAATTTGTTGTAAAGTAAGTAAAATGAAATTTAAAACAATTTGGCTGTTTTTCTTTCTTGTTTTAGCAACAGCTAGCATGCTAGGTATAAAGACACTACAAACCTAACTGGTTGTTTGTTGCATTCAGTACACGTTGTATAGATAGATAGATAGATATTTTATTATTCCCGAGGGGAATGGTCCTAAATTACTTTTAGGACTACTGAACTCCTAACAATAGCTGGTTACCGTCTCTGCTAGTTAGCTACAGAAACTATTCCACATAAAGAAGCTAAGTAGCTAGATGATTCCTTTGTTATGTGTCTCGCGCTCTAACGCCAGCACGGTGTCTAACACATCGTCCTCCATTTTATCCGTGTTCACATCACCGCCGTGTCGTTCGCTATTCCCCCATGTTACCGATTTGATTTCTGTATTTACGCCGAGATAGTAATTTGGTTGGTCAATGACAAACCAATCGGTGTAGTGAGACACCAGTCGTCTCGAGCCGCGCACTCTTTACCGTTTCTCAGCTGTCCGGTTCCCTTCTGATTGGCTCTAGTACAGAGCTCAAACCCCAATCACCACAGCCTGTCGACAAAATGGCGCAAACGAACGACGATGAAAAGAAACGCTAACGTTTTCCACCCGCATTCCAACAAATCCCACCTTCTGAGTAATGATTGGCTGTTTTCCTACTAGATAGATGTTAGATGAGCCAATCCAAGCGCAGAAGGCCTGATATCGTTAGCCAATCGGAGCTCCGATAACTACAGGCGGGGAGAAAATACTCAGAAACACGTGAGACTGTTTGTGATGTCTGGAGCGGAAACGCAAGATGAACTGAACCAAGCACGTCAACTGCGCCGCCATTTTAGAAAGGGCAATTTTCCTAGTCAACATCACTGACTTGGTGTATTCTTTGATTTTGATAATTTTTTTACTGGGTTATTTATAACAACGCGATTAATAACAGCTAATGTTATCAACTTATGATGAATATGGTATCGTTTTATTAGTATTGAATATTTATAACAAATCAATGTGTTCATAAACGCATTGTGCCCTTGTCATTTTATTTACTTGTGACATTCATGTCATATTATTTATAATTTTATTATTGCTGATATATGTTGTATCATGTAACCTATTATTTGATTAAGCTGCTGCTGATGATGATGATGCTAATAATTCTTATTGTTTTTCAAGATCAGTTTTTCTCAAGCCTGGATTGTTTTTAAATTCGGTCTAAATTTACTATTAGCAATTGGCCACTGCTAATTATGTCTGACATTTTTTTCTACAGAAACCAAACATAAATTGCAGCAAATATTCTTATAGAGGACAGCCATTTTAGTTCGCAGCGTACCCCCTTCCAATATGACGGGCGAAATGTACGTCTCAGTGGCACAGTAAATAGTTCCGGTGCAACTTAAGTAACCTCGAACGTTTGGACGCGGTGGCGGAAATGTTTGTTCACGTGCGTGTGTTTTTCTGACTTTAAAGAAAAAGCTGTTCATTCGCATTTTTTATGTATTTTGGTAAGTCGTCTCTTAAAATAAATAAATAATAATTCAGAGTGCAGGATTTCCATGTTGTTTATTATTTTTTAATATATTATGAACAGGTTTCTCGAGTATTTAATAAATTTTCAATAAACTTGCACTGCCCTAATGGTTTCCTCTGTGCTGTGATCTAAGTTATATGCTGTATGAGTAAGACATTCATGTCACTGCTGTTAATGTAACATTGTTTTATTTTGGATACATCATTCTAACACTGGTCTTCATCGTGACTGCCAGGCTGTGTTTGTGCATCAGCATGGTCACTCGGCTCAGGCTGGTGTCTCTGGCGTCTCCTCCAGCACTGAGTTGTCTCCATGCCAGTCGCAGTGCCAGGACCTGGACGGGTTCTGTTACTCGCAGTCATTCCCTCTCAGGAAACAGAAGGACAGAGCAGCGTGATATTTCAGAAGATGACCTTGACATGGATGAAGTGGAATCCAAACTGAAGGCTCTTGTGAAGTGAGTTGTGATTTGGAAAATGAACATAATTTATGTAAATGGCAGATGGTATAAATGGGCTCTTAGGCCCCTGGAGATCAATATCAATTTCAGATCAGGTGCTGTTAACAAATGTCTTAACCCTTATGCAAAGAAAATATATTTCTCTATATACTAACTGTCAATATATTGAATGATTTAGTGTTCTGATTTAAATATATTCACAAAATACGGAATAATATTGTATTAATATATTACAATATATTGAAAAATACATAAGGAATCTCCAAATTCATATATGGAGAAATATATTTAAATATATATCTTAATGTATGTAATTTTATATTTAACAATATACTTCATAACATATTAAATTTGATTAAATATATCTAGTTCTTTATATATATATTTTTTTACAATATATTACCCCCCCCCCCCCCATAGTTTCTCATTGGTTGTAAGACAAAACAAATCATTACTTAAAAAAAAAAACTCCATTACAAATTCAGACATACTTAAAAATCATGCACAATACATTACTGGCTGGTTTGGCACTGTAGTAAACAAACTAAAGTGACAAAAACAAAAATGTTAAACTCACCATCATGGTGTACTGCCAACTGGAAATGGTTTTTTGATGTGATAGTACACCAATTGTGGCATACTGGTGTATGGGCAGAAAGGGCAATTGCTGCAGCAGTCTTTTAAATACTACTCACACTGCCTTTTGCTTAACACTTTTTTGTGCATGTTTGCAAGGAAAATGGCTCTTTAAAGAGCCCTTGGGTTATGTGAACAAAACAAAGAGAGATTGAGGGGTAGCGTTGGGGTTAGAGAATAACAGCAAAACAAAACAAGCTAAACAAAATAGAAAATGTGGTGCACAGGGCATATTAATGGGGATGTCAACATCAAGGATCTGCAAATAGAAGAATTTGATCATTGGTTTTAGTATCAAATGATTTAAATTGTGCATATATAGAAGTTGCATTATAGAAAACAAGCCCTCCTTTCATGCACCTTGTGCTGAATGATTTTCATTCACAGAAACAAATCCTAACATTTTGCTCTTTTAAAGTACAAGTTAAAATCACTACATTAAAAATGAAACCATTTAAGTTAATTTACTGAGAAAAAACACATTTAAACGAACTCAGCAATGTTAGTCCCTTTACAGTTACTGTTGTAATAAAGATACACACTTATTACATCGAGGCTCGTTTACAGTGAAACATCATCCGCGACAGACTGCAAATTGTATACATACAGTATGCATGAATTACTAACATTTATAGATGGAAACAATATCCATGACATATCACGCATGCACTGGGGAAGACACATCATCTCAAATGCATTAAAAAGCACAAATATATTCGCTGTTTGCCATGAGGGATCGATTTGATCCATGATCGACATTAAAGGGCTGCTTAGTGCTACTAACTAAGCACAGCTACAGAATTAACGCAAGCATTTTAATTAAACAAATTACACACACTGTAAATTAACAATTTACATATAAAATGTAGCAGGTGCATGCACTCACCATGCAGCAAAGAACACCAGAAATGAAAGTTGCAACATCATTACTTTGCCACCAATGAGATGAGTTGTGGGAGTTACGTTATCTCGACATTATTAATTTACCTACAACTAATAAGAAGGGATGTGGGCGCCTCGATCTGCAGGCTGCAGACAGGTGTACTTGAGGCGTGGCGATGCCCTGCACATTTCTCTAACACACACTGGCCACTTAAACATTTTAGGCTTAAAGCATGTGTGGGAGAAAATGTGGAAAATTATTAGACTAGTCTTTTATTCTTAATTAGAATCTACATGTACTGTAGGCTTTATTGGGTTGGCACTGAGAAAATGTTGAACATTCAGTCAAAAATAGGTTTGGTCTTAAATGATAAGTGTAGACAGAAATCACTGAACACAAACATCTCGTGGCTTCACTTCTTGATGAAAAAAATATTCTGTATATTGTAATTTTGTTCTTTATTGGTAATGACATTTATACAGAATGTAATGTAAATTTGCCAGTTTAATTTAAATAAATTCAATATTATTTAATAAATAAGTTTCAATAAAGCAATTATATGTATAAATGTTTTTTATCTGCATTGCAATATACTGTATACATCTTTACATGGTCTATTCATATATTGAAATATATTAATAAAGATAAGCACTAGTTTCCTATATATGGAAATGTATTATTTAATATACTGTTAAATATTGCATTATATTTTACAATATATTGCCATATATATGTATTTTTTAAAGAACCAAGCTCCACAGTTCATACAATGGTTATGTAAGAAATACAGAGTATTACTAAGTGGTATCAAAAGGTCTAGAGATTATCCCTGTTTATCTACATTAGACACTATCTCCTTCAACATAGCCCCCTTGCACACCAATACAGCGTTCCCAGCACAGTGGTGTCAAAACGCCAACCTTTGAGTTGGATCTTCATCTTCTGGAAGAGGACGGTCCGCAGAAGCCAAATCTGGGGAGTAGGGTGGGTGCGGAAGTGAGATCATGTAGTTCCCGGCGAGAAACTCACCAGTGAGTAGAGCTCGGTGACCGGATGTGTTGTCGTTGTGGAGCATGTAGTTTTTCGCTCATTTTTTATATACAGTTGTTTGTGTAATAAATGAGGACATGGTAGTTTAGTTATCCAGAATCTTCAACCACCAACATGCATTTGGAAGGGAAATTAAAACCAGCCTGACTAGGCATATATTGTCTAATCAAAGAACAAATTTCACAGTATGCCAGACTTGTGATAAGGGTGAATGAGAGCAGTACAACTTTTCTGCTTGTGACATTTGGTATTTAGAGGAAATGCACCATTAAAGCATCAGGTATCACACATGTTAAAGTTAAAAGCAGTAAATGCAGCTTTTATCTGTTTAGTGTCTCTTTTTGCTGCATAGCTCAGTACAGACCCATGTACAGGCCAATTTGGGGCAGTGGTGGCTCAGTGTTTAAGGCTCTGGGTTATTAAACAGAAGAGCAAGTCTTCAAGCCCCAGCACCGCCAAGCTTCACCAAGGCTTAACCCAATTTGCTCCAGGGACACGGTGATCACCTAACTCCACCTTCCTAACAAGCTGGGACATGTGAATAAAATATGTTCTTTAAAAGTATATGTGACAAATAATGGTTTCTTTTTTTATTTTTGATTAGAGAGGAGAGGAAAAAGGAGAAATCTGCCAAATTCCACATGATCAGGCGGAAACTGAGCAGCTCTGGAGCCCCAGAAAGAAGATTAAATTGGGATGCCATTCAGCAGATCAGGTACAGTAGGAGTCCTCTATATAGATTTGAGCAGAAGTTTAAAAGTACCGTATATAAGGCATTTTCGTCTTGGTTTGTATTAGTGATGGGAAGTTTGAATCATTTTAGTGACTCGGTTCTTTGAATCTCGTTC
>JAQMYJ010000040.1:13930565-13952677 GCA_030014305.1 Clarias laeviceps | reverse complement strand
TTGTAGAATGTAGAAAATAAATCACTAAACAAAAACAAAGAAATTTGCAAGTGACCCCAAACTTTTGAATGGTAGTGCATGTATGTGTATATGTATGTGTGTATGTATGTGTGTATGTATGTATGTATGTGTGTGTGCGTAAACAGTACCATGAGCAATTATCAGTCCGAGAGCATTAGGCTCAGTCAGAGGCAGCACTGGAACATTCAGCTTCATTGAGATACTGTAAGAAGCATGAATATGAAGACTACACTGTAGAGAGAGAAAAGAAAACAAGTTTAATACACACATACTATATAGTACATTATATCTTTTTTTTTTACTGAAACAACTCAAGAATCACAGAACTAGGCAAATCATTTAAAGCTATTTAAATATTTTTGTTGATGGATAAAGTACTTAATGCTCCCATGCTGCTGAGAAACTGTATCAAGTTGTACCTTGCAAAAGTTGTGCATATGCCACATGATAGCTCAGATTTGTCGAATGTTATCATGCCACAAAAGCACATCAGGCACAAATTATATCTGACTACCTGGAGGTACAGCCAATCAGGACAGAGAGGAGGAGAGTAAACAAAGCAAATGGAAGTGAGAGAGTGATATAAAATACAATACTACACTACATGAGCAACATTTTAGCTTGAGCAATAGTCAAGGCAGTTACTTGTTCCCAGATTTGTTGAGAATGATAGAGGGTAATCATCCAGTTTATCCTTGTTTGCTAGCTAGTGTCTAACAGGATGGTGAGTGACTCTCTGTGTATTTCAAAGTTATCAATTATGAGGAAAAACTCATGAGTCACACTTGAAACACTTGGGCTGCACACTACTATAATAAAGAAGTCACTATAAAACTGGTTGGTGTTATTACTACTTCAGTATTCTATTTATTGTTTGTTTCAGTGTCGGGTTCTAACACAGCCCTGAATTTAATCTGAACGTGAAGACTTGCAAATGTGTGAATTAAAAACATGGCGAAGGAAGCATGCTATACAACCCGTGTTGTGAAAGATTTTAACACTTGTTATAATTTCTTTTTCTACCAGAGAGGACAAATTTTATTTTATATTTTTAATAGCTTCTATGACATTCCTATGACATTATAAAGTGCTGTTCAGTGATGAATCTGTCTTTCATTGGCCCTCACCTTATTTTTATCTTTAGCTGTGGAATCACATTGGCTGTTCTCTGGTTTCGTTAAGGGCACCCATTCTCCTCCCTGATCATACGTTACCACTGTCTGCACAGAGTTGTCTATAAGAGAAAAAGTGGATGTGATCAATCGGCAGACTAGTTAGTACTAATTATGCTATGAAAAACATAATCCAACATATATTAGTCTATCATCAGGTATAAGACAGTCCTACCTTCAGCTAGCACACTGGTCATGAATACTCCTCTGAGTGACGTGACATTTGTGAAGTCGTTGTCACCTCCTGTAGCCGTGTAAAGGTGACGCTCCAGAGATTTGGAGTACACCATGCCCCTGTCGTCAGACACATAGATGGTACCAAAACCAGTGTCTGAGGAAAAACAGATAATATATAAGCTTTAATAACACTAAATCATATTAGCCTTGCTCTGAGATCATTTTCCCCATATTAAGGTCTTTATAAAGTCACAAGTGCTTAATGTTCTGTGACTGGACAAAGTGACCTGCACTCATTACAGTAGTTAGTAAAATGAAAAAATAAATAAATAAAATGTTGCACTAGAAGAGTACTTGTTTATTATGCTATTTTGTAACAACAGACTGAGAATTTGGATAAAGAATGTATTACAGATATGGGCATGTCCCTGTTTAATAGGTAATTAACAAAATCTTTGTCTAGGAATTAACAAAATCTTACCCCCGGGGTCATCCACATGCATAAAGACCATTTCATCATTGGCTGCAAGTATAGAGTAGAACTGTTCATGGCCTACAGGAGGAAGCTGAGCCATGTTCCATTCCTCACCCTGGTCTGTTGACACATGGATCATTCGCATCATTCCCTAAGTGAGACATGTGCTATTAGGTCCATGTGCTCATACACACCCACATACACATTACACAGCTCCGAACAATATAACTTGCGCATATGCAGGTAGCTTATTGGCAACCGGTCACATACAACATCTTTATATAGTGCAACACTTACTGATCCAGTCATGACGGAGGCAAAGAGGAAACGGCCCCCAATCCCAAAGGAGTAGATCTTTTCAGCGATTGTCTTAAATGTTTTGCCATTGTCTACTGATTTTATCAGGACAAGCTCCCCCCTGTCAACTAAAAAAAAAAAAGAAAAAAAAATTTATAAGATATATAATACATTTTATACATCAATAAAACAGTTTCATTTCATTAAATGCTTAAAAACATATTGTAAAGCTGCATGCACTGTGACATAACACTGTGACTCCTGAGGCAAGTTTACAGACATTAAATACAGACAGCAATTAAATATTTATTAAGTGCAATGTGGCCAAGTAACATGAATGCACAAATTAGCCCTATTCATTTGGGGGTATTTAAGTTGAGGGTAATTCCTTCTATGTTTATGGATACTACCATGATTTTACTTCCAGCAGTATGAAGAAGAAGAAGCACCCTTTATTTGCCACATACACTTCACAGCACATGGAAATTCTTTTCTACGCACATCCCAGTTTGTTATGAAGTTGGGATCAGTTACTGTACAGTATGTCATGGCTCCCATGGAGTAGATAGGGTTAAGGGCCTGGAAGATGTGGCAGCTTGGTGAGGTTGGGGGTTGCTCTCCTGACCTTCTGATCAGGAATTTAAGCCTTAACCTCCTGTCCCATGGTATGGTAATTTTATTATCTTCCTCTGTGCTGAAAATTAATTTAAGCTGGAATTTTATCTGATGATATGATCATTTTAATCATGTCTACAGGGGTGGGCAAAAGTCTTAACACAAAAGTGAAATTCAATGTTTTAATGACATCTTTACATATAATGACAAGATAAGAATAATTTGTTATTTTATGCAATAAAATGATTATACAACAATCAAGACAATATTTAGTATAAATTCCTTTATACTTCAAAATCTTCTGGATCCAGGTAGGCACAGAGTCAAAAATACATCTGCTTGATTGCTACCTGAATATCATGTACAGAAATTTGCCACAGAAGTTGAGATTTCCTTACCCCTACCCTGCATGCCTTTGGACTGTGGGAGGAAACCAGAGTGCTCCGAGGAAACCCACCAAACATGGTGAGGACATGCAAACACCCACAGTGCTGTGTTAACCACTGCACCAACATGGACCTACAGTAGGCTAGAACTAATGAGTGAAATCACCTGTTCTGTGCAGAGAGAGAACTAATACATGAGATATGTTGTCTAAATACTTTTGGCCACCACTGTTGAGGTCTAAACAGAAATCTCTGTCATTATACAACTAGATGTCATCACTTGCAGTTCTTAAAATCCATATACTTGCTAGTTATGTTCAGCGATCGTTAAACAGGTCAATAAAAACATTTATTTGTTTTGGATCACATTGCTCTGTCTCATAAATCAAAAGTTAATCATACAGGAAAAAGATGATTAATACTGATTGGGATTAAACTGGACTCTGAAATTATGCTTTATTTTTGCATGCTGCAAATTCTATGAGTATGTACATAGATTCAAGATCCAATAACGTAATCCTATTCAGGACAGGATGTTTAAGGCCAACACCTGGGAAACTAAATTAAGCTTTTAGAAACTCATTTATAGGCCAATAACTTATAACCATCCACACTGGAGAGCTTGCAACACAAACAATTTCACACACTTTTTCCTGCGCCATCATGAGTCACCACGCGCTACAATAACTGTTACTCACAGCAGGATCCGTTCAGGTTGGTGGTGAAGAAGAGCGTGTTGTCTTCTCCCCTGCAAACACACCCACAAAATCCCTAATG
The DNA here is from genome assembly GCA_030014305.1 of Clarias laeviceps. NCBI lineage: Eukaryota > Metazoa > Chordata > Actinopteri > Siluriformes > Clariidae > Clarias > Clarias laeviceps. Next base: position 13,948,757 of record JAQMYJ010000040.1, on the reverse strand, counting down.
TTAAAGATGTGTAGTCACCTCACCTTCCACCAGTTGGTATGGCTTTATTTTAATATAAACAAATGATGTGAATTTGGTTGTTGGAATAATGCCTGTGTTTTGAAAGAAATAGTAAGTAAATTCTCTGCTGTTCTTGGAGGGAGAAATCATAGACTACAACCATAAATAATGGATTCGGAGGCTTGTTAGGAGTTCTTTTAAAATTACTGAATTATTAATTGCATGCAGGTTTACTTAGTATAGTTAACTATTAATTGTAGCTTTGCTCTTGTGTAACGACATCATAGATTACAGGAACACAATCTTTTGGACATAACTAGGCTTCATTTATTACTTTACATAAAGTTGTGGGTAATCGAACCATACAAAAAATTCAAGCCATATTCACAGACATATACTTATGTCTGGATATGGATAAATAACAACCACCTATATGTGATAAAAATCGTCCACTTAGCATTGAAAGTTTCTTTTAATCTTGTTTTCATATGAATGACACGACAAAGAAAAAATCCAAAGTATATGGCTGTGTGCACCTGAAATAAATAAACTACCAATTACATTATTAGAGGTTTACAGGTTTAGTGTATCTATTTCTATATAAAAGTACAAGAGCTTTTTCATGACACAAAACTTTATTATATATCCTAAACTAACTGGTATTTTTAAATAGTACAACATTTATTTGCGTAAATGCTCTCAAAGACGGTTTACAGCTATTGTGGGTAATAGAGGTCCTCACACAGATAGCTCTGCAGATCTAATAAGTACTCAGTCTGACATCTCATCGCTGAAATGCAGGAAGGTTACTCGAGCCCTCTCACACACCTGGGTGTCAAATACGCTTTTCAAAAGTTTCCTTAGCGCTGATGCTTTGAGTCTTGGATTGGCAGAGCTGATTACCTGATCCTGACCTATTTAACAAGCTGTTCTTAGGCAAGGACACGTCTATCAGGATGTAGAGTTTGCACTGGTGACAGGATAGCAGAATATTTTCACTACAGAGGTAAACATACTGAAAAAATCTAATATAAACAGCCCTACTATTGGCCCTTTGTTGATACACAAGTAAAAAACAAAGCAAGCAGTTAATAACAAAGTAAGCAGCACACTGTGGTCAAACATTAATTTTGCCACACATTCTTTACAAGCATTGATGTGTATCCTGCTTCATATCATTGTCCTGCAAGTACAAAACACTTATTTCAAAATAAATATTTATTTCAAGAGAAGAAATGCTATTTCCTTAAAGAGACAGCTTCATCAAGGTTGTAGAAAACAAGATGACTTAGCATAGAACTCATCGCCCGTGTGCTACAAGAGCTATATTAGAATGTTTATTCACGTAACTGAAGTCAGGGCAAGCCAGGATCATGTTTGCTCAAAGGCTCTTACCATTTAACCACACACACAGTCTCGTAGATTTTCTGCCATGTCACAGCAAAATCCTCTGAAATCCAGAGTTCGTTCTAAAAGAATAACAAAAAAAACAAGATGAAAAGACTTCCACTGTAATCAAGAAACGTTCACAAAGACTACAATACTGTATTACTGTATCCGTTCTAGTAGATGCTGAATAAGCAAGGAAAAATACAGCAAGCTGAGCTCTTACAGGGAAAATAATCCACAACAAAATGATAAAATTATGTGGTCATGTTTGACAAATAAACAGTTCTTGTTGCCCGGTGCCTAATCAGGACTGTTTTACAGTAACATCTAATGTTTTATTCTTCCTATTCCACAGCGAGTGCTATTTTCAACTAGACAGTTTAACAACATTTAATGCATCTTAACAGATTATAGTTTTATGTAGTTGTGGAACATTCAAAAGACGCATTAGTTTCTTTTATCATTTATGTTATTACACCTTATAAATATTCCTTCATTCTATTACAACCCTGGCTATTTCCCTTTATGGAAGTTAACAAGACAACAAAACCCAACTTGCCATGTTAAGAGAAAAAAAGCTTTAGAAACTGGAAATGTAGGTCAAGCATGTTACTGGTGCTATGGTGTTTAAAGGACACACCCCAAAACCTGGGCAGAGCATGCACTAGCTCTGTAGCAAATCTAATAAAGAAGCATTCAAAGAATTCTTCGGCCTGCTCTGGAGAGGGAGGTAGGGAAGAATGGAGAGGAACATGAAGAACCAGAAGTACAACAACAATCCCAGGGAGAAAAAAAATACAGTACATGTAATGATAAAAACAAGAGGGGTTTAGTTGTAGTTGTGTGAATAAAACCATGTGTGTGTGAACAGGAGTGATTTAGATTGTAAGTAAAAAATTAGGGACATGATTCTCTCTCTGACCTTGATACTGATGGCCACAAGGACATTAGAATTTTCTGGATTATACATAATCTGTATGCGAGGGTTGAAAGGCAGGTCCAATGGAGTAAAAAAGGTTCCAAAGTCAGTGGACAGGAATATCCTGGATCCACTGCTTCCAGACACATCTCCTGTAAGAATCACCTAGAAATAAATGTAGAATTTAATAATTCTTTAATATAATAAATAACATTAAACACTTTCATGGTGTGTTTGTGCTAACATTTAAGCATATTACTATTTACTTATAACAAGCAATAGATACATTTTGATAGGAAATAGTGTTTAGTGGCAGAAAAAATTAATATTTGATGGAATGTTGGTATCGATAAAAAAAAAGAAGTTTTTTTTATAGTTGGTATAAAAGAAAAAGATCAGTTAGCAAATCCTGGACATTACTAGAACCACCTCTCACCTTCCCAGAATTCTCAGGGCCAATGGCAATCCCAAACTCAGTACTGATAAATGTGTTGTTAATAAGATTTGTGACGTCCTGGAATGTCTTTCCATAGTCCTCGCTGATGAAGATAAAGATAGAGAGGCACGGACATGTAGATGTTGAAAAGAAATTTAACATTAATCGAAAACATGTGAAAAAAACATGCAGAAACATGGGTAAATAAGAAATATGCAAATCTGGCCATATTAAGATGTACAGTAGTTCACCTCCTGTAAAGTCTGGACTGGCCAAATCGTAGCAAGAAAATGGGCATCTGAAATGTTGTCAAGGCCAACACAACCTGGAAAGAAGGAAAATTGAGAGAACTTAATTTGCACTGCCATGTAGAAAGAGCCTTCAAATCTCCATACCACAGAAACAATAATACAAGTCTTGTGATCTTCCAGAACAACAGGATGCCAGAAGAATGGAACGTAATAAAGCCATAATTTGATGATTGTAACTAGAGATGGAAATCACATGGAAGTTCCAGGACACCAAGTCTATATAAAGCTAGCAGGGTTCTATAAATGTATAGCATTAATGGTTTTAAACTAATCGGCACAATTACCAAAAGATTTTAATTCTAATTACAATAAGATGGTCACTGTGGAACTTCTAATCAACTTATTTTTATGTTATTTCATTGATTTTATAGATGTGTTTTGTGCTGCATGTTTACAGTTTTGTGCTGTATGTTTGTGTTTCTAATTGTGCGTGTGTGTTTTGTACAGTATATCTGCTGTATGTACAGTATGTCATTGTATTTTGTACAATACAATGCCAATAAAGGCTTTCTAATTCTAATTTCTACAGAATGAACAAAATGTAAACACTTCCATCCTTAACATGAGTTCAAATTGACCCTAACTGACAATCAAGTAGGAGAAACTTGTTCATTCAGCAAGCAATGAAGGAGGACAAACTGTTACCAACCAACTACTCAAAGAGGAAGCGATTTGTGTGCAACTTAACCACATTGCTAAACTCATGAACAGCCTGTGAAAGCGTTCATTTTACTGACAGTTAGGTTTTCTTATTAAGAACAAAAGTAGTAATGCAGCATATTTAAAAGAAACTTGCCCAGTGACGCCACAATGTAGTTGAGTTAGAATTATGTCTATTCAGGGTAAATTATGAGTCATCAAACTCACTGGGACAATTATCAGTGGAGTCTTTTGTAAGAATAAATTCACAGAACATCATTAGTAAGCTTTAAACTCTAAATTCTAAATCTGTATTCATTAGAAATAACAGAAAGCTTATACACTCACCCCTGTTCCATCTCCTATCCAGGCCAGAGCCACTGATCCACTGAGATCATTAAATGTGTTCTGCAAGTGGGACATAATATGTTAACAATACTAAACACTAATTCAAAAAATAACAGGATAGAAAATAATGTACCTTTATAGGGCAATGATAATTGCTAAATGGCAGTGCAATATACTGCATCGTACACTTGGCACCAGTGAACATGATCATAATTTAACTATATTTTCAGATCCTATTGGACAAGTCTACAAGTAATATCATTGATGTTATTCATATTCATAACTATTTTACATTTACAGCTTTTAGCAGAGTGACTTACAAAGTGCTTCGTAGTCTCCATTTAATACATTCTCATGCTTGTGCAATTAGGTCAGGGTCTATGAATACTATCAAGCTCAAACCCTGCACTCACGAAAATAAAGGTACCAAACTGTACTGTTCCTTGTCACAGGGGTGGTATACTCAAGAGTACACTTTTTTAAAACCTTTATTATATATATTTATATTACCAAATGAAGGAATTTTTAGTTTAATTATTCAGATGTTAGATGTAACTACAGATTATAACATTCACCCAATGCTTAACATTCTTAACAATAACTAAAGGCATACCAAGATTTACACTCCTTATGAGTAAAAACATAATGAAAAGACAAGATGAGATCAGTGAAGGAAGCATTAGAAGTTTTTAAGGAAGGCTGGACTGAAAAATCGGCTAAGAGGTCGGAAAAATGAGAGAGAATGAGACCTACAGTACAGGCGGAGATAATGCAACCTACTGGATTCCAACCGCCATTAAACAAAAACAAAGAGCACATAATTCTACAGTTTAAAGGTCTAAACGCATGTACCCAAGACTAAAATACTCTCTTTTCTTAATCCATTTAATCTATGTCTCTGCACACAGCAGTTAAATTCTCTAAATTCATCAAGCGTCGCTCCAGCTGTCTCATTTTGACCACATGAAATGACAAAGTGCCAATGGAGGTTAAACTTTAACATCTGGGTAGCACTCGAGCCAGTGCTGAACTGAAAGAGAAACAAATCGCGAATTCGTATGCAAACTGGGTGTTAAGAATATTTTTCATCAGTGTGGAAGAGGCGTTCATGCTTTTAATATTTGAGCTCAGAGTTAATTCGAGCAAGTTCGAAGAGCTGTCCTGCTGGTTGGTCGGAAAGCAAAACTTCACAGCAGGTGGAGCTCATACCTTCCTGTTAAGATAAACACTCAATAAAGTTACCTGTATTAACCTGCAGCTTGCTTTCTGTACTTTTTAAAGCTTTTTTTTTTTTTTTTTGCATGGCATCCTTAAATGATTGAGTGAAATCTTAAAGATGGTCTTGATTGACTCTGGCATTTTATCACTTTTAGGAGATGTGATTGTTCTGTCCTGTTTAAGTTAGTAAAATTAACAAGTCATTACTCATATGTTAATCACCATGTTAATAAAGCAACTTCTCTCCAGGTATGAGTTAAGAATGACAGAAAAGTTCGGAAACATAAACAGAGTGTTGTCTGGAGTTAATATCCAACACACAACAATGTGAATGGAATCTCTAAGAGCAAATAAATATACACGGAAGTGGAGGAAGAGAGAAAGGAGCAAAAAGTGACAGCCGATGATTTGGTCGTTACACTAATGAAGTTCAATAAAAAAATAGGGCGCGTGCATACCATAGCATGTTCTTTTAAAGAATTCTGATTATTAAAGTACAGTATATTAACATTACAGTGACGTATAATAAATTAAGGAATACTGATTATTAAAGTACAGTATATTAACATTACAGTGACGTATAATAAAATCTAATAAATAAATGAGAAATAAAACAGAGCACTAAAACATCCCTGTATTATTAACGCCCAATAATTGAATGTCAAAGGGCCTGACTGGACAGTTTGGCAAAGGCAAATGTTAAAAGACAGGGGTGTAACTGGAAGAGCCGGTTTAAACTTACACTGTGAGTGTTGCTGTGTAATTTAGCGTTGTATCCCTGTAGACTATTACATGTGTTCCCGCTGTCATCTGCGCTTCTCTTTTTAATCAAATGCTCATAATCTGAAAACTCCACGGCGGACCTGCTGGTCCGTCCCGCTACATCCATGTGAAGAGACTGCGTCTTACGCGACACCCTCGTTCTGCTGAAATCCAAACAAAATACCGCAGGAAAGAAAAATAATGCCAAAATATAGTGCGACCGACGTCCCATTTTCGATATTCAGTGCTCTTTTTATTATTATTCCACGTCTTTTGGTTATTTGCTAAATTGTCAAATCGCGACTGTCCCCAGCTTCGCCGCCGCCAACATCAACAAAAACACAGTGACTGAGACACCGAGCTCTCTCTCCTCATCACAGTCTCAGCGGGCTTTCAGCAGAAAATTAGTTTTTGAGCAAATTAAAGTCGCGTTCTAAACTACACCCAAACCTATTTCAAACCTAGAAAAGAATTACCATGTACAAAATATATTCGATAACAATAACTAGCGCACTCGGACCTCCAACTAGGTAACGAAAAGGTACGGCGATGAAAGTAGCTATGCACCTTGCAATGACCTCGTGCTGATTGGCTGATGTGGCGAACGACTCGATTATGATTGGTTGTGAAATTTGTGTTCAGGGTTTGTATGAGCCCTGGATTGTTTGGTTGAGAAGGCATTCGTGAGAGCCGCATTCGTTTGAATAACAGCACGGACAGAATCCTGGTGCCCTGGGAACATCCGGGCATTTGACCACGACGACAAGGACAGCAACAACAACAACTTTAATTTTATATTTATACAAGTAAATTCATAAGTAAGACGATGAAATATTACATTCAGTCTTGTCTTAAGTAAAAACAAAAAGCAATAAACTTTTTAATATTTATTTTTTGCATTTTTTTGTTAAGTTAAAAAAAAAAAAAAAACAGCACTTACCCAGTTAAAATAATCTCAATTTATATTATGTTTGCACTACCACTTATCAATTGTCTTTGTGTAGAAAAATAAAATATGAGAGAAAGAGACAGAGAAAGAAACCAAGTCAGCTTTGGTGAATTAGCTTATTTTAAAACAAATCCCATGTACCACAATTATTAAATCTGCCCTAAATATGTTATTAACAAAATATAACTGAAATGAAGCATGCTCCAGTTTTCCTTTTTTTAATTACTATGATATTTACTATATACTATGAAATTACTTAATTCATTCACTGCAGTAAGTAAGGAAGTGGCAAGTGTGTATACATATTTTCTTTTCCCAGCACCACAAAATTAAATCTAGTCTCAAGCCTACTTGCATTCTTCAATTCATCTCCCACTAATCTTCTTTTCAATTAGCATTGTGTCTTATCGATAGCTTTAAAATGAAACTTTAATCAATATATATTGTAAGAAATAGAAAGTTGAATAACACATTTTGAAACAGCAGGCAACACTCCTATGTGTTCTGTTATTTCATGTAACTAATTTTATCATGTATGTACATACAAGTAAGTACTGGCAGGCAAAAAAAAATGAAATATGCCACAAAAAATTTAAATAATAAAATACAGAGTTAGTATAGTGCATATTTATACAACTGATCTCTTTGTTATTTTGTATAGGAGGTTTGAAAGTTGAGGATTTAATTCTTGCTTTGGGTCTATAATATATTATATATATATATATACTGGGTCCCTGTGCTTGGTGGATTTCCTCCTACTGACCAAGGACATGCAGGGTAGGATAGTTGCCATTTCCAAATTGCATAATTTCATCAATAGTGTGTGAATGTGTACAATTGTGTGCTTGTGTGCCCTTCAGTGGATTGGCTCCCTGTCCAGGGTGTAACCCACCTCATGCCCTGAGGCCTCCCGCAACCCTGTAAAGGATAAATGGTAATGACAGTGAGCGAGGTATGTATGTGATGCTAATTAATTTTCACTTTCTTTTAGAATTTGTATTGCAACCATAAGTTAGAAGAAAAACTCTATATAAATTTTATGTATTACAACAAATACCCAATAATCCAAAGATTTACAGATCACAGATCTTTATTAGTGCATCTTGTGTGTCAGATGCCATCGATAAATAGATTGTGCACATGATTTGCCAGCTGGCTCTGTAGCATGGAATATCTCATGACTGCAATCATGTGATAACTGCATAATAGGAATTATTGTGTTGGTGCCACTATAAAGCATGTTCTAAAGCTCCAGACAAATTATTTAGGCTTATCTAAACCACTAAACTGGAGCTGTGAGGATCCAAATGCCTAGTTCATATGTGGGAAAAGCTATCACAGACATACATTTATGATAAGATAATTCAAAAGCAAAATATAATTGATTTGTTCATAGGCAAAACACAAAAGACAGCCAAACAGTAGCTTACTCTGTTAAGTAAATAGTCAATAGTGGAGAAAGGGTTTATATAACTATGAGCACCAAACAAGTCATGAGAAAGATGCAGTAATGTTGTACTGTGTAGATGGGACAAACTAGAAATTGAAGTTTCCTATAAGGATTTTACAAATAAAAACATAGCAAGAATTTTCAGTGTTGATAAAAAAAAAAAAAGGCTAAACCACATTTTCATGCAGCATGAAAAATACAGTGTCACTATGGTATGTGTCAGGATTGAGCTTATATTATTATATGTTATGAAGATTAATAATTCTTCCAACTGGGATCTCTGGCTCTGCACCTCTCTTCAGCCAAAAAGGCTTACGCAAACATAGAGAAGAAAATGTGCAGAATTAAAAATTTTTTGGTACTTTAAATTTTTCTTAAATTCCCAGTGGGCATGCAGACTAGCCAGTTGCTCTGCAGAAGGTCTTTTAAACTTTAAAGTTCCTTTGATATTATTAGTATAAGGACTTATAAGGAAATTGTTCATGGGGTCTTCATCCTACAGCCCTACCTGGGCCCACTGGGCCCAAGTTTCATTCAGCCATCACATGTATGCTCAGTGCAAGCTGCATATTATTTCATGTAGCCTTATGTATTGCATCTAATTTTATTATGCAACTACCGCTTTCAGTTTGGCTAAGCATGAATATCAGAAGCAAACACCAATATGTTTTTAAGTTCCAATTAAATGGCTTATGAACCATGCACTAACCCTTTAGCTGCATTGCGATCAGCAAGTTGTTACCTTTGAAGTGGACTGCACAGCATATTCAGCAATGTTAGGACAATTCCAAACTGCAGGGAGTAAAACTGCTCAGTTCAAAGGGTACTGCAAGACAGTGTAGGGCACAAGTGAACAATGGTTTTACTTCACTGGAAGTGAACATACACACTCTCCCATCACTGGAATTGGGGACAAAATGGAGCTTGAAAAGGGATTTATATATTTAATGTCATTATTTTCAAGGACAACATAATATTATTTGATATTGTTACAATAGGAATAGGAATAATAATTTTTTTAATGTAATATTTTAATTGAATTAAATAATCTATTTAATCAATAAATCCTTATTATTACGTAGGCTAGTAAACAGAAGAAAAAATAATTCTCTGTACATCGTGTAAATTAATCCAATCATTTATTCACAAGTTATACACAATTCAGTAGTATAGATTTTGTAATGGTATCAGTATTTGTTTCAGTAAATAGTCAATATGTAATTTCAGTAGTGTGGAATTTCCACAGGAGCAGCAACAGGTATCCAGTGTGCTTATGTTAACTAGGGTTACGCATTGAGGAAATGATATATACAACGATGAGGTCACAGGATTAAAAAATTCAAATGGTGGAATTTTGTCAAGGGAACATCCCTTAACTGACATTGCCTGCACATGGAGTAGGGAGCACACTTTTAAGTACACTGTGGAATGGAACGCAAAAGCTCGTGTGCCACGGTAGCTTCCTTTAAAACAGGAAGTATGATAATGATTTACACAGTGAAACTTAATACTGTCTAAATATCTTACAATGTAATTTTTGAATACTGTCATCAACTCACTCACTCATTGTCCATACCGCTTTATCCTGTATTTAGGGTCACGGAGAGCCTATTCCAGGACACTTAGGGCATGACAAATTCTAGACAAATTCTAGAAATGGACTTGGTAGATTCACAAATGGAAACAGTTCTGAGTACAGTTTCAGAAGCAGAGGCTATTACACTAAATTAGTTCTGTGAGTCTAAAACTGTTTTCAGAACTGTTTGCGCATCAACTAATTCAATCTAATTCAATTTATAGGTCTTATGCCTTCCAGAGAGCATTTGATTTGACCCTATACAGAAGGATTACAGTAAATAAAAATGTTAACATAATGTAAAATAAAAAAAATATGTCTATACACACTTAAGGTGAGCGAAGGAGAAGAGCCATCGAGGAGAGAATAGAGGCTGTAGAGACAGCCGCCAGGTGGCTTTGGATTAAGACAGGAAATCCGTGGGTTTGTTATGCTAGGGTACAAGCTGAGGACTGATCAGCTTCAGCTGGGTCACCTTAGTGTATGATGTTGAAAGACCGGAAACACCTAATGACCAGCTAAGCGTCAGAAGACGTTTCAAGTTTCATTACGTTTCATTACATTATTGTGTATATATACGTATATATATATATATATATATATATAGGCTGTTTTGACTTTTGCCAGGTCTAAATGTTAAGCTGCCTTTAAGAGATACTTGACCATGAAACACAGCTTAGGAATGAGTGATTGACTCATTGTAACTCATTTTGGCCTAATAGAATTTTTGTCACCATGGGTGGTTGTGCATCAGAATTCATTAATGCTTTTTATTTATGTTCTTTTAATTCTATGACTCATCAAGCTTAAAAGTTTTCAGTTAATTTCTTACAGTAAAACCAAAGTCCTCATAGGAAACTGTGTTACATTGTATTCAGGTCACTTGAATATTTTTTACAGGGACCTTATTTCAGGACTTAAAAATCACTGTTTTAATTTTCTGACAAAATTGAAAGAAAACATGGAGTTTGACTTAAATAACAACAAAAAGTAGTTTTTCAAGCTGCCCAACTATAGTGCATGTTTGTTTTTCCATAACGTATGGGATAGGACACTATATTACACACTGCATATATCAAAGGAGAATCTCACAGTTATTTTCTGACAATGTCTTACACTGGCTTTGCACTTAATACTATTTGGGGCAATTTTGCTGTAACCAGCAAAAAATTGCTATTTTGGATTTTTGGATTCATGAGGTAGCATGGTCACCAGTATGAGAGTACTATTGCAACCAAAGACCTTGACTGTCAATTCTGTTAGTGTCTGAGGTATTATTAAAATCTTAGTGTAACTGCTGCTATGTTTGTCTAAAAGCCACCAGTAGGAATTGGTCAAAGGATGATGAGAAACTCATGGGACAGCTAAAAATTTCATAATAAAAAAATGATGAATGTAAACAAAACACCTAGCATGAGCCCAAATCACTTTAACTCATGCTGTTAACAGTACATAGAAATAAACAGTAAGAAGAAATTAAAGTGTAGCTCACCCAGTGTTTGGGTCTGGAAAGGCTAACCAACAAGACAGTTGGCTTTTTTATAGTGAAGGGGCAGTGATAATAAAACAAAGATAAAAAATACCTATAATATCCATCAATCCTTCCCCCACACCACAATCTGTGTATGAGCTGAAGCCTAGACCAGGGAGAATAGCAGATGGTGGGGAACATCAAAGGGAGGCACAAGCACACCTAATCAGGGATGTTGTTGGGAGAGGGGTAAATATGGATTATTCCAGGGGTCCTGAGGCCCCAAAACTGTTTGTTTTTTATTCAAGGTAGGGAGCCCAGTATCTTAGGGTTTCAAGGGGCACAGAATTTCGAGGAGCACCCCTGAACCCAATGATACTGTATACAATGGGCAAGTGAAAAACGTTACTCACCACATTGCACATTTGCACTGCTGCTCATATGTTGCACATTTCTTGTTCTTGTACCTTGCACTTTAGAACATGGGCAATAACACTGCTGACACACACATCATTTCTTTCCATACTTCATGTTTCACTCATACTGCTACTGTCATACCCATACACCATATATTTACCACTCACCCAACCAAATCTTTGAATTCAGGTGTTACAATCACTTCCATGATTATAGGTGTATAAAATCAAGTACCTTGGAATGCAGACAACTTCTAAAAACATTTGTGAAATGGATCGTTCTTTAGGAGCTCAGTGAATTCCAGCATGGTACTGTGACAGGATGCAACTTGTTCAATAAGTCCAGTTGTGAAGCTTCCTTGCTACTAAATATTCCACAGTAAAGTGTTAGTTGTATTATAATAAAGTGGAAGCAATTGGGAATGACAGCAGTTCAGCCACAAAGTGGTACATAAAGTCACAACCACATAAAAAAATCAGATACTGAGATGCATAGTGCACAGAGGTTGTCAACTTTCTGCAGAACCAATAGCTACAGACCTCCAAACTTCATATGGCCTTCAGATTAGCTCAAAAACAGTGGATAGAGAGCTTCATAGAATAGGTTTCCATGGCCAAGCAGCTGCATCCAAGCCTTACATCACCAAGTGCAATGCATAGCATCAGATGCAGTGGTGTAAAGCAGACCACCACTGGACTCTAGATGTTTTCTCTGGAGTGACGAATAATGCTTCTCTGTCTGGCAATCTGATGGACGAGTCTGGGCTTGAAGGTTGCCAGGAGAATAATACTTGTTTGAATTCATTGTGCCAAGTATAAAGTTTGGTGGAGGGGGGATTATGATGTGGAGTTGTTTTTCAGGAGTTAGGTTTGGCCCCTTAGTTCCAATGAAAGTACTCTCAAAATGCTTTTTGGACAATTTCATGTTTCCAACTTTGTGGGAACAATTTGGGGATGCCCACTTTCTACTCCCACATGACTGCGTACCAGTGCAAAAAGGAAGGTCTATAAATACAGTACTTGGATTAGCTGTATTTATAAGTTTTGGTGTGACTGGCCTGCACAGAGTCCTAACTTCCACCCGAAAGAATACCTTGGGATGAATTTACCTTTTGAAAAAAAAGCAAGGATGGATTTTTCCTAATAACTTAGAGGAAGACAGTTTTTATCCTAATTGAATACTATTAAAAGGTGCTCCTTTTAAGTTTGAAATAATTATATGACAGTTAAAAAAAAAACATTTGGTTATTAGACAAAACCTATGTTTTCAAGAAAATAAATATAATTTTAATATATATTGTGATGTCTGATGGTGTTGACAAAAATCTGTAATGTACTGAAAAGGCTGTTATTTGTATATTTGTACAAAATTGACAGGTTGTTCCAAAACACTGTTTGATAACCAACAACTCACTGCTCAACCCTATATATATATATATATATATAACATACATACACACATAGAGTATTGTACACACTTTCTGCACATTCTGTGTAATTCATATAGTTTTTTAATACATCTATTTTAATTATATTTTACTGTAACGTTTGTGAATCAGTAAATTTGTAGAGTCGTGCATTTCATTGCGTATCAGAATTTTGTAAGGTTGTGTACGTGACAAATGAAATCTTAATTTTGAATTTGAAAAGCCAGTCTCTCAACACGTCTTCGGACTGAAGGAAGCAAAGCAAACCCTTCAAGCACAGGCAGAAACTGCAAAGCTCTCTCTCTCTCTCAAACACACACACACAGGAGGGAAGATTGAAACCCCCAATCCTGTGGTACAAGGCACTTATATTGCTAAACAAATAATACAAAACTCTACATTGAGTGGTGTTCTTCTTTTCATTTAGGATAAAATGTAATTTAAAAGGTCACTTAAACAACAGGAACTAAGCACCAGGAGCTCGCGCTAACTTTCTTCAAAGAGCCGTTACTCTCGCGCAACAGTCCAGCCCCAGCTTGTTCCGTCATGAATCACGTGACCACCTCTTTACCAAAAGTGAAAAAAGAAAGTGACAAAATTGCGGGTATCTCTTCCTTTAACGGTATGAAGGAATAGGATTTTCTTAACTAATTGTGTTTACTTAACTAGAACTGTATTATGGAGAGTGTTGGTCAGGTAGGTAACTAGAAAATCAGTGTGAAAAAAAAAATGCACACCCTCGAAGCAGTGGGCTATAGATTATCAGTTATTAGAAAATGTTGAGCTGTTTCAGTTGTTTGTGGGTTTATTTTGCAGAAAATCATGTCAGGTTTCCGGTTAGATATCAGACCTCTGAAAGAGCCTCTGGGATTTATACGACTCCTGGAATGGGTAAGTGCATGCTTTCATAAGATTCCTTTGAATACATTTTCATTTGATTGTGGAATACTCTGCTGAGGAAATGTTAATAGTTAAGTTTTTCAGATCCTTTAGTTTACTTAAAAAAAGTTGATTCGATTTCAGGTGTAACGTCATAGAAGATTTGTATCTAAGGATGAAAAAAAAGTGAACCAGTGAACCACACAATGTGTGTGTGTGTGTGTGTGTGTTTTGAAAGGAAACATAACTTAACAAGTATTACTGTGTTATAACGCCATCTTAGAACCCACTCAAAGTTAAAAGTAGTTCTCAGTCAAAGTGCACTTCCTCTAAAAAGACTCATTAGGCTTAGCTAAGAATGCTTTGCACTATACACACATGTAACCTGAACACACAACTCTTCCCCAGAAGCCCTCGTTTTTATACAGAATCTACAAAGTTGTATGAATCAATAACTCTTACACTGTTGTGTCCTGCTAGATCTAGCGTATGGGTTCTAATTCAGCCGTGATCGTGTTGCGTGATCTCTTTCTTTAGGCCGTGTCTTTACACCTCCAGGAACATTGTGCATTTCCTGTCTGTCTATATGTTTATTACAACACACGCAGTTGCTTTTCTTGTCATACACAGCTAAAGCATGACCACACTACAGCTACTAATGTTAGTTCTATTATTTATTATTTTGTATGCCCTTTTGCATTTAACCGTGATGGTGATTCTGGTCTAGTTAGTCAAACTTTCATGGAAAAATGTGTTCACTTTATTTAGTGGAAATGTTCTACCTTCAAATGAAAGTAAATGGCGGATTTCGTTTAGTTGTAGCATAACTGTTTTGCGCAAATATGGTGATGATACATAGGTTGAAGACCTTTGCTAAATGTTTCTTCATTCATTTCTATCAGTAGCTTAACCATCATGGCACTGGTGTCTTCTAAAGGTCTTCTTCACTGGTGAATTGTGAAGATTCATGGACTAGCTCAGAACATTATGGCTTTTAGTGTATAAAACTGACTTTGTGTTTATGAGTCTATAAAGGACATATTAATGAATTCACAACCCCAAGCTTCCCCTAAACCTTTATTTAAGACTGGCCAAGGTGGTCTCAAGGTGTATGTTAGCCTTAAGGTGTTTTTCTTAATGACTAAAGATTTACCAGGAATCCCATGCAATTGACTCATTTTACTTTGAGCAAAGGCACTCGTCCTAAGGGGAAAACTTCTTCTTTTATTTAGATGCTTCATCTGGTTTTACTGTGTTTACTTTTGTGCACTGTCTCCAGGTGTTTGTCATATTTGCATTTGCGTCGACTGTTGATTATTCTGGCAACACAAGCTTCAATATCCAATGTCAAGGGACTGGACCAATCCATGAGATCAATATCTTCTTTAAATACCCTTTTAGGTAAATATTCCTAAACATTATTACGCTTTGTACTGCACACTAACAAACTACCAGATAATACTGAATATATCCTTGTTTTTGGAAATTACAAACCTTACTTTATCTTGTTTCCCACAGACTTCATGCACAAGGGTTTGATGTGCCGACCTGCACGGTCAACAAAACAGGAGAAATGAAAACGTACTATCTGAGCGGAGACTTTTCATCCTCAGCTCAGTTCTTTGTTGCAGTTGGAGTGCTGGGCTTCCTGTACTGTACCAGCATACTTGTGGTGTATGTTGGCTACCAGCATATGTATCGCGAGTCAAAACTTGGCCCTGTTTTTGTGAGTCTCCTTTAGTTTTATTATAAATTGAGTTTCATGAGGTGGCACGGTAGTGTAGTGGTTAGCACTGTCACCTTGCACCTCCAGGGTCCGGGTTTAAATCCCAACCTTTAGTCACTAGCCTCTAACTCCCAGTCTCGATTCCTGTCTCTGTATGCATGAGTTTGCATGTTCTCCCTGTGCTTGGTGGGTTTCCTCCCACAGTCCAAAGACCTGCAGATTAGGGTAATTGGCGCTTCCAAATTGCCCATCGTGTGTAAGTGTATGTGTGTGTGCCCTGCGATGGATTGACACCCTGTCCAGGCTGTACCCCGTCTCGTGCCCTAAGCATTCCTAAACCCTTAATACAGGAAAAGGCGGTATACAAGATGAGTAAGTGAGTTTCGTGAATTGAAATCTACATGGGGCTTGTACTTTATATTTATATCATACTGCATTGATGTTTTAATGTGACAGATCATTGTTTTTTGGTAAGATTAATAGTCTCCATATTTTGTTTTGTACAATATGTGGTGTTTTTAGGTATGTGAGTGCAGTGCTATATTGAAGTTGAAAGTGAAACTTGTTTTAAATCTGTGGCTGAGTTCCTGTACAGAATTTATCATTGCGGAAAAAGCCATGTGACTATGAAAAAAAAATGTTGCACCATAAAAGTTCTTAGTTGAAACTTTCAGGTCACGTGGCCAGATAGAGTGACATGTTCTTCTGGCCTCCAGACACCTAATGAAGCATTTCAAGTTAACCTTCTCACTTATGTGTAAATGAAGAAGTAGAAGGGTGTGGTTTGTAGACAGCAGCTGCAAGAAACAGGCTAGACGTCTTTGAGAGCTAGCTATACAATCCCCTTCATTCGATACACACTGCAAATTCAGATAAACAAGTTTTTAAAGCATAATTTATAATATCCTGCAAAAAAACAAAAATACGGTCAAAAGCATCAGCATCATCAGAATGGATGGTTGTGATAACAGTGTCTTTGATCATGACATGGTTGATGGTGCAGTTTTGCAGTGGTTGAGCTTTGTTGATGAGAAAGGTGAGGAGAATGGCTGGGGCCTCAAGGATAAAACTGTCACTGAATTGAAATGAATGAATGAATAAACAAGGGAATAAATATACATGCATACTGTATAAGGCACATGTCATCTGCGAAACCAAAAACATTGAAATTAAGTGTCCGTACAGCTGGATCACTGGCAATCTTTAAGTGATTTAAGTGATGTGCTTTACACCAGTCCAGCCAATACTTAGCATGGTGCATAGTGATTTCAGGCTTGGTTATGACCAGAAATGCTTTCATTTTACAGTAAAGGGACTTTCAGTTCCCTCGGACAGACCTAACAGGGCAAAAGTTTCACAAGCTGTGGCAATGGTGGTATCTCACACTCAGAAAAAATATTTTGGCTTGGTGTAGCATTTACATATTGATATTACTGTATGTTTATTTTACTAAAATCAATTAAGGATTGACTCAGACAATACAAGTACTCAGTAAATAAGAAGAATATTCATAAAAATGACAAGTGATACTGTTATTGTCTCTGCCTTGCACATCTATCTATAAAAAAGAAAAAAAAAATTTTTTTTGCAGCCTGTACTTTTAGTATGCTAATTATACCCAGCCTCCCTTTCTTGGCACTGAGATCACATGACCTGAAACCTCATTATAATTTTGTTTAAAACAATCATCATGGCGGATACAGAGCCCACTTGCAAAAAGAGACGCAAGCTTTTTATGGAATATGCCAAGAAAAAGAGAAGACTGGCATATCAGACTAGTTTAGATAAAACAAGAGTTTTTGACACCTTGTCACATGACCATTGTATTTGCATACTCAATAATATTCAATAGCATCTGCCAAAGATGGGCGAGTACATGTTTATACAACATATTGTATAACATTCTTCTTTTGTGGAAATTCTACCCTTAAGTTAAATGTTTTGATACATGAATATTTTTTTCAGCATATAGCAGTACCATATTTAAAGTCACTGAACTTTGTAGTATGACTTATTTTACTGCCGGTATTTATTTTTATTTATTTATTTGTTTTCCCCCAATATCAGTGGTGTCCAATTCCTCCCCGCCGCTAGGGGGGCTCCCACAACCACTCAATCCGGAGGGTCGAAGACTATCCCGTGTTTCCTCCGAACCGCGTGACGTCAGCCGACCGCATCTTTTCGAACTGCTTGCTCACACACTGTTAGGGGCGGAGTAACACACTCGGAGGAAAGCGCTAGCCGCTCCTTCCGCGTGCGCGAGCTCACAGACGCCC
>JAQMYJ010000040.1:13914431-13924547 GCA_030014305.1 Clarias laeviceps | reverse complement strand
AACACCATTTTCATTAGTTTAATATTTATTACCCCAAAAATGTAGACAATAACAGGGATAGCCCCAAATAACAAAAACTGACAATGTCAGTAGCGGGTGTTTCCACCATTTGCCGCAATGACAACTTGACAGCAACTTAACAGCATACAGGACTCTTGAACTAGTTTTGGGACTTAAGATTTTACATTTCTCTTCCAATTTCAACATTATGGGATTTTTCTTTTATAGATTCATGAAGGATAATCCCAAATAATCCCAAGTACTTTTAGTTACAGATTGTAACACTACAAAAATGTGAAAAGGTTTAAGGGGTGTCTACTTGTGCAATCACCACTGACACTTCCCATAGCTGCGAGTTCGCAGTGTGGTCCTACAGAGGTGTAATGTCAGGACACATTAATTAGAGAATAGTTTAGCAGGCTTTGTCGCCATATACATATATACAGTAGAACAAAATAGTCTCCAACTTTAATCAACAAGCTGTGATTGAGGAGAGACTATTTGGCTGTCAAGTTCTTACCAGTGCCAAGATGTCACCAGGTTTTGGCTTGCTCAAACCATGTTATAGCCAGTTCTGTCATCCATCATGATCAGTAGGCTGGCCACCTTGTACGGAATCTCCTCGAGTGAGTCCATTCAACAGGATTCAACAGAGGAGGTTCAGCTGAATGTTAAGACCATTACTAAGAAGCCAATTGTGCCTACTCTGGTTCTCACTGGCAGAATCTGGCCCCTAGGACAGCATAAGCATTTTCTTTCATTTTCAGAAGACCTCATGTTCCATTACTGAAGGTTTTATCCCTGATCTGCTCTTCTGTACGGAGCCCCTTTGGTGACATTGGGGGAAAAATATTCTGTGGCCACAATTTACTAAGGCATGGGAACGAGAAACTACATTGTGGCCATGACTTCCTAAGGCATGGGAACGAGATACTATGTTGTGACCACTACTTACTAAGGTTTAGGAACAAGATAGTATATTGTGGCCACGATTTCTTACAGCAAGGGAACGAGATTCTATGTTGTGACCACTACTTACTAAGGTGTAGGAACGAGATAGTATGTTGTGGCCACGACTTACTAAGGTGAGGGAACAAGATTCTATGAACACCTTAAGAACATGTGGTTATGAGATCATTCATGTCCCTGATGTGACAGTATGATTGTGGTTTTGGAGTTATGCTGTGTGTCAGAGAGTAAAAAAGGTAATCATCTATCTATGTATACTAACAGTTATAAACGAAATCAATTTAATTTTACCTACAGTTTATGAGAGGCTACATGTTTTGAGGTTATTAAGGTGTAGCTACAGCATGGTATCTTGTGGCCACAAATTTAATTATTTCATCTCGACCTTAGTAAGGTTTGGGAACAAAATAGTAAGCCGTGGCCACTGAATTTCTTTCCCTCCACTGTCACCAGAGGGACTCTGTACTTCTGTCCTTAATGGACAAAGAAATTTGCCATCATTAGTTAAACCACTTGTGGCTCTTTCTCCCTTTTAGAAAGGCTGTCATGAGCCTATGTGGCCCTTAGAGAGTTGGTGCGTGTTTAGGTGTTCCTGAAGAGAAGTTCCTCAGGAAAAACTTCTTTGGCACACTTAGCCTATATCTTGCATGTGTTTGTCTCTGATGGAGCTCACAGTTCATCTTAATTTAAGTTTGCACAATCCCTAGTTGATTGTAAATCCCTTAACAGGCTGACCATGTGTGTGTTGGCGTCAAGAAGTCTTGAAAAGGGCTTGAGGTACTTTTCTTATTTTATAGTGGGGTGGTCTGCCATAAAACCTAACACATGCCACAACACTTTGAGCACAGAATGAACAAATCTTCACAATGTGATTTAGGAGATTACATGTTAGTATTTGGGGTGTTGGGGTGGATTTGAGCATAGAAATGTTTCACGTCCTGACCTACTTTGCAAAATAGCGTTTAGATGTAAAAATAAACCCTGCACTGTACACACACACAAACAATTCTTCTTTCTCATTCTGTTATACATGTAGAGATGCTATATGACCAGAGGATGGCACCACCGTGTATCTTCTACACTACCAAGGTCTGACAGAGGTCCATATACTTCTGAAAGCATTATGGCAATAATTGTTGTTGTTTACAGAATAGACAATATTTAAGTAATGTAATGATATATTTATAGTTGGATGATTAAATTCTATACCTGTGTTAATTACTAGTGTTGTAAATGACAAATGAAATTACACAAATTTTAATACATTGCTTTTTGACTTGTGTGTTTGATTCCTAGATGACCTGTGTGCAGTTCAAAGGAACCAATTAGTGGTGCTTCAGCAATGAAAACATTGGGTTACCAATCTGCTAATGACCGGAGGGTCATGTGTTCATATCCCAGCATTGTAGATATAGAGCCTGAAACCTCAAACGGCTCGGTTGTATCCTGTTTCAGTTGTAAGGTGCTTTGGATAAAAACACCAGGCAATTCCTCTGCAGATATTAATTGAGAAGTGGGAGTAATCCAGAGTGACCCAAGGACTTCAGACAGTTAGATTACTTATGCTTATTCTATGAAACCTGTATCTCCAATAAAATAGTTATTATTTGAATGATAGAGCTTGTGTTGGTATTGCTGTACTCCAGATAAGTAGGAAAATTGTGTCTTATTTAGGAAGTGACTTTCATGAGGATGACTTAGGTTTCTGTAAGAAATTATATAATTAGAATAATAAGTAAATATGCTGACTTGAAACAAAAAAAAAGCAAAGCTGACTCCAAAATGAAGCTGTGACCTTTTTTATTAGTTTTGCAAATAATTTTTACCATTGTAGTAATTGTCTATAATAAAATCTCTGGCTTAAGCATTACCCAAGTGTCAGTCACAGTCAGAACCGCTCTAACTCTAATATACAGGACCAGCACTAGGCAAAATATAATGGATATTGCACTCATATTTTGCTTACTAAGACACAGACCATGTTTCCACTGTAAGGCTATTACTACCTTCAAAGCATTCAATGTGCACTAATGTGATTTCCGGTCGCTGGGTTTATGTGTCTCTTTCTTATTTTCCTTTTACAAAAACTAAAGACACGCACTTCTGTTGAAATGATAGTGATGTTGTCAGTGTATAGGTCATATACTAAAAGACCTTGTATATGCAACTGTAGACAACAGACAGACACAGCCACTTTATATTAATAGTCTCTAGAAGCCAGAGATTCAAAATTAAACAAGATAAAATACTTGACATACAGATTTGTGAAATAGTACATACATGTTACATACAGGATATGGCACTTAAAAATTGGACAAAATCAACAGAACATACCCACAGACAGGATTCAAAGTGGCTAGATAAGAAAATACAGAATTTAGTGTGCTTACATTATACATTATCCTAACGAAAGGTATCAGAGGCGCATAATGTAATGTCATGGCAGTTCTCTGGGTTTGTTGTCCCAAACGGTTCTACATATAACAGTGTATTCCTGAAATAGAGCATATAACCTACTGCTTAGTGATACAGTGCTTTGTTGCCTCCATAGGTATAGTCTGTGATGGCTTACTGAAGTTTCTGGTCTATTTACTTCTTAACTTCTTAATTTACTGTACAGACCTACTGAGACACATTGTAAATATATCTTTAAGATTTCATATGACAGAAACAGAAATTACAACAGTTAATGTTAGGACATGCGCAACATCTTTTGTCACAAATGGAATCCAGACAACAGCATAAAGAGCACTATATAAAGAAGAAGGAGGTCCAATATGCTCCCTGTGATCTACTTTCTCACAGGTTATTTTCAGCTTTAACCCACATGATCGACCTAAACAGGTTCTTCAGAACCATCTGCATTAAAGCCAGCTGTATTAAATTGATACGCCTAATACATGTCCGTATTAGAGTCAGCAGTATTAAACTAGAGGAGTGACTCGGGCACTTCTGATTAAAAACAAAACAAAACATGGAAATCAGACAAAATAGCTTGCTGGTTAAAAAAACACTGTAAACAAACATGGAATCAACACACGAAAAAAGCACAGATGTACCGCCCATAAAATGCTAAATGATGAACAGATTAATAAAACATAAACGCTGCCATCTAACAATATCCAAGGACTTATACTGAATGAAAACAAATGACAGTGGCTGAAAAGCCATTAGAACGTGTTTTGGGTGTCGTGTCTCTTGCCAAGTAGAAGCATGTTTGAAAGCAATAGACACTGGCCTCTTCCCATAGAGATCACAATGGCGAGGACGTCACAGGATTTTGGCTTCAGCTGAGGAGGCGCTTAATAGGCCTGAACTGCCCACTGCCTGCCGCTGTCCATCATAGCTGCTCTCATTTTCCAATGCTTTTTTTCCTGAGATGATGCTGTGCAAACCAGATGGGCTCTCCCCTCTTGCGTAAAATCAGAATCTTAGAGGTTTCAGTCCCTTATTACACAGATTGTAACTGGAATGCGCTAAAACACTTCCATTGCTAGTGTCCTCCGTATGTCGTTACCATTGAGAATCAATGCGTTTGGAATTAGCCTGCCTTTGACTTCACAAGTGGGGTTGAAACAAGAATGATAGGGCTGTCAAACCACTGTCTTATTTCACTCTAGGCAAATATGAAGCCAGAACAGTGAAACTATTATGGTGCTGGGATAGAGTTACAAAGTATTCCGGGTGAATGCTACATAGAATGCATGTTATGTAAGATTACAGTTGATCCAACATTCTGAAATGTGCATTTTGTGTGCTATATCTGAGGAACTCTCCCGCTGTGTTTATCATGTTCGTTAATGCCGACTGTGACTCTGGGTAGTGACATGCATAATAAGTCAAATCAGGCTCTTCTGCAAAAAATAAATACACAAACCTATGATTATCTCCTTTTTTCTGTTTAAGATTACAAGCATCATTTTGGGCTCGTTTTGTAACTAAAGATGGGCCCAAGCATTTAAAGATTTAGAAAACATTTTGACAATGAGTCACTCAGCAATGTTAGCAAAGATAGCAAAAAAAAAAAAATTAACTTTGAGAATCAGAGATGCTAGATATGGACTGTCCTCGTGTACTAGAGAAAACCAGAGAAATGCCTTATTCTATTTTAAGAGGTTATTAGCATTCAGGAAATCTCTCTCTCTCTTTCTCTCTCTGTTGTCATGACAGACAGCCTCATGCAAATGGCATTGTGCAAATAATAGGCCATATTTTTGTACAGAGAATGGCAGTCATAATAACGTGATTACGAGTCATTGTTTAAGGTATACATTTGCTGTGCACACAACCTGCTGATTTAAATTACTCTTAAGCTGGGGATTACAAGAAAGGCTATTGTGCATCTGGCATCATTTTTCACTCATCCATGGGGCTCACAGTAGCTTGCATGTCAGGTTACCTTTCTGGTGCTACACCTACCCAAAGTTTCAATAACCAAAAGCAACAGGTGACATCTACTTAATATATATTTTAGCTATTTCTCCTAAAATCCAGCATGTTTTTTGTTAAATCCAACAACAGCTGTAGTCTTGTGGCATTATTGCAAATATCTATGGAATTGCAATGCAGTGAAGTTTAACTTTGGTTTAATGACCTTATTAACAACAACAACCAATATAAATGTAATGGTAATGCCTATGTACCAACTGAATATTCTCTTCTATGACTTTGCTTTTAAAACTCACCCAAGTTTTGATATCTTGACCTCTACATTTTGACATCTTGACCTCTACATTTTGACATCTTGACCTCTACATTTTGACGTATTGACCTCTACGCTTTGATGTATTGACCTCTATGTTCTGGCGTTTTGACCTCTACGTTCTGACATTTTGATAAGCTTAGAAGGTGCGGTGCTGAATTTCTACAAGCACATTGAAATCTGCTATGCCCTTTCAAATGCACTTGAAAGTGTTCAGCATTCACCGTAATGGTGGTCAATGGCATGCCACTCCTCTAGCAATGACTCATGACTGAAGTCTATATATAAAGTGGTGATGCTGGCAAGTTAGCATTTGGGGAAGGGAGGAATAAATATTGTAAATACTAATGGCTACAGGACACACAGCTATAATCTTTCTACTCTCAGCAGTCTAAGAATCATAATATATGGTTTATATATTTGATATATTTCTGAATAATAAGGCTTGACAGTGCCTATTCATGGAGAAATGAATTTAGCCTTGTTCCCTATCACCTTCCACACTTCTCAGTACCTAAACGTCCACTAACTGTATATGGCAAGACCTTTTCACAGTATATACTTAAGTGCTACAGATTAAAATGCTGGAAAGGCTTCTCTAACTTGTCCTTGTCAAATTCACAGAGGAAAGCTATAAAACACTGTGTCTTTAATTAGCCACATGCTGAAGGGTGCAAACTGCATTTCTGTTGCTCTTTTTCCAAAGATGTCTCAACAACTTCGTATCACACAATTTGCATCCATCACAGAAGGCTGCCCAGTTTCAAGTCTGGACAGGATCCATTCAGACCACAATGGGTGTGTCAGAGAAGACTGAGCTAATAGAGTCTGTTACTGATTTCTTTCTCTTTCCTTTCCCATGCTTAGCATCATCCTCCAGCTCCTCTTCTCCATTGCGATTCACTTTCCCATTCTGGCCCTGCAGGTCCTTTGGATCTATGAAGGCAACATGCCTGTTGGGCTCTGCTTTGGTTGCCAGATCCTCATGTGTTGGGGTGGCGCTGAGCATGGATGAATGAATACTATCCTCATTATTGTTCTTGGACTTCCCTTGCCCTGGACAGCAGAGGCACCGGCAAGGGGTCAAGTACAGGTAGATAAGCACCAGGACCACACTGGCCAAGCATCCCACCAGAGTTGTGTATGCTGTATTGAGGGTCTCCCCATTTCCATTGAGAGTGAAGTTATGCACCTTCACCCACACATACAGAGTTTCATTGAGGTACTCACTTACAGCAAAGCAGGTGTACTGACCAGAATCCTCGAGTTTTACTGAACTGATCTCCAGGTTGCCATCGGTAAGGACAAAATCAGTCTGGTTTTTTACTGCTACATTGCCAGGTAACATCCAGGTCTTGGACATGTCCCGATGCCTTGTATCACATTTAAGGACGAGAGACTGCTCCAAAAAGGCTTCTTCCACTGATTCATTATATGTGCTGCAGTTCATATGCATGTTTAGCTCAAAAACACGCAAAATTTTCTTATCGGGCCCTGGAAGTATGCAGGTGTAGTCATCTTTGAAATCCACAGCTGAGTTCAGTCGTCGCAGATACCAGTGTGCCATCAAGCTGTACAGCTCACAGTCACAGGTGAGCGTATTATTGTGGAAATATAATCCATTCTTAAGCCAGGCTGGCAGGTCCTTTAGGTCTTGAATGGGGAGGACTTTGATCCTATTGGAAGACAAATCCAATAAGCTTAGCTTTTCCAGTCGTGTCTTGTCCTTAACCAGCTCCAGAGGGAAGCGGGAAATCTGATTCTGGCTCAGGTAGAGCTTCTGTAGTTTGCTGAGGCCTGTGAAGGCAGTGCGGTCAATCTGGGAGATGTGGTTGTTGTAAAGCAGCAGCACCTCTAGATACTCAAGCTGTTCAAAGATGTACTCATCGAGTTGGCGGATACTGTTAGACGATAGGTCTAAATAGCGCAAGTGCTTAACATAAACAAAAGCTTCAGTAGAGATAAAGTGCAAGCCATTATGGCTCAGTAAAAGGTTGTGGAGTTTGGAGAGTTTGTATTGAGTCCATTCTGCACGTAGTCTGGTGATGTCATTATAGCTCAGATCGAGCACTGCTGTGTACTTGGGCAGGTCAGATGGAACGGTAGTTAAGTTCATTTTGGAGCAGCTCACAATGTTACTGGCACATATGCATGTTTTGTGATAATTCACTATCGAGCCATCAGTTCCTGGCATATGGATAAGAACCAGGGAAGTGCAGACAGCCCACTTAATGAACAGTTCCATGGAGGATGGCATATCTTCCACTCTCTTAAGAGTCAAATCTACTTTTGCAATAAGATGTTTTCGACTTCTTTCCCCACAATGAAGATATTAACTGAAAGAGCTGACTGAGTTGTTGAGTATAGGCTGCAAACAGGGGAACAAACAAATAAGATCATACAAGGCTGAAATCTAAGGAATTTGTTTACAGTGTGCATTTAGACATTGATGTCACTTCTGAAGAAAAGTGTACGCTTTTACACTTGCATGCATACAAACAAGCCAGAGGCACTTAAAGGACAGCAATCTTAAGTATATTAGCATTAAATGTACATTCATATCCTCAGTGAAACATCCTGCGAAGAACGATCAATAAAAACACTTTGGAAAGGAAAGGTGAGATGTTATGGCCTGTAGTGCTCCTAGACAGCAGCGTTGCATTGCACCATTTCCCATTTGCACTGTCCCATCTTTCAACGTGCCCATGTAATGCAATTCTCTAAAACAAAAATGAAAACAAAACAAACAAACATAAAAACGGTTTGCGCATGCAATCCTACATTACCTTAGAATATTTCGCTTCTGGTAACGACACATCAAGGTTTGTGTGTAAACAATGCCCAGAACTGGCGTTTGTTTATCCATTGCCCATCACAGTAACGTGCCATGCTTTTCCCATTCAGAAACAAAAGCCAGATGGAGATATACGGATACAAGAACGATCTGTCCTTCCGGGAGACGAAACGTTTCGAGCACGAAATTAATTGACTATATATATATTTTTTAGTGCAGTTGAACTCGGCTAAGGAGAAATGCGCAAATAGTTACGACATTACGTAAAGAAAGGGCGCGCTTCTTATAATCAGCGAGACGGACTACTGCAGATGTGAATGCATCCATTTTAGATATCAGTCTAGCCAAAGCGGCCGAAGATCCATGAGGCTTGCAGATGCAGATGCAGTGTGTGTGTGTGTGTGTCAGGAGAAGAAATGAGCTCTGTCCGACCCCTGATCAGACGCCACACGGACTATCTGATGAGCAGCATCTCTTCACGCGCACTCGCTCTCCGGAGCGCATGAGCAGTCGCGCGCTTTCGCTCTGCCTTTCTCACGCGCATAAAAACACTCCGGCGGATTTCATTCACACAGCCTGCTCAATCCTAACGCTTCCCCTGGTGTTATTCAATCCTGCAAATTCTACAGATACGCACTTTCAATTCATAGAGGAACAGATCCGTCACGTTCTTTTCCTAACAGGTGCCTTTAGTTTAATATGCATATAATCTTTAAATGAATCAATCCGTGTAGAATACGGCATTTTCTTTTTTACGGGAACCCTTATCGGTTTATAAATTATTAAATAAATAAATAAATACATTTAAGAATCGTTGTAGTCTAACTAGGGACCGTGGAGGCCCCTGGACATCAAGAGATGCTACCATAGAATGTATTAATAGATTCGCACTACCCTATCGAAAAATGCTACATGCTAAAGTGGTAAATGTACTATAACAGTAAGTGGAGCATGTTTTGATCCATTATTATAGCATATATTTATTAAAGAATTTAGGAGTAGCATATTCTTAATAAATAGATCAACAAAATAAATTACACACTTCCTAAGGTCTTTGCATGCGAAGAACTGTTATGTAGAAAAAAATGATAGGTAGCATGGACACAATACAGGCAATTTGGGAACGTCAGTTAGAGTACGTAGCCTAATCTGCATGTCTTTGGAAAATGAAAGGAAACCTGAGTACCAGGAGGAAACCCACTAAGCACAGAGAGAACATGCAAACCCCAAACTCCAAACCAGAGGTTGGAATCAAACCTGGACCCTGGAGGTGCAAGGCGACAGTGCCTACAGTAACCACTAAGCCACCGTGGCTCCAAATAAATTAATAAATAAATAAAACAAAATAAATTCATGCAGTTCTTACAACAATTAGATCAGACCCTGTGATGTACATTCTGAATGCACAATTACACACTCTCATCTCACATACCGCTTTATCCTGTATTCAGGGTCATAGGGGGCCTGGAGGCTTAGGGCACAAGGGAGGGTACATCCTGAACAGGGTGCCAATCCATCGCAGGGCGCACACCCACACTACAGCCTTAGCCTAACCTGCATATCTTTGGACTGTGGGAGTACCCGGAGGAAACCCACCAAGCACGGGGAGAACATGCAAACTCCATGCACACAGACACGGGAATCGAGCCTG
>JAQMYJ010000040.1:13886960-13898227 GCA_030014305.1 Clarias laeviceps | reverse complement strand
AGTAGCAGAAACATCTCAATATCAACTGTTCAAAGAAGATTAATGCATTTTTTGGATGCCTTCAGCATTCCTTTACAGTGTAGAAAGAAATAAAAATCAGGAACCATCATGGAGTTAGAAAGTGTTCTAAAACTTTTGAATGGTAGTGTATTGTAATACTTTAAATTTCAGAGGTCATGCACTGCGGTTCCATGCTTTACTTGTTACAATTGCATCATTATATATATATATTTTTTGCTGTTCATATTAATAATTAATGTTATTTATTAATTGTTTTTCCCATTTTTTCCCACTTTGATCAACTGCCAGTTTCTACCCACTCTATGCTATACACTATTGCACTAAAGCTAGTAATCATTGAGGTTGAAGGCTAGTACATGCTTCCTACAAGACACACAAAGGTTTATATTTTCCATTTACTGCTCAAGCTATGCCAAAGGGCAGCATAACACACTCAGAAGAAAGTGTTATGTCTTCTCATCCACATACATCCACAAGCACATAATTGCCTAGTGTTGCTGTGATTAATTAGACTTTATGCTACATCACACACAATACTTGTTATACGGTTGTTCTTTTGACCACATAACTGTTATAAAAGTAATTTGTGTATGGAACTATGATCTACTATCACTCAATTAACACAAAGAGTTAAGTTCCTCTCAAGGTTTCATGTCATTGCAAGGTCATTTCCTTGGGGCTGCTCATTAGGAACAGATCGACAAAGCTATAAGTCTTTTTTTTTTTTATGCAAATTTATATCCAGACTTTTTACTTGTCAGTAAGTACTTGTCAGTACTTGTCAAAGCAGTAAAACTGCTTTGCAAAGATTTATAAAAAAAAAAAAAAGTGCTATATAAACAAAATTTAATTTAATTGATTGCCAGGAAAAAGAGAGAGTAATATAATTCCCTCACCAAATAAAATACATGCCTCCAATAAAATACATGCAGTTACAATGAAAAAAATCATTCTGATTTACAATAATTTTTTTCATTATTATTTAATTTATAGTTGCAGGTAACAAGAATACATTTGTAATTGTTACTAATGCTTGAGTGCTCTGTAAAAAGAGTACAGGAGTTTTACACAAAACACTTTTAAACTTCCTTTAAACTATAAAACCATAACTATTACCTATAAATATATTTTAATATTTAAACCTAAGAGCTTTATAGCTATATTATTGCCTTATTGATATCAGGATTTAACAGTTATTATCAATGTCCCCATTGCAGGGAACTCAACATCAAATGTTCTTGTTCAATGAGTTGTGGTTTATAATCCAAAATAAATAAATAAATAAATAAATAACTGCTACAAGTTTGATTTTTAGTAGTGATTTCCCCCCATTAAACCACGAATATCTGCAATTAATTCAGTCTATATCCCAAGTACTGTAAGATTATTATCCACATATTTAAGTCTTCTCCTGGCATGAGCATCACAGGCTTTCAGAATTTAAAGACATTACATTTAAAGAGCAGAACTTAACAGAACAGTAATAAAACTTCCATTTTCTTAGAAATAATTCTTCCACCAAGTTCCTATGGTCTTGTATTAATGCATTTACTTTAATTTACACAAAACAACTATGACAATGAGTAGACAATTTCCCTGGATGTCAGTGCATGCTGAATTAACAACTAAGGAGGTGATTTTGGCGTTTCCATGACAGTATGGGCTTATGTTGATCCTGGGGTCAGTTAGGATTTGCGTATAAATACATTATTTAATCAGAATGTGGGTTTTAATCTAATGTATGCACAGTGCCAAACTTCCCACTCATGGACAAAAATCTAATGCACAGTAGCAGTTTAAAAGGATCCCAGCATGGTTTGTGGGAGTTATTTTTTTCCAGTTACAAAAACATCTTGCTTTTAGAGAAAATAAATGCTTGGTATGACCTTTTTGGTACATTGCACTTTTTGCCCTGTATCATTTAGTACCACAAATACACTGTACTGCCTGGGCAAGTAAAAAGTTGCTGTTACAGAAGGGTCACATTAATGGAATGTATCAAACAAAGAAAAATCACTGGGAATAAGTTAAGAACGGTCCAACCCCTTATTAATGCCGAACCATTATCAACTTCGTGGATGAAATATAGTCAAAACAAAAAACAAACATGAAAGACTGTAACCATAGATCACATAAACATTGTGAAGTTGCATGAAAGTCATGTGGTCTGATGAGTCCATGATTGACCAGAGTCAGAGTCATTCAGAGTGATGGGTGTGTCAGGGTAAGAAGGAAGAGCATGAAGCGATACATCCATCATGCATAGTGGCCATTGTACAAGCCTCTGGAGGCAGTGATATGATCTGGGGCTGTTGTCTTAGTTGTTTTCTGTACATTAAAATATATGTATTAATAAAAGACCATAGGAACTTGGTGTTGTTGTTTGTTTTCTGGGGTTGCTTCAGTTGGTCAGGTCTAGTATCAGCAATAATACATGCCACTAAAATGAAGTCAGCTGAGGTTAGCCCATCGATGATTTGTACCCCTGATGGTACAGGCATATTCCAGTACTCAAACTGCAAAAAATGTAGCATAAGAGTTTTTATTAGTAATTAAACACATTTACATTCAAGCATACTGTGTCGAAATTCACTTTTTTTTTTTATTAGGCACCACACAGTGAAAGTTTAAACAGTATTCCTCAGTGTTCTTAAAAATTTCAATTTGCAACAGAATAATCTCAAGCTTAAGACAAGGGCAGATTATTCTTTTACAAAAGGATTTTTAAGGACACTAAGGAATACTGTCTCAACTTACACAGTCTTTTCCTGACCCTCTAACAGAGCTTATGTAATGAGAACACAGACTTAATTGAGAGAATGGTTTCAGCTGGAATAGGACATATAATTATGAAGCTGCCCTTCTGTTTCACATTTTGGAAAAAGTATGTATACTTGAGCAGAACAAAGCTGGAGTAGTATTTTTATTATTGTTGTAATACATCGATCAGCTTTTCATCATAAAAGGAGGAGCAGGTTTGTACTTTCCCCTGTTGTGGAGAAATTAAACAGATTTGTTTTTTGTTATTATGGAAAGAAGGGAGTTATCTGCAGTAATCATGCGCTCAGTCACCAGACCTTGCAGTGAGCTTTAAGGGTTTTGCAGGCATCCTCTGCACTATAGGCTTTCTCCATTAATCTGAGATACCACTCTGGACAGGAGAAGGCCATTAATTGTTTTCCAACTGTTTTTCACACTTGCTTGATGGAATCTAATGCTAGAAAAACATTCAATTTATAAAGCTATGTCAAACTACAAGAAAAATAAGTTATCCATATGGCACAGGTATTAATGAATACAAAACAGAAGGATTTTAAATATGAATCTAATAAAAGTTATATTAAAAATTTTCCAGACATTTTTCCATCTTTGTCTGTTTTCATAATGATAGACATTTATTCAAATGCTATATGCTTCAAACAATAATGCTGTTAGGGATTAGTGTCCTGTTTGGAATCAAGCAGTACTGTGTGTGTGTGTGTGTGTGTGTGTGTGTGTGTGTGTGTTCAACATAAAAAAAAAAAACAGCTTTCTTTACACCATTGCAAGTATCAAACTAGAAACAGATGAAATTTCACATACTCATCTTCCTCCATTCCTTCATTATTAATGTGGCTTAGACTTTGATGAGGATGCTAGACTCATGTCTAGAGAGAGAGACAAACCAACCAGTATCAAAGATCCAGCATTGTTTTCTGACATTAAAATACTTATATGTGTATATATAATTTTGAAGTTATAATGTTCCATGTTATGTGATGAAAGTTATCCGAAAGAGGTGTCTATTTCTAAGCATAGAGAACATTCAGGTATTTGTTCACTTCCTAGTCATTTTGAAACTAGACTACTCCAACTCACTCCTGTAGGTTTGCCTCTGCATGATGTTCAACCTCTGTGACAGATCTACAAATTCTTCAACACCAACCCATTGCTATACACCCTCTGCTGGCTTCCTGTAGCTGCATTTAAAACATTGATGTCAAAGCACCAACCTACCTCAAAGCATTTATCACTCCCCCAACTGCGCCATGTGCCCTTTGATCCAATCCTCTAGCTCTTCTTAACTAGACTCACCCTCCATCATGCTACAAAGACGACACTAGGTGGTGGAATTAACTCCCTGTATATTTTTTTTGTCTTGCTTTTCATATTATATTATCTCTCCAACAGAGTTTTTGACTAGAGTTCTTAGTCCATGACCTATTGAACCAGTCTCAGGATGTATTTATTGATCGAGACTTCACATCATTTCTGTAAGTCACAGGATTAAGGGGTTTACCAAAGTGCCATAAATGTAACTGTAAAATCAAATATATAGGTTCAACCCTTAAAAAATGTAAATGTATGGGGTTCATTTTGGTGCATTATATGCAATAAATAATTGGAGTCCACAGAAATAAAATCTACACAGCCAAAACATGGTATTGGTGCTAAAAAGTGAATTATTTTTATTTATTTATGAGCATTGATCCTAAAATTGGTGTAAGATGCTAGAAGTATGTGTCCTGTAAAAAGTGTTGCTTAAATTAAAAAGAGATGATTTTTAAATCAAATATTGTTGTTAGAAGTGAAACAGTATAACAATGAAAAATTGCCATTTTTGGGGCACATAAACATCTTTCCAAAATTGCCTAAATTAACAAATTTTAGGGAAGCAAGATTGGTCTTGTTGCATAAACTTCAGAAGTACCTTGTCTGGCACACACATTGTCTGTATTATATGTATAATATAAATAAACAAATGAATAAATAAAATCAGCAAAAATACTGTGTTTAGCCCATCAGTCAGTTTGTACATCAACTGTTGGGAGTGTCCATTAGTCGTCCCCTAAGGTTTAGGACATTACAATAACAGCTGACAAGACCAGATGAAGTAAATGCAACAGTTTTCCACACACACAGTGCCTGAATTGTGTCATCTGCTTCACCACCGTGCTTACACTTCAGTATCCCACATAGTTCTGTGAATTATATAACATGGTGACCAAATAACATCCAAATCACACATGTCCTATTTCACAGAACAGGGCAGTGGTGGCTCAAATGGACAAGGCTCTGAGTTACTAACTGGAAAGTTGCTGGTTCAAGCCATCCCAGGATATCTCAGGAGACATAGGGCACGAGGTGGGGTACACCCAGGGCAGGGGGCCAATCCATCGCAGGGCACACATCGCAGAGAACATGCAAAGTCCATGCACAGAGAGGTGGGAATCGAACCCGGACCCTGGAGTTGCAAGGCAACAGTTCTAACCACTAAGCCACCATGCCACCAGATGTATGTTCAAAGCCTCTAATATAGCAGTTTTAATTTAAGATTAAATTTTTAATTCCAGATTACATATTTTGTTAAAAGAGAACAATAATTTGCCAAAATAAGTAAAAGTCTGTTTTCCTGTTAAAATGTTCAAATATTGTTATTATGAAATTATAATTGTCATGACCAATATTTGTCACTGACAGGAAGATGTCCAAACATAACGTAGTGGGGTTGCACTGGTGCAGAGCTGAACATTTTTAGAGAATAGTTCAGCTTCAAATAAGTGCTGATGCATTTTTAGAAAGAAACTGAAAAACCTGGACAAAACCTACACAAACATTTGGAAAACATGTGAAACTAAATTCAATTGAAATCCAAGCACAAAATCAAACCTTGAACCCTAGAGCTGCAAGGAGGCAACACTACCCACTCTCCGATCTGTAAACACAGATTTATGTTTCTGTGTTTATACTATTACTGTCTTCACATACTTTGGCTCCCTTGGATGCAAAGTAAATTAGACCTTATCATAACCATTGTAGCTCCTGGATGTGATTTATAGTATACTTTCAAGGGATGTTCATCTTTATAACGCATGCATATCCAATTGACAACTCATCTACATACTTGTTCATTAATGCTGAACATTTTTTAAAGAAAATGTTCTTCTCCATGCTCCAGTGAGAGCACTGATAAGGATGCTTATTTTGGGCCCAAGAATGTACAGCTTGAGAAGGGGAGCCTGCTTCAGCGTGACTCACTCATGGTGGCCTGCTCTCCATGCTTGCAGATTTCAAAATAAGAGTCATGACACAATAACTCCATGTTGAACTAATTTGTAATAACTTTATTGCATGTGATAATTGTTAACATTTTAAATTACCCAATAGATTTCCTGGATTGTCTGCATTTTCACACAAACATATAAGTGGTCTAATACACTAGACATACTTTTCCCTTATAGCATTTAAGGAAACAAACTATCTGCAAGACATCACTTTTATCAAGCTCAAAGTATTATCATGTTTATTAAAGACTACTGTGTCAGAGTCATTATCTGTTTACTCACAATGTCACCTTTTGCAAATTCTTAGACACATTTTAAAATTTCTTAAGTGAAATAGAATCCACATAAATATGTATCTTCTTTTCCCCCATCCTCAAGCGCGGACGATTCAGGTATTTTAGGCATTTTCTGTTTTCAGTCATTCTTGATTTCAGTCATCAGGGCTCAGAATTGTGCACATTGGCTTAGTGGTTAGCACTGTCACCTTGCACCTCCAGGGTCTTGGTTCGATTCTCAGCCAGGCTTGATTCTCACCTCTGTGTGCATGGAGTTTGCATGTTCTCCCAGTGCTTGGTGGGCTTCAGGTTCTCCGGTTTCCTCCCACAGTCCAAAGACATGCAGATTAGGCAAATTGGCGTTCCCAAAGTGCCCATAGTGTGTGAGTGTGTGTATGTGTGTGTGCCCTGTGATGGACTGCTACCCTGTCCAGGCTGTACCCCACCTCGTGCCCTGTCTCCTGGGATAGGCTCCAGGCTCCCCACGACCCTGAATGCAGGATAAAGCGGTATAGACAATGAGTGAGAGTGAGTAATAATATTCTTATTTTAAAAGTTTTACATTTTTGCGACTTCATTCCCATATTCCGATAGTGGTAAAATTAACATGTCATAAAATTAATGATAACTTTCATTTTATCGTGTTATCTCCTTACATAGAAACCTTCAAATAAACGAAAAAGATACCTGATGGCAAATCATCAAACTTTACATTCCTATGCAAGGGAGTAACTTTTGGTTCAACACTGGGGTAAGTGAGATCTCCACCTACAGTATGTAGTGGGTGTTTGAGGACATGCTCCCACCACCCCCCCTCCCAGAAGTTTGATTGTTTGTTTTATTTTTAACCAACAGGCTCTACTACATTTTACGAGAAAGACACATACCAGAACTACATATCTTAACTAATGCCAGTTGAATAGCAGAAAATCATTGATATATAAAAGCGCCAAATTTTGTAATGCATCAATTTGGTTTTCCAGTATTAGTAATTTTATATTTATTTATTTATTTTTGTTTTTTGCTCTTTAAACTTACATTTTTTGGCTAGTCTTTTACTCTTTCTCATGTCATTGTGCTTGCTGTTCGAAGTATTTCCAGTTGCTCGTGCCTGCAGTTACAAAGAAAGGGTCTCACAGGTGCAAGACTAAGAGTATTTTTTGCTTGCCAGTTACACTGAATCAAGAAAGTCAACCACTTCATCATATGTTATAACAGCTATTAGTAATTTAACAATAAACAATAAACAGTCCATCCGGGTGTGTGTTCTGCAATTCACTGGTCTTTGCATGGGAACTGTATGCAAAGATCAGTGAACTGCGGAACACAAACCTGTTTGGACTGTTTATTGATGCTGGAGATTTCAACCATGCAAATCTCAATTCGGTGCTCCCTAAAATCCATCAGTATGTGGACTTTGCAACGAGAGTGGAAAACACTTTGGATCTTGATTACACAAACATCTCCGGCGCATATCGGGCAGAGTCCCGCTCCCACCTTAGCTAGTCAGACCACATCTCTGTTATGCTAATTCCAGCATACAGACCACTCGTCAGGTGTTCAAAACCGGTTCTGAAGCAGGTTAAAACCAAGCCAGCAGGAGCCGTCTCTGCTCTTCAGGACTGTTTTGAGAACATTGACTGGAACATGTCCAGGGAGGCTGCAAAATACGGCGACTTCACCGACTTGGAGGAGTACAGATCAGGAACTGCATCTCTAGCACCACCACATTAAGTACTGGGGCCCCTCAGGGCTGTGTGCTCAGTCCCCTGCTATTCATACTGCTGACTCTCGATTGTGTAGCGACACACAGTTCCAACCACAACCAAATCCAAGTTTGCTGATGACACAACTGTGGTGGGTTGTGTCAGCATACAGAGCAAACAGACTGGTGTAAAGACAACAACCTGCCTCTGAATATCAATAAGACAAAAGAGATGGTTGTGGACTTCAGGAGGACACAGAGAGACCACTCTCCGCTGAGTATCAACGGCTCCTCTGTGGAGATCGTCAACAGCACCAAATTCCTGAGTGTCCATCTTGAGGAGAACCTCACCTGGTCCCTCAACACCAGCTCCTTGCACAAGAAAGCCCAACAGTGTCTCTTCTTCCTGAGAAGGCTGAGGAAGGCCCAGCTTCCACCACAGATCCTTACCACCTTCTATAGAGGGACTATCGAGAGCAACTATCTCAAAACATTGTGACTGGCCTGATAAATCAACACATGCGCATAGACTGATCAACAATATCAAACTATTGTTGATCAATGACTATTCACATTTAAATCAAGACTTAAAACTCATCCGTTTAGATGTGCATTTATTGAATGAACACTGTGCTACGTCCGAACTGACTGCTCTGTATTTTATGTTTCGTATATTTTCAACTGTTTTATTTTGATTCTAAAATAAATTTTAAGTAGTTTTTTAAATAATTGTAAAAGTTTTAGTGCTATTATTTTCTATATTTATGATTATTTTCTTCTATTTTATGTAAAGCACTTTGAGTTACCATTGTGTATGAAATGTGCTATACAAATAAATATGTCTTGTCTTAGCTAGTCAGCTAATTAGGTTTTTTAGTTAGCTAGCTAGTTTTTGTTAAATTATGTTGTTAATTTATGTTGTATGTAGAACCTTGGTCCTGGAGGAATATTGTTTGATTTCACTGTGTACTTAACTGTATACTGTATGGTTGAAATGACAATAAAAGCCTACTTGACTTTAAATTCATCATTATGATATGATATTGGGTTGTGAAGGGGGGTTGATCTGGCCGGTTTTGATTATGTAAATTACATCCATGTTCCTACATCTACTTAAGAAGATGCACTCCAAAACATCTGATGATATGACTCATTACAAACCATAACTTAACCTCTTGAGGCCTAAATTTCATTATATGAGGATCTGAAAGTTTCTCATATCCTTGTAGGTATAACTTTTGTTTCAAACTTCTTAATCTTTATAGACATTAGTTGGGATGCAAAATTATTCAGGTGCTAATAAAGAGAAACAGTGAGGAGCGATAGAAATGTGCAGAACAGTTGAGTCCAGGTTTCTGGATTTCTATACACATTTTTATTTGACTAGATTCAAGACATTTCTACCTGCTAAAATATCATGCCTTATTTAGATGACTTATTTAGTGGGCTTTGCATGCGTATTTGAAAAGTATATCAAGCAATCATAAAATTAAGTCTCTTTTCAATATAGCTGGATGGATGTGACTGACACTTATTGGAAGGAAAACAATAAATTGAAGAAAGACTTGGATCCTACATGCTTATTAAATGAACTATTATCATAATTGAAATGTAATGCTTTATAAATAAACTATAAATGAGCCAAAGATGAAACATATGGTCAGACAAAAAATCTTTTCAAAGGGGGAAAAAAAAACATAATTTAATTATTCTGTGTGAATTCATTGCCATCCATATGGGAGCAGCAAGAACATTCTAACAATTTAACATCCAAATTTAATGTTAGTTTAAAAAAAATTATAGAAACATTTATTGGTGCTTGCCTCTGTTTGTAAGTTATGAAATATTCTGAGGCTTTCAAAGGGTGCCATTGGCCTTGCTTTCTTTTTTCCTACTTTCAAGGGATGTTTATCTTCATGATGCATGCATGCAAGCAACCTTCGCTCTCCGTGTTCTTCCAGATTTATGCTTCAGGTCAGAAAACAATTATGTAGTGCCACTCTGTCTTAAAAAAAACTATGCTATTAACAATCTTTTATATAAGAAAATGTATGTTTTTGTATGCATTGGTTTTAAAACTGCCTTAAAATCCCTCACTATATTACTGTTTATTATTACCGAGATATTACCGAATAATATTTTATTTCAGTTCTTGATTCTGGCTGCTGGCTGGAGGGCATGCCAGAGTCATTTCTCACCTGGTTATTAGTTACAGTAACACTGGAGTGTGGAAAGCTATGTGAACACCATTGTTTCTCACTTGCTGCTGTGCAACATTGGACTTCAAATGGCTTTGTCTTCTTTAGGCAAGAAGACAGAAGCAGGAAGGGCTGCAAAATTCTGGGAAAAGATGCAATATAATATAAAAGATAATATGAACTTAAAGATACATGTTTATGTTGCACAATTCATCATAAGCAGAACAAAGTCTTGTGCATCATAAACATGTATCTTTAAGTGCATCATAATAACTATTCAGAATTGTGCAATTCTGCATCCCTTGATGTTCTCTGTCTCTCTCACACAAAATATATATGGGGGGGTTCAAGTCAAACTGGAACTTGTAATGAAATTTGTTTTGAATAAAGGTGTAAAACGGATTTGCACAGTACAGTACATTTGGACGGTAACGATCCTTACCGAGGTGTCTCTGACCCCAGTGAAGTTATTCCCATGAACAGCATTTAATCCCAATCAAAACCTGCCCTAGTAAAAAAAAAGTATGCTAAGTATATTAAATCCTAGCATGCCAAAGCATACTTGCAGTCAGACTAGTATGACTAGTATACTTGAAGTTTGCTATTTTGGAACAACTAATTTTGTACTTAAAAGTATTAAGTATACTTTTGTGTGCTAAAGTGGAACAACTTTAAGTATACATTGTACACTTAAAGTATATGGCTGTGTGTGTACTAACGTACATACCTGACAGTAATTAATGAAATTTAAGTATATATTGTGCATATATTAATGTATTATACAGTAAGTACATTACAGCTATTTTTACTGCATTACAAATACATGATTAATATACTATGAGTACATTCTTATTGCAGCAGTAACATGCTGTTATACTTCTGTCCAATTACAAATACTAAAAAAGTACACTTTGTGGTTAATACAAATATACTTTATTGTATCATACAGTACACACAGTCTTCTATACTACAGTATTGCAAATGTGTTACCAGTACACTAAAGGTGTTTAGGATAATTTACAAA
>JAQMYJ010000040.1:13853806-13864031 GCA_030014305.1 Clarias laeviceps | reverse complement strand
AATTTGACCATTAATTTTGTGACATTATAGGGGAAGCTGAGCTTCCCTTGCAGTCTTAAAGAAATCGCCACTGCTAGGGAGGTGTTGTTGGCACATCCAGCTGGGAGGAGGCCACAGCGCAGACCAAAGTCTAGGTGGAGAGATTTGGAGATCTAGGTGGATATCTCCAAACTAGCCTAGGAATACCTTGAGATCCCCCAATCATAGTTTGCTAAGGTGGCTGGGGAAATGGAATTTTGGGGGTCCATTCCCCCAGTCAGAGTTAGCTAAGGTGGCTGGGGTAAGGGAAGTTTGGAGATCCCTGCTGGAATTGCTAGCTCTGCAACCGGATTTTGGATAAGCGGTTAAAGATGGATGGAGTGAGGACTGGAGTGTCTGAGATGTAGCTCTTGGGTTTTTGTACTCCTCTGGCCATTGTATGGTCTGACCTTCAGGTGAATGTGCTGGGATGTCCACACTTGGCAAGATTGCCAACTGTTAAGGGTGCTTGTCAAATGCTGTAAATTTCCTTTTCTCTAGTTTAACACACTTGAACACTAGACCATGAAAAATTCTGCTTTTATAGAGGTCTGCTGACGATCAATTAATCAAAGACTGATGATTAGCAACACCTGGCTGCCACTTATCCTCTCAAAACCTATGGAAGCATTAACAGCATACTTGGTATTGCCTGCATGTTTTTTTAGGCATCATTTTTTTAAAAATAAATAATTGCTAAATGTCCAGAGTCTTTATCGCTTTTGTCAATTTATAATGGACTGTTTATTACAAAAGGTAAACAAAATATATTCAATACCTGAAAAGTGTATTTGCAGCCATTTTAAATCATTTTTTGTGTAAAATTTAATAGTCCAAACATATCCTGGTATTTTGAATAGATGTTTGTTTGTTTATTTATTCATTCAACTTCTATACTGCTTATCCGGTCAGAAGGGTCTGGAGCCTATCCTAGGTGACTTACGTACATCTGGACAGGGTGCCAATCCTGTCAGCCAAAACAACCCACCCAGCACAGGGAGAACTAGCAAATTTCACACACAAAATAGATGCTTACATATAGATGAAATAAATAAATTCTAGTGGAGGTAGGCAAGTACTGTATGACGCATAACATTCATTACTTCATGATACATTGCAAAATTAGAAGCAACATTTGGAGAGCAAACCAATGTTTTCAGAAGGAATGAAATTCAATAGGAAACTTCAATAGTTTTAAGTTTATAATAAAGTAAAATAAAATTTTATTGAATTTTTGTTTCAGAAACCAAACACTTTTAGGAAACAGCAACTGAAATTGTTTTTTGGAATTCTTTGAATAACAGTGGATGCTTAGAGCAACTTGACAAAACTGATTCTTTTTTTAAAGGTAAACTATAAAC
Source organism: Clarias laeviceps (assembly GCA_030014305.1). Classification (NCBI taxonomy): domain Eukaryota; kingdom Metazoa; phylum Chordata; class Actinopteri; order Siluriformes; family Clariidae; genus Clarias; species Clarias laeviceps. Next base: position 13,862,652 of record JAQMYJ010000040.1, on the reverse strand, counting down.
ATTTCACTTACTAATTACTTCAATTGTTCATTCATCTACACTAACTGCTTTATCCTGGTTAGGGTAGCAATGCATCCAGAGCCAGTCCAATGAATACTGGGCATCAGGTGGAAATACAAATTGGTTGAGATGCCAGTCCACCACATGACACTGTATATACACATTCACACACTCATACACACCTAGCAGGCTTAGCCAAGCCAGCTATCAATGTGATGGGAAGATATTTTGGGAAGATTATGTGGAAGTGGGCTAGGTTGTTACTCTCTTCTCTAACAATCCTAAAACAGTGCAAAAGCAATACATTTAGGAATTTGGCAGACACTCTTATCCAGAGCGACTTACATTTTTTTTTATAAAATCTCATTACACATCTGAGCAGTTTAGGGTTAAGGGCCTTGCTCAAGGGCCCAACAGTGGCAACTTGGTGGTTGTGGGGTTTGAACCTGGGATCTTTCGAACCATAGTCCAATGCCTTAACCACTGAGCTAACCCTGGCCCAATAGTGCATGTGTATTACAGAAAGCCCCTGGTTTAAATAATTAAAATTCACACTTCATTGACACTGAAAGATGCAACCACTGACTTTAGATTAATGTTCTATTAACTATTACAATTTGTTTACTTATTAATAAAAATCATGTTACATGTTTTAACCAGTTCTATTAAATGCTGATGGCTTAATGGTTAGCACTGTTACCTCTCACCTTCAGGGATAGGGGTTTTAATCTTGCCACCAGTCTGTGTACAGTAAGTACGTGGAGTTTACATGTTCTCTCCATGCTTGGCGTGTTTTACTGTTTCTCCCATAGTTTAAAGACATGCGGTGTACCCTGATTTGTGTTTCAAATTGTCTGTACAGTGTCTGCTTGTGCCCTATGATGGATTGGCATCCCATCCAAGAGTATACCACCTTGCCTCAGATAGGATCCAGTAAACATGATGAGATGTATACATCATGGATAGAAGGACATTTAATGTTGTGAAACGTTTGGAAAGCAAATTTAGTTCCAGTAATAATTTTAATATGATATCAATTTTAAACTCACTTTCTGTAATTTGACTACCCTAAATGCTTATCCCTATTTGAGATGTTCTCTTATGCAAGAAATAAAATACATATACAAATAAATAAACACATAATTTTTTTTGGGACTTTACACAGTATATATATATATATATTTTTTTTTTAATTAGGCATGACATGCAGCATTTCCATAAAATGAAAAGTATTATCAATTTTATATCAAGTGCATAAAAAACATTTGATCATTGTCTTTCAGCCTGCTCTCCTATGTAACTTTACTTTGATTAAAAAGTGTTTGGTGGCATCGCTTATTTGTAGAATAATGATGGATATGTGATGATACCCTAGTCACATGATGAACTAATCCTTTCAAAAATTGTACTTGAAAATTTTGTATATTTGTTTCATCGCATTTAATTTTTTGAGGGGCAGGGGATTTATGTTGTACAAATTGTTTTAACTAAGTAAATATTTTAATCATTTTTTAAACATTCAGCCAGTGACATGATTATACATGTATTTTGATTCTTTGAGTAAAACCAGTTTAACATGTGTTAAATAAAGTGCATCATATAAATGCATCATATAAATCAACATATAAAGGATTAAATGTTTTAATTTGTTAAGTCACATGTTGTTGATCCATTTATTATAAGAGTTAAACTACTGTGTGCAGATTTCAATCCCTGTTGAAATGATCATATAATTCGACTAAGGACACTATATCTATCTATCAATTATTGATATATAGCTGTAATTTGAATTACAGTTGACACTTTTGTAACAGCTGAATCAAAATAAAAAAAAAGAAGAGGACATTTTATAAAGTGCATATATGAGTTTAGCGATCAGACGTTTTAACTTTGACCTCAATAACGTTTTCAATGCCAGCATATTTATAACAAAATGAATATCATTATTTTATGAAACTTTAAAATAAAAAAGTACTTTTCTATATCATTAAGATTTTTTTTATAGAAATGAATTAGGGTTCCAATTTATCGCAGGACACACACACAGAGTTCACATGATCATTCACACACTATGGGCAATTTTGGGAATGCTAAATAGCCTAATCTAATGCATGTCTTTGGACTGTGGGAGGAAAAAGGAGTACCTTGAGGAAACCCACCAAGCAAAGGGAGAACCTGCAAACTCCATGCATGCAGACCCGAGGGGGGGAATCGAATCCTGCTCCTGGAGGTGCGATGCCACCATGCTAACCACTGAGCCACAATGGCACCCCTTTTATTCCTGGGTTGCTTTTACTGTACATCCAGTGCATATTCCCTGCTTACACCCAGTGTTCCAAGACTTTAGTTAAAAATAAAATATTTACTAAAATATAAAAGTGTGTAAATGAATGAATGAATGAATGAACTATTTAAATCCCTACAGCAGAGGGTGCAAAGGCACCAATTCTCCTTTAAATCCTAAGACAGTATCACACTATATCAGCGCCCTAGCTGGCATTATGCTAACGTATTCAGATACCTTTCGTTTATGACGACAAATAATATGGCAACATTTTACGTGTGAAGAAAACAATTTGAAACAAATATTCACAACGTCTTGCAAACACTCAGCAAAAATGCGCTCGGTGACTAGAGAGCAGAGTGACTACATTTCCCAGCATGCATTTCCCAACATTCGACGCCCCCCCCCACCCCCACCAGAGCTGCATTTTTTCCCGAGCGCGCGCTCTCCAGCTTTTCACAAGGCTGCCACCAACTTTGAGGATTTCCATAGTTACTGCATTTTCTTTTCCTTCGGCGAGTTTTTTTTCTTCCTTAAAAACATTTTAAAGAAGGATCTCGTCGTCTCGTATTTGTCCTACAGGTCTTGATAGACAGGGTGTTACTTGGTAACCAGTAGTCACTTTTTTTTTTTTACTCAAAGAAACATCCAACTGAGCTGCTTTTCTTTCTCGGAGACACGCACACACACGCTGTTTGGTCAGAACACTTGATATTGCATTGCATTTCTGTAAACGAGCTGTGCATGATTTTGCACACCACGTTGTTTAGAATTAGTGTATTGTTCAAACGAGTTCGTTTATATTTCGCTGGATGGCAATTCGTCTCTTTCCCATGTGAGAATCGGTAGCGCCAACCAACGCCTTTGCTGTGTGTGAGCCGTGAACCTTATGGTGTGAACAACACACGTTCTCACAAGCACACCAGCAGCCCCCGTACCGCTCGTGCGCCATCACTTTCTCGCTCACCCTCGCGGCGTTTCGGTTGTTTGAACGGCTTTTTGGCGGAAGATGGGCTGCACCCTGAGCGCCGAGGATAAAGCGGCGATAGAAAGGAGCAAAATAATCGATAGGAACCTGCGGGAAGACGGAGAGAAAGCGTCCAGAGAAGTCAAACTGCTGCTGCTGGGTAAGTGTGTACGTTTGGGTACAGTGAACGCACCATTTATCCGCTTTCTATATCTATAAACACGCGCGCGCCAGTTCAGTGCGCTTTAAACGAATTCTGTGTAGTCAGGCAGTAAAGCCAGTGAGTAAAACCTCCTGAGTTTCTGACTTCAGTGAAGATTTGTGGGTTTGAAAAGAAGGCTTTGCTTTTTAAACACGTAGTGTTTCATGTAAATAAGAAGTGAACCTAAAGGACCGCATTGTATTGTGTATTTCCTCTTGGGTTCATGTGAACAGAATGCAGCGGCCTTTAAAAACAAGAAAACAATAAGAATTGATTAGTTGCTTCTGTTGGTTCCTGGTGGTTTGTAACAGTTACACAGCACTGTTTAAAGGGAGATGATGGTTTAACATGAGACTGGAACACATCTGATGAATATTCTTTAGCGCAGAATTAAAATTTAATTAAGGTCTGGTCTATTAAATTGTCTTAATTTATATGTGTTAGGATTCAGAAGTCTATATATGCAGTCTTTGTTTATAAGTCTATAAAAATCAAGTGTAGTCTATAAATATATATAAGCAATTTAAAATGTCCATAGCATTTCAATAATATGTCAATGTTCAGTAACTTTGTTAAACATGTGGGCAGTTTAAACTTTGATGGCATTGTATTGGTTTCAATTACAAACAGCAGTCTTTAATCAATCTTCTTTGTTAATGTAAATGAATGTGAAAGGACTCTAATTGCTCTGTAATAGCAGTCTCTCTGTTCAGGTATTTTACCCTCACCTCAGACTGCTGTAGATAATTTTGCTCAAACACCCTCCCCCCCATCTAATACTGCTTTTTTTTTCTCACGTTACTGCTTTTTATTATTGCAACAGTTTCAGAACAAATAAGACAAACTGGTTTTAAACTTCTAAATGTAAAAAGTCTAAAAGTACATTCATCTTTAAAGTTTGTTTTTGGTTTTCATAGTCCATGTTCCTTATATATATATTTGGAGTAATCTATTTTGTGTCATGCTTTCGTTTTTACTGTCTCTATTGAGTGCGGATAGCTGTGCCTACCTCAAGGGGAAAAAAGCGGTATATTCTTGGTATGTTAATTATTCTCGTTTATCAGACATTCATTATACTCCAGATGGAATTGTCACTCGGTCTGGGGCCATCGCGGTCTGCCATTTAGGGATATAACGGTGACTTTTAGTACCATTCTGTGACTTTTTTTTTTTCTTCTTTTTTTTTTTTTTTTTTAACCTGTATACATCAATTTTGATCTTTTATGTGCTTGCCTCATTTTCTTTACTAAACATAAACCAGGACAGATTTACCAGTAGTGCATCTGCTACAACACCCTTCACATTTATATTTCATAGGTTATCTTGTCATTTTTACAATAAATATTACAATAGCGGTGACATATCAAAGCGCTACAAGAACTATTTGGAAAATAAAATAAATCAGTGATTTTGCTGTTAAGTTACCTTAATGTCCTGTATCTACATATACAAAACCTGGATTGCTTCTACTAGTGTATATCTGTACTCTTGCCTAAAGTAATAATCTCATCTAAAAAAACCTGTCTCAGCTGCACAGTCAATATGACTCGTGAACAGTACATCAGTTGTGCATCCAGAAGGCAAGGGTTAATGGCGATTTAATGGACCTATTCCACTTCTGTGACATTTACACCGGTAATAATATTGTACTTCAGGCTGTCTGTAATAGTGTTTATGGTTATTTGTTGAGAATTTAATATTTTATTAAGTCAGTATTTGACACTGAATATTTTATTGATCTTTAACTAAATCAGTACCGAGTCTGTTTTAAAGTGGCACCAATTCATTTTAAAGCTCAATTCCATTTCTCATTAGAAAGTGCGACAGTAGAGATTGGAGAGAAATCGATTCAGTGATGTATCGTGATTCTTTTGCGTGGCAGTTCACGTATTTAAAAAAAAAAATTTTTTTTAATTTATATATGCTTACATTTGAGGTAGTAAAACGTTGCAGCTCTAAACTGTTCACAAGCATGGCATTGAGATATTTTTAAAATCGTGATACCAAATCACAATACAAATTGAATTGCCACCTAGGTATTGTGATATTGTATTCGGTCGTCCCTGGTGATTATCTTTTTCAGCCGGGTGTTTGGAAGACTTAAAAAGGCCAAATGGACGTTTGCTTTGACTAAAAAAAGTGTTTACGTGAATGAACCTGGTAGTCCTCCTTATGTTATATATAATACCAGGAGGACTACCAGGTTCATAATGTTCACAAATGAATAATATGTGGATAAAAGTAGAATTCTAAGTCCTGTCTTGATGTAGGTCACCCTCCATCACAGGCTATCATCTGGAAAACCAAAAAGTGGCAGTTGGGTTGGTTTGGGTAAACATTAAGTTTAGAAGAATGAAGATTGAGGTCTTTCTCTTAAATCAAAGTCAAAAGACTCAGAAAGCATCTAGAGTTCATTGTGTGCAGTTTCATTTTAACCATAAGGTTGTGTGCACATACAGTATGTAAAGGTATGTATGCAGAGCAAGGCGTGCTCCTGTTATACTGAATTTCTAGCCGCCTAACATTCGGTATGACTACAAAACAATCCCTGCTATCCGTTATCACCCAAATGAGGATGGGATCTCTGCTGAGTCTGGGTCCTCTTAAAGTTTCTTCCTATTGCCATCTCGGAGAGCTTGCGCAACTGATAATTATAATTTAGACACATTTCAAACTCCTTTCAATAATTTTTTGATTCTGTAAAGTTGTTTTGCGACAATGACCATTGTTAAAAGTGCTAAACCGAATTGAATTGAAATCACTTTTGGATTATGATAATTCAAATCCAAATTTAGACCAAATCCAAATGGTAAAAATACAATATATTTATCAGCTGGGCAAGTAATGAGTATATAGATTCCTGTGCTGACGACAACTAAGTAGCTCTAGTCCTTATTCTCTCCTGATAATGTTTCATGATTGTAACCACAACAAAAAAAGTGAAAGTTTTAGATGTGGTGTTCTTTCTGATCTACAATCTACAATAATATTTAAGCCTATATATTTATTTCTATATCTATCTATCTATCTATCCATCTATCGAGATATTAACGTGCATGGACAACATATAAGTCTAACACAAATCATTTTAAAATGATAAAATTTAAGTGTACATTATAATTACATCATTGATGTGCATGCATTTCATTTAAACACACTACTTTTGTTTTGCAAAACTGGAAGTTTATTTTCTTTCTGGTTGTTGAATTTACTGGTCTATCTGGGAACTGCAAATAATATATATATATTATATTATATTTTATATAAAACCTTTTTTGTCTCCCACAAAAATCTCGCCACTTAAAGTTGTTTAGATTTAGACACACCCCTTAACACACCTGCCCTCTTCTATCATGCACACTAGTGTTTTTGACACTTTTCTATTCTAATGCATTATCACATTCTTTGTTGCTTTTCTTTCCATGCAAACTACACCTTTAGATAAGATCAAAAGGGATCCAGAGAGTTCAGCTCTCCGGGGCGGACTTTTAACAGTTCTTAAAATTCCATTGCTTCAGATTCCCACCTGGACTGAAAACAGGACATTATGGGCTTTTCTTTCCAGATCCTTGTGCCCTTGTCTAAACTGTGCGGCTTACTGGAGCATGGAAATGCGCTTGGTTTATACTCTGAATGCATGAAGTGGGGTGAGCTATTCAGTGTGCCCATTCTGCACAGGCTGTTTAGCCCAGTATGCAGTGCATAAAATAAAAGGTTTCACAAACATTTATCCTGGGAAATGGAGGTTTAGCTGGATGAAGATCAGTTCTGTTGAGGTTGAAGTGAAGGGGCCTGGATTTGGGTGGCATCCCAATAGCACATTAATTCTTTATTTAGCTCTGGTGTGTTCTTTGAATAATGTTAACATTTGCTAATCTTTACTGACAACAGCAGTGAGATGGAAATCAAAGCAGCCATCATGTTTGTGCAAACTAAATGAATCGAAGCTTGGACTGCATTAAATTGTTCAACTTTTGGGGAATGTTTTTTTTTTTCTGTGTGTGCACTGCACAGCTCTTTTGACATCAGCAGTTTCAAGATTGCTGCTGCTCCACTATCACCACTGGACTGGAATCAATCTGCTATTCTCAGTTCGCATGGCTTTGTGCAGCTCCATGCAGCTTTTAAGGGGGGAAAAATAGCAGCCTAAATCCATGAAAGGTTATTGTTGCCCTTTTGGGCAATCTAATATTTGCAGAATCCCCACTACTGCATCTACTTTAATAGACTTGCTTTATCTTTAATGTAAACTGAGTGTAGCCCGTGGATGTTTTTTGCTCATGCCAGTCACCAGGCAGCTTAAAAGCTTGTCAGGTTCATCCTTAACAATCGCACAGCAGATATAGCTATTGCACTTGGTACATAGCATTTATTACTCAGTGTGCATGCTTTAACAAAGTCTCAGCAGCATGGGGAGTGAGCACGAACTAGAAAGTTTAGTCAGTGATAATTTACCTGTTTGTACATGTAACCACAAACAATGCTGCCAATTCTCCTTTCTTGCGCTGCTCACTTGGAATGTAAATCATGCGTGCTCATTAAAACGATATTGCAACAACATTCTCAATCTTGTTTGAAATTCTGGTTTTGAAACACTAGGTAGTATATTTTATTACATCACTTCCTTTGTTGTCATCTAGATTGATCTTTTCCATAATAATATAGCGTAAGGCTGATACATGCACCTAAAGCACCAATGCATTGCAAAAGGTATTTAAAGACAAAAATGTAATTCGTCAACATATCGCAGTCTGATTTCTAAGAAATGAGTGCACCAATTTGTCTCACTGAATGTTAGCAATAAATTCACCTGTACTATTTGAATGATCAGAAGTTGTTGATTGATTTTGCATAACTGTAGGTCTGGCAGAGATTCTGGCTGCAAGGCAAATTGCGCTTAATGAACAAATGAATACAGAGGAGCCAGAGCGTATATTTAGCATTTGTGGAAGGAGCCTCCAGTGTTAGTGCTGTTTAACCGACAAAGGCAGCACTGTTCTTTTTCTCTGGCGTGGGGTAGGTTTCGAGAAGAAAGTTGCAGTTTCTCAGTAACATTATAAGCTGAGATGCATTATCAGCTACAAGAGAGATAATAAAGAAAGGCTGTGGATGATGTAACTGTTTCTTAGTGATAACAGGAGCCAACCTGCTCCCCATGTATTCCACAACATTAAAAGTAACCGTAAATAAGGTTTATTTTTTGCACAGTTATCTTAACTGATGGTCGAAAACATTAACAGTCACCCTCTCAGTCATTCTCTGTACAGCTTGTCTTGCGGGAGGCCTGTAGATCAGAACAGGGGACTCGGGGGCACAGGGGCGCACACACACACACACACACACACACACACACACACACACACACACACACACACACACACACACACACACAC